>JBBMOI010000001.1:22562500-22657500 GCA_038088405.1 Porites divaricata | reverse complement strand
AACAATAATGTAACCAAAATGTCATTCTTTAAAACAGTTGATGAAGAACTCAGGAACAAGGATTAACAACCACAGCAGTCCATACAATTGAGGACAAGCTTTAAAAAGCTTTCAAACAATGCTATAGTAATGTACACTTCTTGTATTTGTAGAAATAGACACTGACATCTTAGACCACTCTTCTGACTTCAAAGAAACGTTTAAGGTAGAAAACTTGTCCTAGCGTCATGGCAACAAGCACAAGGGATTCGAAGAAGGACCACCAGACTACACGGCTGTTTGTGTTATCATTAACTGTGGATGGAATAACAAAAAGAATAAAATATGCAAAAATAATAATTGGAGAGGGCCCCAAATGACTTCTAATTAACTGCCAGATCGCTCTTTCAATTTGCTAAAGGGAAAATTTCGTGTACAGCTGTACTTGCTTTTCACTTGGGGAATTATTCAATGCACACCTTTCTTATAACCCTTAAAAGATTTGCAAGTACCAGACTTTGTCTAGAGAACCTGCAAATAGGTTCAGGGCTTGAAAATTTTGCTTTTTCTGAGTTATGTGAAAATGTCCCAAAATTACTACCCTGCTAGCAGAGGCTTTTCCCTTGTGTTTCTCAGCGTTGTACTGCCATTCTCTTCCCGGTTTTGGCTGCTTGCATTTTGTTTTGGTTGTTTCTGTGCCGAGGAAAAGACCTCTGCAGACAGCCGTTTGGGATTCCTGTTGAGCATGCGCGAGATGAAAATGCGGTTACCATGGAATTTCTGGGTCACGTGTCGGTAATACAATGCCGCCACCGGAGTTTGCCCGTCAGTTTCACTTTCTCGCACCTCTGGTTTCTAGCACTTCATGACCAGCCAAACTGACAGTATCTTCAAGAGATGAGGCATTGAGCTCACAGGCTGTAATTCCTAGCTTGGTAACTGAGGCTATCTGATCATCTATCAGAGCGTTCAGCGGGGAAATAACGAGTACAATTGGCACTTCACTGAGGAGGCCAAGATGCTTGGAGACCGATGGAGCTAGTTGATATATCAACGATTTCCCATGACCCGTTGGTAAACTGACGAATGTATCTTCGCCATTCAATACATGAAACAAACCTTTGGATTGATATTTAGTCAAAGACTCGATTGAACTGTCCTTAAGGGCCTCTAAAGCCTTTTCAACAGCGTCGTTGAAACTTTCACGGGAAAGAATCGCACTCGCCATGTTGATATAGCGGGCTCACTTTTGCACAGCAAACTAGTACAAAAAAGATGCGCGAGTCGATAAAACCGGTTCCACAACCGGTTTAGTCATGTGATTACCTCCTAGATCTTGGAGGTATCTAATACGCATGCTCAACAGGAATCCCAAACGGCTGTCTGCAGAGGTCTTTTCCTCGGCACAGAAACAACCAAAACAAAACGCGAGCAACCAAAACTGCGAAGAGAATAGCAGTACAACGCTGAGAAACACAAGGGAAAAGCCTCTGCTAGCAGGGTACAAAATTACACTTTCAGGCATCTCAAGGTATTTTTGCCTTAGTTGACAGTTTGCACAAGCGAAAATATGAAATAATAATAAATAAGTATGATTATAATAACATTGAGAATAGCAGTGTACATCTGACCAGATTAAAACTGTCCAAACTAATTCTTACGGATGAAACTACCGGTACTTGTAGCATGAATCTATGGTCTGATTTCCATGCAGATAATCCATGTGCTGAACAGCAAAGACAAGTTACAGGGTACAAATTACTCAGTGTGCAAAGAAAGTATTTGACAGCCCAGGGTTTGTGGATTTTGTTGTTGGGCTAGTGAATTCTGTTCTTAACTTGCTTGGCAGGCAAGTGAAACTTTTTTGGGGGAACTCAAATTACAGAAGAACTGTAATCAATGCTCATCAAATGGTAAGCTGTAAAAGTGAATTCTTTGCACCTATTTGTTGTAAAAGTTATTCTTAAAAACACCATAAGATTTTGTACTCACTTGCTCTGTGAATTCTTTCCCTAACTTCCATATATTCCTGCTCATGTTTGACACCCGTTAGTGCTTCAGACAACTGACCAATCATTTCACTTAGTTTGTCATGATGTGCACCTTAAAAAAGGAGGAAAAAGAAGGAGACATTACGATTCTCTATTTGACAAAGTAGGATAACTCTTTAGTTAACTCTGGGCAATATGGACATTTCCATAGATTACGGCAGTTTGAAACTTCAAACCATGTTAAGCCAGTAATATACAGCAGTTTCATTCTATGCAGAGTTGAATCTACAACACAAAAATAAAGGTCTATCAGTAGTAAGTCAGTGCAAGATTGACTTAAGTTGACTTGGTTTAAACTCCTTTTCACCTGTACACCAACGATTGTCATAATGAAACACAAGTTTACGTCCAAACAGAGTCAAGTCTTGTACCAATTAAAGGTCTATGTTACAAAGAAAACAACTGTAAATGGTCTGTAGTGCAACCTCACAGAGCATCGCCAAATCATTGATCAGGGCTGTTACTGAAGGTGGGTTTCTACTATCCCATAATGTTTATGTGCATAAATAAAATGGAGACGATGTATGAGAGGCTGCGCACAAGTATAAAAGTTGGGTGAGGTTCAACTTTTATATTTATGCCCATAAAATTTACATCACAACCCACATACAATATTGTGCAATGATCAATATCTGGGGGGGTCTGGACCCCCCCCCCCCCCGTCACTATGAGCATGAAGTCCTGCTACTTTCAGGAGAAACAAAAGGCAAAAATTAATAGAACCACAAGAACTTCCTTCATATCATTTCTACGCCAAGTTATTACATATACCCTGTAAATGGACATCTTGGCGAAAGCCCTCATCATGTTTATATGCAGTTTTCTACCTGATATTTTCTTTAAATTTCAAACAAGATTGAATCATACCTTCTTCTTTACTTGTATCCTTAGGCGCTTCTCCCAGGTCCATAGAGAACTTGACTATTTTAGGTGTCATGGATGACATTTTGTTACTAAAGCAGTAGTGGTATGTTCCATCCATGTATGCAGCAAATGCATATTTTCCGTTACTTTCCCTTTCTCCTGTGTAAATGACTTTTTGATCTGGACCTCTTATCTGCCATAAAGAAGTAAATACTATGCGGTTAGAGATATATAGGCCAGAACATATTTCACAAACACTTATCTATTACAACGGTTGTACACATGTTCATTGATAATAGTCTAAAATTCTTTTCTCTCTCAAAGCAAAGCAATCAGTTGCAGTTGTACGCAAATGAATATAATATTAAATGATGAATTTATGAATTTCGTATTTGAGCTATAGGATGAAGAAATAAATGCAGAGAAGACCATCACAGTTAAATACACAACTTATGTAGTTCATCTCTCATACTCAGGGATATCGCTAACGGGAGGCTGCTAGTAAACCTGCCAACTTTTCTTAAGTCATGTCACATTTCCAGAATTTCTGAAAAAATCTAACAAATTTCAAATGGTGCTGCAGACATTCTGACAACGTCCGAATATCACTGAAGAAGGTTGCCAAAAATAGCGGCATGAAGCAACAAATCCTGAAGCCACCTTAAGCTTGCCAAGATCATGCATATTTAGTCTTGGCAGATAACCAGTGCAAGGCATCAAGAGATCTTGCTGAAATTGCATATGTCATGCCTATTAAATCCTTTTTCAAGTTGATGTTTATGGAAAAAGTTGTCCGAAAAAGTGAGTGATACAGGTGAAATTGTCCTGTATGCAAGTGATTGGCATTTTTGATCTGCAGGAATGTGACACACACAAAATGAAGTGAGTTGACAGGTATACCTTACCAATGGCTCAAATTTATTATCCTGGAAATGATATTTATTATCCTGAAATTGAAGGCATGCAGTTCAGTGAAGAGCCAAATAGACTAATAAATATACCTGCTTAGCTTTTGCTTAGCTGCATCCCTGCCCATGGGGGGTACTCTGAATTTTTCAAGTGACAGGGGTGATTAAACGGGGATAAAAATCAAAACCCCAAAAAATCCCTGGATTAAAAGTTAACCCCCCCAAAATCCTGTGCCAAATTTCTGAACCTTAACAAGTTTGGTTGCACCTTATTTGCTGAACTACATAGGAAGAATATGCAGGCACTGCCACAGATCTTTACCGAAAAAAAATCCCTCATTAAATCAAGCCACCTAAAAACACAATACTCACAAATTTTCCCAAAAGGTCCAGGAATTGAAAATTTCAAACCCCAAAAAATCCTTCAATCATTCCCTGTCACTTGAAATCCAGAGTATCCCTTCTGGGTATCCCTGCATACCCAGCCACCCTCTACTAGTGGCAATATTTTGAAAATACTGAATTGCTGTCACTCACATTTTTAGTTGTTTGCTATAATTGTTTTAAACACCAGTGGCTAAAAAAGCATGTGTGGAGTGCAATTTGATTGACAATTACTCCTAGTTTAAATGCCACCTCAAAATATTTCTTGGGGGTAGGGTGGGGGTGAGAAGTGAAAAAATATATATTTTAAACAAGTTAATATATACTTGGCATATGGCAGGTAACTGTTCTTTTTTTTCAGAGAGAAAAAAGGACAGTAAATTAAGCCAAAAACTGATATGCCTTATATTTTAGTTACAAGCAGCCATCAGTTTGTAGGTACAATATAAAAGGACTTTTCTTTATCAGGGACTGTGGAACCATTTTATATAATCTAGATTAAATATTGCAGTCTCTATTCCTTGAGAAAGGTTATATACCGTGACATCGATGTCCAAGAATCCACCTTCGGCTACTTCAAATATGAGAGCCATCTTGGTTCCAGATGTAACTTGGTCATGAAAACACTCCTCTGCATGCGCGTCGATTGTTATAAAATAGCCAAACGAGGCTTCGAAGAGTATTGCAAGAACTAATGAATATAATTCTAAACGAAATAGAGCCATAATTGTTCCTAAAGTATGGCTTAAGCTGCCTGCAACCGGTGAAAAGACTTCATACGACCCTTTGTCCAAACGCCACGTCGGATAAGACTAGACAGTCAGAACGCATGCGTCCACGAGTAACACAACCCGAATAGAGTCATGGGATTTTTTCCCGCTCTGGTTTTGAAAATCTGTGGGGGCGCTTATCATTACTAGCAGGGCTGTGACGTAACAACATGGCGTTCTGCGTGCACGTTTCGTAGCGTGAACGTTTGAATAAATCTTTGCAGCAAATTGCCAAGAAAGGAAGTTATTTATCAGGTAATTGAAGCTCCTGTGGCTTTCTGTTGATTTTCTCTGAGTTAGTGGCGATGCTGGTTTTAACCTGTGCTCTTTTGCGCTTATGGTTGAAGGTTCTGTCGGATAGTTCACCGCCGTCATGGCGGCGTGGGGACATGCAGGCATGGCTGCAGTGCCCGCTGAAGTTACCGAGGAAAAGCTTCAAGAAAAAGGTAAACACGTGGTATTTTGTACTATACTTAAACTTTCTAACGTTTATTTACAGCCTAAGGCGAAGCATTCGCTATAATTTATTGCGGATAATGATCTTTCTGAACAAAGAACCTGGACTTGGCTTGCAATTTATGTCAGTCACCAGGACGTAACGAATGGATAGAAATCGATTATCGAAAATGTAATCGATTAATCGATAATACTCGATAGTACTCGATATTTGTCGATTGATTAGTCAAATTAATCGATTGAAATCGATAATCACAAATTTTTTGTCACATCTATGGAAATCCAAAATCATAAACGTGATCTGATCTTATCATAACACTGCGTAACACTCACCTTCAAGCTTAACTTCGAATCTGCTTTGTTGATAAGAGTTGCGTTGTTTATGTTTTAATCCTTTTCAGTTTCAAAATTTGTTAAAAATCCCATGGTCAATCTTGAATAAAGTGTAAGGGGAATGTTTATCAGTTCAGTTTGGACTACTGTGTATTAGTTCGAATCTGTTGTAACTCATTCCAGTGTAAAACTGAGAACTTTATGAAAGAGAATCTTCGTCCATTTCTTTTCGATCATTGTCAAACAAATTGATAAAGTCGATAGCTAATTACAGAAATCGATCAAAATCGATAATCACAAAGAGGTGAGTGATCGATTTCTATCGATTTCCGATAGCAATCGATTGATTCGTATCGATTATGATTGATTACGTTCGATTTCTATCGAGTATCGAAACTATCGATTCGCTACGTCCTGCAGTCACATAACAGTGTTAACGTCAGTACACACTAGGCGACCAGTTGCAGCAACATGTCGCACTTCTAGTGTACTGGAGAATTTTTGTGAAAGTCTTTGTCTCCACAACAGAATTTTGTCACCTCAAAATGTTGCAAAAAATCAAATCAGACAGAATTTGTGCAACTTTTTTTGGGACAAAGTTCTGTTGCAGACACAAAGATTTTTCACAAAAATTCTCCAGTACACACTAAGTGATTTGTCGTTGTGGCACGTTGCTGCAGCTAGTTGCTCACCGTGATCTGTTGCCACATGTTGGTCCAACTTCTCGCCGAGTGTGTTTCAACCTTTATAATGCACAAGTATAGAATGCAGACAAAAATAGACATAAGAAGACAGGAGTTTTTTTCCATTTCAATAGTAGATTTTGGTAAGATTTCCATATGGCCCCTTACATCAGCAATTTCTTTACTATTTGACACAATTAGTGAATATATCCCAATGTGATTTCACTTTAAGATCTATTACATACAGCAAGAGTGTAGATTACAAATCATAGGGTAAAAATGGCTCTGTGAGTTTTCAAATACTTCATCCTATCAAGCGTTACAAGATATGTTTTTGTTAGAAAGTGGCTGGGTATATTTCTGAAATTGGTTCTTATTTACTTCCATCTTGGATCTTGTTATGTGATGTGCTTATGCTACTGATTGACTCCAACTTTTTTGTACAGCACGAAAATGGCAGCAGCTGCAGTCAAAGAGATACAGCGAAAAGAGAAAGTTTGGATTTGTGGAGGCACAAAAAGAAGACATGCCACCTGAGCATGTCAGGAAAATCATTCGAGATCATGGTGACATGTCCAGTAGGAAATACAGACATGACAAAAGGGTGTACCTTGGGTAAAACAATATTATTGTATATTTAAGTCTTTTCTTAATTGGCTGTATTTAAAAATCTCTAAATAGTTAGATTTGAAAAAAAATAGAAATGTCTTTGTTTTGCATAAGTACTTTCAAATAAATTAGTATGTGACAATAGACAAGCATGCAAACCATTTTGAATTGGCAGTTTAGATTCATGCAGCATGCAATGTTAAGTTTGGCAGAGACCATCATCATTCAACAGTTAATTTATATATTTATCTTTTCATGAATGCAACCTGATCTCTTGCAGGGTGCAAAGAAAATTATTTTTACATTTGAGCAACCTGAAGCTAACATTTACTAGCCGAGACGTCATTTCAACTACCATAAAATTCTGAAAATAAGCCCTCGGGCTTATATTTTTCAAAGGGCCTTTTTGAGGGGCTTATACATGGAGGGGCTTATTTTCAGAATTTTACGGTAGCCCCAAAAGCTTTTTGACGAGCATAATTGATTTCACAGTCCTCCTGTTATTTGAATTGCTCAAAAAACATCACTTGCCCGTCGGGCAAGTTAAAAACAGAATTCAATAGGCTGATAGCAAAATCCACTAGCCCCGGGCTATTGGACATTACTTTCTTTGCTTGTTGTCTTGATCCCTTCAGAATGCCTGAATGAACTTAATTTAAACTAATCTCGTAATCAAGATCAATGTCTACATGTCCAAAAGTTTGGTTTAACCCAAGTGTGCCAGTCGTCACTTCATAGTGGCTCTAGAAGACAAATAAGGTTTAGTACATGTATAAGTGGCAGCTTGTTGTTAGAATTAGTTAGTTGACCCTTTCCCTAGCAGTTAACAAGCATTTCAAATGTATTTAATCTCTCATTACAACATTTCTTTTTAGTCACTAACTTCTGATTTCATTTTGTTTTTAAGTGCCTTGAAGTACATGCCACATGCTGTGTTAAAGTTGCTAGAAAACATGCCTATGCCATGGGAGCAGATCAGGGATGTCAAAGTTCTTTATCACATCACTGGTGCCATAACATTTGTCAACGAGATCCCGTGGGTTGTTGAACCTATTTATTTGGCTCAGTGGGGGTAAGCTTATTCATCATTGTACCATACGGTCTACCTTAACAGAGAGAGGATTTTATGCTTTTACTTGTGAAAGTTTCTCCTTTCAATATCCACCTCACAAAATTGTGAAATTGTAAGGCGGTGCTCTAGCAGTGTTCGCTGGCCACTGTTGCCTAACTTCTGCTCCTGGGTGATTAGAAAAACTCAGCTTTTTCACAGAAATCATATGCTGAGTACCCTAGATTTCAAAGGTTCAGAGCACTGGGCTCCCTTCAGCGTTTCTTAGAGCACATCCATGAATTATGTTATCATGACCCATCCCGTGCAAAATTCAAGGATAAGTTGCAAGTATCATTTCTAAACATCTGCATGTCATTAACCTGTTTTTAGCACCATGTGGATCATGATGCGACGAGAAAAGCGAGACAGAAGGCATTTTAAGAGAATGAGATTTCCGCCTTTTGATGATGAGGAACCTCCTTTGGATTATGCAGACAATATCCTGGATGTTGAACCTTTGGAACCTATCCAAATTGAGTTGGACCCAGAAGAAGATTCAAGTGTTTATGAATGGTTTTATGATCACAATCCTCTCCTTGATACAAAGTAAGTGAAGGTGATATTTCTTTGCCAGCAGCAGCACCTTTGCATTTCCATTTGAGCTCAATTTACACAGTGCTGACGAGGTTGACATCCAGACCTTTTTGTGGAAAATTGACCTTTTTACAGTGTGACTACTCGAACCAGGGGACTTGTCCAATCGCAACATCATTTGAAAACATACGATTCTCAAGTTTATCTGCAAATGGACCAATTTAACGGAAGGTTCAATTAATAATTAAACTTACCTTACCTCTCAGGAAGCAGCCCTCAAGTTTACGAATGTTATTGGTCCTTGAGAATCTTTTATTTGCATAAAACTTTGTGATTGGATAATCTTTTTCCAAGTGCCCTGGTCTTAGTAGTTGCACTGTAAAACATACTTCTTCTTAGAGACACCCTTTCAGTAAGGTTCTTGTCAAATGGGTTTGATTGATTCTTTGAATAAAATAAACCTTAAGGAAAAGAATAAAAATCACTATCTTCACAGCTAACGTGTCAAATACTAAGTATGCCATTCTCATTTTTCTTAGAATGATCAATGGCTCTTCCTACCGAAGATGGAACATAACACTTCCCATAATGTCAACACTCTATCGACTAGGAAACCAACTTTTGACAGATCTTGTGGATGACAACTACTTTTACTTGTTTGACCTTAAGGCATTCTTTACTGCAAAGGCGCTAAATGTTGCCATTCCCGGAGGACCTAAATTTGAACCTCTAGTGAGAGATGTGAACCTCCATGATGAAGATTGGAATGAATTCAATGACATTAACAAGATCATTATTAGACAACCAGTGAGAACTGAGTATAGGATTGCATTTCCCTACCTGTATAATAGCTTGCCCTACAAAGTCCATCTGCCCTGGTAAGTCAGTCATTTGAGTACCATGTAATTTAACTTTTATTATCTGTTTTGTTGGTTTTCAATTTTCTCTTGCCTTTTAAAGTCAGGGGTCAACTTCTACAAGTGTAATTTTCAAGCGTAGCCATTTTTTTAGAGTTTGAACAAAATATCTGCACTTGTAAATTACACGTGTAAAATTTTTATGAAATTGACCCCTGGTTGACTCCTTCCCCTCAAGTTTTGGCATTATTTTTGAAAATGTAACACCATACTATCGATCACAATCTTATATGACATAAAGAAATGAAAGTTAAAATGTTTCTCTGAGACAACCACTAAACAGAGACCTTTACGTTCAAAAGACCACTGAAGAGACAAGCAGTGCCAAAGTACTCCAGGTAACAGTAGAAAAGCTTCTTGTCACTAGGAGGAGTCAAAATGAACCCTAGTAGTAACAGATTGTCAATTCCACGGGAGTCTTTTGGTACACCAAGATGGCCACTGTTTCATTGTTTTGGTACACTAATCTTGACCACCATGGGATCACATGAACAGGATCTAGGCAGCTGTTTTTTGGCGTGTACTTTTTTAAACCCTATATTTGCCACCAAACACGGGAATAGCATTGCCAAAGGATGCAAACTATTATTTGGATTGGTGGCTAGAGAAACTTGGCTCAAATTACTGCTGCATGTTTGTAACTTCAGCTGTTATAGACTGCTTTCTGTGCCTTACAACTTCAATGCAGAATATAATTTATGACAAAAAAAGGTCCCTTGGGGTATGCATGTTTCTGAAACCAAGCAAACTGTCTTCCTTTTTGCACCCCTCTGCAAGCTTTTTAAATCTTTACTGATATTTGGTTCATTTTGCTTTCAGGTATCACCATCCATCCGTGGTGTACATCAAGACTGAGGACCCCGATCTGCCTGCATTTTACTTTGATCCCTTGGTGAACCCAATTGCACATAGACATGCTGTCAAGGTATTCTGTTTACATCTTTATTTGTTTTTGGGTGGTTGATGACACAAGTCTATCAGATGTTGTCATTTGTCAGTAAAGACATTATGTCATTGCCTGTTTATATGACACGCACAAACATAATAACCTTATTTAAAAAATGGGAAAGCCTTTGCAAATATTTGATTATGTTTTCATATAGAAATTTGAAAGTGGATATCCAGAAGATCTCTCTCTGTTATATATTTTTCTTAAAGTTATGTTCTACTGTTTCAGACAACAGAACCTATACCTGATGATGATGAAGAGTTTGAGTTGCCAGAGGATATTCAGCCATTCCTGCAAGATACTCCACTGTACTCAGACAACACAGCAAATGGTTTGTTTCATTTCACCTTTTATTGCCTACAGTGATTCTCTAAAATGGAGTTACCTGTGGGCAGCTTTGTTACTATTACTATTAGTTCTGTATTAGCTTTGTATTAGCTATGTAGTGATGGCAAATAATCTTTGCATTCAGGTTGCTCTGACCTTTGGCTGAATGTGTTCCACAGCAGACAAACATTCACTTTTCTTCATAGAATAATAAGCCAACCTTATTGTAATTTTAATAAAAGGAAAATTAATCATTTCTCTGTTTGACTGATTAACCCACCACCACTTGTGGTATCACTGGGAATAATTTAAAGGACTTTCCATATTATAGGCATTGCTTTGCTGTGGGCTCCAAGACCTTTCTGTCTCAGATCTGCTAGGACACGTCGAGCCCTTGATATACCTTTAGTAAAGACATGGTAAGTATTCTTTTCAGCTTAGTATATGCTTTATTTGTGATGAATTCTAGCATAGGAATTTCTTGGCTTTAAAAATGCCTTTAAGTGGAATTTTTATCATTACTTTCCTAAATTGTTAAGCCTTCTTTGAAGGTCCCATTGCAAAATGACCCTACCATTTTCTTTGTATTATTCAGGTATCGCGAGCATTGCCCATCCGGTCACCCAGTAAAGGTGCGAGTGTCTTATCAGAAGCTTCTCAAATGCTATGTTCTGAATGCACTGAAACACAGGCCACCCAAAGCTCAAAAGAAAAGGTACTGCTTCGTGGCAGAGGTTGTTGTGATGAAATATCATTAATTTGTGATTGAGTATCTGTACCATATTTACTTGAGTAAGTAGTAGGGTGCTTTTCTGAGTGCAGCACTTGTATGAATTTTTTTCATTTGTAGACGACATGGTACTTAATATTTTCCTTCATTTTCCTTTCTTTAATTTAAAAACTATAAGAAGACCAAAGAAAAACTTCTCAAAAGGTAGTTTTGAGGTCTGTTTCCCCTTGTTATGTCAAAAAAAATTTTGGCATTGTTGCTTGGAGGGTGCAGTGCATATAGCTCTTCAACAGTAACACTTTCAGTTGTGTAGGTAATATTATTGTGAAAATGGGATGAAAGAAAAGGCTTCTTTGCCTTTTATATCTAAGAGACCCTGTGGAAAGTCTTTGGTAATAACAAAACTTGATTTGATCTCAGAATGTGTAATTTAAAGATGTTTTTGTCTTTCTCAGATATTTGTTCCGATCTTTCAAAGCCACCAAGTTCTTTCAGACAACAACCCTTGACTGGGTGGAGGTGGGTCTCCAAGTCTGCCGTCAGGGCTACAACATGTTGAACCTACTCATTCACAGAAAAAATCTTAACTACCTTCATCTGGATTATAATTTCAACTTAAAACCAGTAAAAACACTCACCACTAAAGAGAGAAAGAAGTCCAGATTTGGGAATGCATTCCATCTGTGTCGTGAGATTCTCCGTCTGACCAAGCTGGTTGTAGATTCTTATGTCCAGTACAGACTTGGTAATGTGGACTGCTTTCAGCTTGCTGATGGTCTTCAGTATATTTTCTCCCATGTTGGTCAACTGACTGGAATGTACAGGTACAAGTACAAACTCATGAGGCAGATCAGAATGTGCAAAGACATCAAGCACCTCATCTACTACAGATTCAACACTGTAAGTACCTGCTCTTGGATTTCTTACAAGCTTGCTGCAAAAGAGGTAGAGGGTAAAGTAGACAATTCTGTTGCTTTAGTAATGATGTCCGCTTCGTACCTGTATTAACTTAACAGTCAATAATTTCCAGGAAATAAAACAGGGCATGTTTTGAAAAATAAATTTATGATGATATCTATTTATATCAGATTTTATTTAATTAATGATTTTCAAATTATAATGTGTACAAATGTACATCTTTTTTATATTTTAGGGACCTGTTGGAAAAGGACCAGGTTGTGGCTTCTGGGCTCCTGGCTGGAGAGTGTGGCTATTTTTCCTGCGAGGTGTTGTCCCACTATTGGAGAGATGGCTTGGAAACCTTCTTGCAAGACAGTTTGAAGGACGACATTCTAAGGGTGTGGCCAAAACTGTAACAAAGCAGAGAGTTGAGAGCCATTTTGACCTGGAGTTGCGAGCTGCAGTTATGCATGACATTCTGGACATGATGCCAGAGGGAATCAAACAGAACAAAGCTCGTGTCATTCTACAACATCTTAGTGAAGCCTGGAGATGTTGGAAAGCTAACATTCCTTGGAAGGTTTGATCTTTCTACCGTTTTGTCACATTATTCAACCTATTATCAAGCTTCAGCTTACCATGATTGTATGTGTAGTTTTTGTTGATTGCCAAACTCGGGTCTCTGCGCCCAATATTACTTAAATAATGTCAAAGTGATGAAGTTGTGGTTCCTGCCATCATGGCAGGGAATGGAAATTTCAGTGCTGATGGTTATTCTAAAAGGATAGAAGTATTCTGGGGAAGCTCTTTCTAGCGGAATTTGTTGTGTTTACTCCCTGCTTTTGTCATTAGCTATTGAAAAATAAAATAGTGCTGGGAAATATGTGTAGACATTTGTTTAACTGGTGTATGTTTTTAATTTGAACGTAGCAAATTGTTTGCATCATGCATGGAAGACTTCAAATGTGGCATTTATAAAATGTGCTTTCTAATTCTGACTGTTAACTTCAGATGTATGGGAAATTCCCTGGCTTTATTTTATCACAAATCTCACTTAACATGTGCAGACCTGTTTTCCTCCCTTCCTACAAAGTGTGTGCCAGGGTATTTATTTTAGGAGAAAATGGAAACAATACAAAGCAACAGTGATAACAGTTGAAATGACTGCCATATAAACTGATGGTCATCCTGTATTTGTAGGTTCCAGGTCTTCCTACTGCTGTTGAGAATATGATTCTGCGCTACGTCAAAGCCAAGGCTGACTGGTGGACAAACACTGCTCATTACAACAGGGAACGTATTCGCCGTGGGGCCACTGTGGATAAAACTGTCTGTAAGAAAAATCTGGGTCGCCTCACTAGGCTTTATCTTAAAGCTGAGCAGGAGAGACAACACAATTACCTAAAGGTGTGATATTCAAATAAAATAATCTTTTATTAATCGTCTCACTTTTGAGTTTTTTAGCTACTTTTATTAGTGTAGGGCAAAAAAGGTCATTTTAACTGTGTAAATTTAACGCAGTGAACAAAGTTGCAAGTCATACAAATGTAAGTGTGACATTCTTTGCTTTACATATAAAGTTTTGTCCTGGAGTTTTGGTGATTCTGTGAGTTACATGTCTATGTGCTTGTCCAGTCAACAGAATTGTGACTATTCAGGTGGTGGCATCAAAGATGTTTTTAAAAAAACACCTTTTAGTTGCTGCTTTTTTCTGTATACTGTGGTTCCAATTTAACACTGTAAACATAGCTTGAAACTTCATATTTTCTTGTTTGACAGGATGGTCCATACATCTCAGCCGAGGAAGCAGTTGCAATCTACACCACAACAGTTCACTGGCTGGAGAGCAGAAGATTCTCGCCTATCCCCTTCCCACCCCTGTCGTACAAGCATGACACTAAACTGCTCATTCTTGCACTTGAGAGACTCAAAGAAGCTTACAGGTGTGATTTTTGTCTTATTGGAAGGAAACACTAAATTACTTGATGCAAAGAACTTATTAACATGGTTAAACCTCTCCACAACAGCCACCTTTGGGATAGAAGAAAAATGGCCATTGTAGAGAGGTTTAAGCAAGAGTCAAAGTATGGAATGTCTGCCCAAAAAAGTGGCCGTTATAGAGAGATGGCTACCAGTAGAGGTTTGACTGTTTATTTATCACAAATGTGGGTGTGTCAGTTGCATTTTTGGCTGAAAAGAATGTGTGTAAAACCTCCCAAGTAACCAGCAAACAGCAGCAAATTTACAACAAAGTTGCTAGATGATTCTATCTTATTACTGCAACGATTATTTCTTCATTTCAAGATTTCAAAGTGTTGTTTGTTCTTCCTTTTTTTGTTTTTTGCAGTGTAAAGAGCCGCTTAAACCAATCCCAAAGAGAGGAGTTGGGGCTGATTGAACAAGCATATGACAACCCTCATGAGGCACTCAGCAGAATTAAGCGTCACTTGCTTACACAGAGAGCATTTAAAGAGGTGCATTTACATTTCCTGACAGTCCAATTACATAATATAGTATACAACAGTATATTGTTCAAATGTTTTGTTACTACCTGCTTTTTGGAGGTGACTGCTTTTGAATGGAAAGGAAGGGGAGCAGACAAATAGTTACTGACTGGCAAACAACCAATTGAGATTTTGACGTTAAAGTTATGCATAAGCACAGGAGTGTTGTAGTTGATTTTACAGAGGTTGAAAAATGTGGCATAGTTGAGATGTGTCGAACCAACTTTCAATTATCTGGATGTCATGTCAAGTAAAACACTTTTTTAAATGACAATTTGTTTAGTAGTGTTAAGTTTCCTTTACATTCTGTTGGTGAATTACTAGACATGGGGTCTATTTTTTAGGTTGGCATTGAGTTCATGGACCTGTACAGCCATCTTGTTCCTGTGTATGATGTTGAACCACTGGAGAAGATCACAGATGCCTACCTTGACCAGTATCTTTGGTATGAAGCGGACAAGAGGCGCCTGTTTCCTCCATGGGTGAAACCAGCTGACACAGAACCTCCACCGCTGTTGACTTACAAATGGTGCCAAGGTTAGTTTGTGTGTGATTCACTGAAGTTTGACTAAGATGTGTGTAGTTTATTTTAATACAGTGAAATCCCAATTCCTTGAGATTGCTTATCCAAGATCCTGGAGTGTTTGTGGCTAACACCATTTTTTGTTGGGTCTTGAGGAACTGAATTTAAATTTTTGAAAGGAAGCAAAATGAAGTTAGAAAATATCTAAAGTCTTGAAAATCAAAAATAAAATTACAGTGTGTGACTGAAGCAAATCAAAGGGAAACAACTTGTGGCTTGAAAAATCGGTAGTTTCAAAAAATCTATTTTTGGTAAAATTGGCATTCCACTTTAATAGGGCATTAGTATCTCTAGATACCCCTTACATTAATCTCTTATCCCAAAGAGATGATTAAAAAAAAGCCTAAATATGACCAAAAATAACAAAAAAGAGAAAAACTTATGATGACTTCAAAGTGCCAAAAAAAGTGTTTGTTCCATCTTTAAATGTCGACGTGACCACTGTTGTGCAGGTACGTTTGCACACACCAGGGGCCAATTGTTTAAACCCAAGGTTGGATGTTACTGCTAACATCATATCATATAAACATTAAAATATATGCAAGTGGACCCAGTGTCCTTACTTCAAACAGATAAAGATGATAACCTTATTTACTCTTGATGTACAAGGCTAGTTAAGCCCAGCCTAGTGCCCTGGTCAAAATGCATCTCAGTTGAAACATGTTGCATTGTGCAGTGCAGTGTAGAATGCATGCTCGTAAGATGCAAAAGTGGCTGAAAAATGTGGGTAGATGGTTCCCAATCTTGGCAGCTAAAAAAAACAGACTGAAAGTTACGTGATGTGCATTAAAAAGCCTCATAATAATATAAGCAATTACCTTATTTAAGCATAGGCTTATTTTGAAAATTTTAGGAATCAACAATTTGCAAGATGTTTGGGAAACATCTGAAGGAGAGTGCAATGTTATGATGGAGACCAACTTTGAGAAGATGTATGAGAAGATTGACTTGACCTTACTGAATCGACTGTTACGTCTGATTGTGGATCACAACATTGCAGATTACATGACTGCAAAGAACAACATTGTGATCAATTACAAGGTACAGTCAGTTTGTTCTATCATTGTGTATTTTGTAATTTTAAAAGTAGCTGTAGCATTTGGCAGCATTTAATTTGTTTTAGTGTTCTTGGTTGAACTGTGTTCTGTAACATCTCTTTCACCAATAAGTGATACAGCTGTGAACTATATGTTTCAAAACAGGAGGAGGCAGTGTGGCCAAGTGGTCAGTGTGTCAGACCTGCAACTTTGGTGATCCTGGGTCCCGCCATTTGCTGAATTTGTTGTCCTGAGTTCAAATCCTCTGCCACTCGTGTGAATAGCCCACTGGTTTCCTCCTACCAGTTAATCCTGTTATGTTTTATTTTAATTATTTGTTTCTTATTATTTAAATGGTGTGCTGGATAAACTGCTACCCAGAGAATTAGTGCTTCAAGACAACCAGTTGTGTTTTCCACTGCAGGATAGAGATTTTATCTGGTAGATAGTATTATCCCCCAGTATTAATCTCCTCCGTAACCTGTATCATAAGATAGCGCTTTACGAATACTAAAGGTAACATACCAAATTCTTTCAAGTGTCAAAAATAATATCACATGTTCACTTGTGTTGTGTCAATAGGATATGAACCACACAAATTCCTATGGCATCATCCGTGGTCTTCAGTTTGCCTCATTCATTGTACAGTACTATGGATTAGTGCTGGATCTTCTGGTTTTGGGCTTACAAAGAGCCAGTGAGATGGCAGGACCTCCACAGATGCCAAATGACTTCTTAACCTTCCAGGATGTGCAGACAGAAACTCAACATCCCATCAGATTGTACTCAAGATACATTGACAAAATGCACGTCTTCTTCAGGTAGCTTTTTTTTTACTGTCGTTTTCTTTCATAAATATAGAATGTGAACATGATCAGGGGTCAATTTTATAAAACTTTTTTGATGCTACAGCACTAAGACGAGGCAATATAGTTTCCAGGTTACTCACAATAATATTATGATGCTGAGTTATTTGCTCTGATTGATCAAATGTGTGTCCTTTCCGGTCTGCTTTTTTCTCTTGTTGTGTATTGAAAACTGCCGTTGAATTAAAAAGGGTTGGCTTTTAAAATACTATGCCTGTGTTAAGCCAAACTGGCCCGTTTTTATTTATCTGGGGGCAATCTCTGATTGCAACATAGGATTCCCACAATGGCACAGTATGGCCGAAACACTGGATATTACCAGGAGTTTCAATAGAAGGCAAGAACCAGGTACAGGCAGCAGTGTACTCTGAGCAGAGCACCTGCCTTCAAGGAAAATGAGATGGCCAATTCTCAAAATGACTTTCCAACATTCCCTACCTACTCAACCTTGGTCAGCATTCTAGTTACAAAAATGGAGAAAACCCTGTATTGCTAAGTATAACTCTGTTTTGGAGATTCAC
This sequence comes from Porites divaricata, assembly GCA_038088405.1. NCBI lineage: Eukaryota > Metazoa > Cnidaria > Anthozoa > Scleractinia > Poritidae > Porites > Porites divaricata. The sequence goes on along the minus strand of JBBMOI010000001.1, from coordinate 22,639,484 downwards.
TGATAAAATTACTCAAAAGATGCCATTCAGATTCATTTAAGAATTCTCTTGCAATCAAAATATTTTAACACCCTTTTCTAGGATAACTGGCAGCATAGTCCTTTTTCCTCTGGTGCATACATGTAGTGTTGAATGTGGTAAAATTCTGAACAACTGAGACTGGAAAACTAACTACACGGTTTTTGTACAGCCCAAGAAAAAATGGCAAACCTTCAGTGTATATTAATAATTTATTTTTGTGGGATGAAACACTGTGTAATATTGCGTGATTTTCAAGGGCTTTTTTGGTGTTTTTAGATTCTCAGCAGATGAAGCTCGTGATCTTATTCAGCGATACCTTACAGAACACCCTGATCCTAACAATGAGAACATTGTGGGCTACAATAACAGAAAATGCTGGCCCAGAGATGCTCGCATGAGACTCATGAAGCATGATGTTAATCTTGGACGTGCTGTGTTCTGGGACATCAAGAACCGTCTACCAAGATCTGTCACCACACTAACTTGGGATGAAAGTTTTGTGTCTGTCTACAGCAAAGATAATCCAAATCTTCTTTTCAACATGTGTGGATTTGAATGTCGTATTTTACCCAAGTGTCGTACAACATTTGAGGAGTTTACACACAGGGATGGAGTCTGGAATTTGCAAAATGAGGTAGTCATTGACCAAAAAAATAGCCAGTTTGAAGTTACTTGAAGTCTTTTTATCAAGGCAATTCTAATTGCAAACCCAGTTGTAAGAGAATGAGTTTTACTTGATTTGAAGGGGAACTTTGCATTTTCTCCTGAAAGGGTCAGATAATTTGAAAAGATCTAAAAATTAGGTAGTTTAGTGCAAGGTACTTTTAAAGATGTTTCATTCAGGTTGTCGCATAATAGCATTATTTGAGTCAATTAACTACAAAAAGTAAGAACTGGATTAGATTTCATCAAAATTCACTTCAAGGGTCAGTGGTCATAGTCTACACAATTTTTTTACCTTCAAAGTTTTGCTCTTGCATTTCTTTTGTGGCTTTGACAGCTTACTCTTGCCCTAAGATGACAAGGAAATCTTTGTTACATAATGCTATTGTACTAGTCAGCTTGGTTTTCCTAAAATATTAATGCTGCACTTTAGGGTTCCGTACAATTTACAGTCAACTCCCTTGAATGCAGACACCCTCGTGACTTCAAGTTATTGTCCTCAACCATAAGTATAGACAGTATGCGCGGTCATCACTTCTAGCAGTTTGAAGATCCTGTGTTGTGATTTTAAAAATCTTAGATTACCTTGTTATTTTGTTATAGTTATGACTAATTGGCTAACAGAACCTTATGTCGTCCAGTTTAGATTTGGACTCCCACTGCACAGTCATCCTATTTTGTTTATCACTCTTATAACTGCAGATCAGATTTGATGCCACTCAGTCCTATTGCCATTGTTAATAGCTTGAGTCCATAATAGCAGGAGCATAGTTCAATCAAGTGACTGTAGTTTATATTTGTGGCAGATTTCGGGGTTGTCTATGTCACAGCAATAAAATTGATGTGCAAGTTGTTTGCAAGTGGACTTGTTTATAACACAGGCATTTCCTTAGGTCATTACTTGTGGTGCAGTCTCCAGTTGTTCAAAAGGTGGATAGCATTATCCACTTGATAAAGGATTACCTACTGGATAGTGCAATAGAGAGAAGTGTGACGTCACCTTACCATGGTAGCATAATTTCTGGATGACAACAATAGGGAGTTTTTGCAGCGGTGATGGCGAACAGCAAAAAAAACTAGGTTTAGATTGGCAAAAAAACAACTTTGCACGTGCATCACGCCTTTTTTTGTAAATTTCTTAGCCATTGTTGCATAACTGTGACATGAAACTTCCTAATTTCATGCGCCCGCTTTATGGAGTAGGTGAGCACAACACAAAAAGTTTCTTTTTCTAAACTTAGATACGGTCCATTCGGATTAAACCCAGAGAATTTAGCTAACATTTGACAAATTGAATGAAATTAAATAAGGTCGATGAAGTTTGAGACTGTGCAAATCCACTTTTTAAGTGATGTTTTGGTTTGTTGTCATCCAGAAATGTTACTGCCATGGCAACGTGGCATAACGACTTCTCCTCTCTATTGGTTTTCCTATTGGTGTTCACTGGATAGTGATTTACCAGTGGATAATGCTATCCATCTTTTGAGCAACTGTGGCTAGTAGACCATGGCCAGTAATTATTTGTCTGGGCTAGTAAAATATTATTAGATTATCACCTGTGACTGAGCTTTTCTTTTTCATTATTTTGTAGGTGACAAAAGAGCGAACTGCCCAGTGCTTCCTAAAAGTTGATGAGGAGTCGCAGCAGAGATTCCATAACAGAGTTCGTCAGATCCTCATGGCTTCAGGTTCAACTACTTTTACAAAGATTGTTAACAAATGGAACACTGCTCTGATTGGTTTGATGACGTACTACAGGGAATCAGTTGTCAACACTCAGGAACTCCTGGACTTGTTGGTCAAATGTGAAAACAAGGTGAGTGTTTATAATTTAAAAAGTCATTTTTCTTTGTTTTCTTCTGTGTAATCCTGTATTCTTGTCCTTTGTATTTTTGTGGTAAAATAAATTGAATGGAATTGAATTGAATTTGAATACAATAGCTTTGTTTCACAATCAGCACTACAGTTGAAAGCAATGTTTTGCCTACTGCTGGTCTATCAGGCAATGGTTACTGTACGGTCAGTTGACACCATCAGCTGATGAAAGCCAGTAGTAAGCAGCTGAAAAGTTACACTCAACGTCAAAGTGACTATCAAAGAGGCAAACAGAAATGCAAAGCTATTAATTGACGGCAAACGTTTTCATTTGTAGAAAACTAAAGGAAAATGTGATTTCCAGATAACTGATCATCTATTGCTACATTTCCTGGCCCTGTACTTGCTTGGCCTTGACCTCCTCACATTTGGGGATTTCTGTCGTAACTTTAAACCTATTTATTTTTCGTTCAGATTCAAACACGTATCAAGATTGGTCTGAACTCCAAGATGCCCAGCCGTTTCCCTCCGGTTGTGTTTTACACACCAAAAGAGCTTGGTGGTCTTGGTATGCTGTCCATGGGACACGTGCTCATTCCTCAGTCAGATCTCAGGTAACTTGAAGTTCTATTTGTTGTTGTTGTTTTTCTCTTTCTCCAATATGAATCAAGGCTATCAAGTTGTGATGAAAGGAGCTTGTTTTAAGATAAGAGTAGAGCCCAGCCCTATTGCTATATTGCAGAAATGAGGGCATCACTTTTTTTCTTGATTGCTCAGGAATTTACAGTCAAACCAAGTCAAGCGTACCCCCCAAGAATCCATTAATGAATTTATTATTCAAAAGTTGAATCCGTTGCTAGTTGTAGATTTCAGATTGATCTGTGCATTCTTGCATGTGTAATGAGCCATGAATTCACACGCGAGGCAGTTATGAAATTTCTACTAGCTCCGTTTTCCTGAATTTGATGTAAATGTCTTCTAAGAATCTTAATCCATTCAAAGATTTTCAATCTGACCAAATACAGAGAAGTTCTCGTAAAATATTGACTGCTCATTACGCATGCAGAAATGCCGCTTTGAATTTGACACCAGTTACGGGAACGACTAACAGATTCATTTTTCAAATAATCAATTCATTAATAGAATCATGGGGGGTACGCTTGACCTGTTTTGACTGTAAGAGGCAATAATCTCCTTAAAGATTAGCCTGTTCCAGGCTCTCAGATAGTAGGGATGAAGTGTATGTGAAAGGCACCGTGAAAATATGAGCGCGTGATCAGGGAAAAGGGGGGTGGGGTGGGGGGTAATGGGAAAAAGGAAGTGAGAGAGGCACCCTTTCTCTCCCCAGTTTCCTCCTGTTTTATTTTCGTGTTCTTGCTTTCTCAATTTTGCAGACTCAACCATCTTGGAGCCTGGAACAGGTTACATGAAGATTCAAGTGCTAATACTATGTTTCACTAATTTTCACCTCCAGGTGGTCTCAACAAACTGATGCAGGGATTACTCACTTCCGATCCGGAATGAGCCATGACAAAGATCAGCTGATCCCTAACTTGTACAGGTAACATTCCTCGTTCTTCTTCAAAGAAATTATTTCAGCAACAAGTGTAAAGTGGAGGGATGGTTACCCTTGGAATTTTGAGAACGCGTGCATTTTTTCCAAAAGATATTTTGATAGGATACTGGTATGGTCTTCTGGCTTGTTGCTAGCCTCTTGCTTAGGCTTAACCAGTGATAAACGTATCTTGATTCTCAGACGGTTTAACGTTGCTCTCTCAAACTCTCTCCTCTTCAATGAGTTTGAGCAAACAACCTCAGACCTTTAAATCAGAAGCAAATCATTTTTATCAACCTATTCATAACTTGAATGGTAAGGCAACTTTCATTGAGTTTATATTGCTGTTCTCTTGGTGACATCAGGTACATCCAACCATGGGAGAGTGAGTTCATTGACTCTCAAAGAGTCTGGGCTGAGTATGCCTTGAAACGACAAGAAGCTAATGCTCAGAACAGGTAAGTGCTCACACCTTTCACGCTACTGCGTTCTGATAAGAATACCCATGTATTCATGGCTAGGTGTACAGTACCCTAAGCTGAAACTGTTTCGGTTGCCATATAGGCTCGATTACCAGTGAATTAGTGTGCACTCCCCCCCCTCCCCCCCGATCAGAGAGAAGCGGGAATTGAGCCTATTCGCCAGGGTGGGTGGAAAAAATATTGGGCGGCTAAAATCAGGGTAAGCCGCCGATTTGGTGTCCTGTGTTCAGTAGTAAGGTGGCAATGCAGTGATTTTCATAACTTCGCGTTGATGGTCTTTTAAGTTAAAGTGAGATAAACAATTGTATGAAATAAATATATTTTTTGATCCATTTTCATAACAATTCACCCCTTGGCGTTCAAAATATCAGCTTTTGAATCGTTTTATGGTGGTAAATTGACAAACTAGGTTTTTTTTCCACTCCCCACCTACCCAACGCAACAGTACATTTTCTTTTGAAATTGACCCCTTCAACAATTAGCACCTTGACATACGGATAACATTTTGATATTTTTCGAAGCTAATATTCAACCACTGTTAGTGGTCTTATCTTAATTGTTAACCATAACTTTCTCGGTATCTTCTGCCCATGGTAATTGTACAAAGAAAATGTTTGTATATTATCTCTTGATTCCTTCCTCAGACGTTTAACCCTGGAGGATTTAGAGGACTCGTGGGATCGTGGAATACCCCGAATTAACACTCTGTTTCAGAAGGATAGACACACACTTGCTTATGACAAGGGATGGAGAGTTAGAACAGATTTTAAACAGTACCAGGTAAACGTTTAAACAATTAGGTTCAGTTTATTATGTTTTATCTTTAAACGAAAATTTGTTCTTTCAGTACTGAGTGCTTAGTTTGACAGGAAAATAAATTATGCGGTAGAGTGGGCTATCAGAGTGTCCTCTATCCTTTATTGAAAATGGCAGTATCATCAAGATTGAGTAGGTTTTGAAAATCTGTCAAAAGTTTGTGTCAGAAATGACTAAGAATGTACAAAGTACTACCTGGAGTTGCTAAATGTTGCCATAATAGTAGTGTATGTAAATACTGTCAAAGAGTGCCTGCTTAACGTCTAGAAGCAAGTGGACTGAAACTAGAAAACCTCAGAATGACGAAGTTTTCGTGTTTCTCTTCCTTGCTTGATCACTCTTTGAAATTAATGTCTTTCTTGTGTTTTTGGGGGTTCATTATGTGCGTCTCACAATAATTCTATCACACTAGTTGAGGTAAAATCCTGGGAATGATCTTCAAATTAGTGCTCAAATTTCACGAGCTTGAACGAACTGCAGAGAAAATTACCAAAAAAATTTACTCATGGATCTTGCTGTTCTAAAGGTTCTCAAACAAAATCCGTTCTGGTGGACTCATCAGCGACATGATGGCAAATTGTGGAATCTAAATAACTACCGCACAGACATGATCCAGGCGCTGGGTGGCGTTGAAGGCATCTTGGAACATACACTTTTCAAAGGAACGTACTTCCCAACCTGGGAGGGTCTGTTCTGGGAGAAAGCTAGTGGATTTGAGGAGTCCATGAAGTACAAAAAACTGACCAACGCACAGCGCTCTGGATTGAATCAGATTCCAAACAGACGATTCACCCTCTGGTGGTCACCCACTATAAACAGGGCCAATGTAAGTGCAGTGAACTTGTGCAACAGGACTGGATAGGAGAGAAGACGGCAAACCTTGTGCGATAAGCGTGTTACCTTCCCTTAAACGGATCTATTTGTGGAAGACCAGAAAACAATGTTAAATGAAGATCACGGCAAAACACGCATATAATAGTTTGTCACACACAAACGTTTTGCCGTCATCTTCTCTCTGCCGTCCTGTTGCATAAACGTAATAATCTTTGAACCTGAGTAGTCTGCCATCACTTTTACTTATATCTGATCGTAACCGGTCAGACCAAAAAAACCCTAACAAAACGATTGCCTTTATTAGCCATAACGCGGCCTATTACAGAATACAGGAAGGGGGTAGAAAGGTCCATATATGACGCAACTGCTTGAAATTCAAGATGGCGCCCCGCGACATATTTTTTTCGTGGAACATTTGCCGATTTTACGAAACTAACAACGTTTGATCACCACTGCCAAGGAGTTCATTTTATAAAATTCACAAGGTTTTTAAGTAAGGTGTAGTGAACAATTTTAGTTGCTAATGTGAAGGCTAATTTTCTGAAAACTTCGGCGCATTGCCGCCCATACTAGACGCAATTTCATGTTCTGCGTTGTGCCTTGTTTCATTGTTTTAGCCTTTTGATAATAACTTGGATACAATAATCCTGTTTCGGAAAAGTAATACCCAAATCAACTAACCGGCGCCTGCCACGCAAGCTAGGATTTCAACAATGTGGTGCTTGTGAAGTTAACGTTTTGTTCATGATGTTTTGTTTGGATAACCTAACTATCTGGCCTTCCTTGAGGGTCTGAGGAAAGGGCATTATGAATATACATTTCTGGGAAACTGCTCACCTACCCCTCTCCTATGCCAACATTAATACTTGCATCTCACTTAGGGCAAAATGTTTGCTTAGGAGAGGGGTAGGTGGGCAGTTTCCTAGAAACGTATAATGATGCGAAATGTCTCGGGGAGGGGGGGGGGGGGGGGGGGGGGGTCTCGGAGGCATTTTGACCGCTATTCCCGCTCAAACCTTATCTCTGTTTGATTTCTTGCAGGTTTACGTTGGATTCCAGGTTCAGCTTGACCTCACCGGAATCTTCATGCACGGCAAGATTCCAACACTGAAGATTTCACTCATTCAGATTTTCAGAGCTCACTTGTGGCAAAAAGTACACGAGAGTGTTGTCATGGACTTGTGTCAGGTACGGTTCACTCTTATACTCATTAATAGAGCAACTGTGCAAATTTCTTGGAACATAAGAAAGTTTTAGAGCGATTTTCGTATGACCTTGAAAAATGGTTGCGGTAAGTGTTCGTTATTTGTTTTATCAGCTAAAGGATGAAAAGATCATAACATGGTCTCTTCGCTTTCCCGCCGAAGAAAACCCTAATGTGGAGAAGGCATTGTTTGATTGGCCAATCGTGTTGCAGTATGACGTCAAAGCGAAGTATCTGTTGATTTCTAGAAAGTTCTCGGGCATGATGAAGTTTTTTCGCCCAAGCGTTCGCTTAACCAACCAAAAGCCATTCGCGTTTGTATCTGTTCGATAAACCAATCAAATCACTCTATTTCCGTTCGTTTGTTGTTTCTGTTTTGTTCGCGCGTTTTCATGTCAAGAAAATTGCTCTAACAGAAGAGAAAGGTTTAACTTCCATACTGGACATGTTTGGGACACCAACATAGGGCTGACTTCCGTTTCATTGTTGGGTGCACCAAGTCAATATGGCGGACGTGACGTCACATGATAACTCTCTATAAGGACACTAAGGGCGAGTTGAATTGACGCTATTCCGGAATAACAATAAATGGAATCGTACGTTTTTTGACTTGTTTATCGTGTCGATAGAGAACACCACGCACTGAAAAGTTTAGAGCATTTTTTGGTTTATGTTCCCAAGTTTGTGAATTTTTCGACAAAATACCTCTTTGAATCCTTTTTGATGTACTCTTTTTGTTTAGGTTTTCGAAAGCGTCTTATAATGCCCTGACTTCTTCATTCATAACATTCAACGCCATCTTGATTATAACTTATAAATTAACGCTAAAAATTTAGGGCGAAAATTAAGGAGTAATTTACCCATGACATTAGCCTTACAATCTCTTCTGATCTCTCTCTTTGAAAATTTATTATTCAACCACGGACTTGATTTAATTAACTGTTATGTAACCTTTGGTTGTCATAATTGTTGTAGGTTTTTGATCAAGAACTGGATGCTCTTGAGATTGAGACAGTGCAGAAAGAAACCATTCATCCTCGTAAATCGTACAAGATGAACAGCTCATGCGCTGATATCCTCTTGTTTGCTGCATACAAGTGGAACGTCTCCAAACCTTCTATTCTGGCTGATTCCAAGTACGTCTCTCCTTTCTTCGTGCTCAAATTCTCTTAACGTGCATGAACAGTTGATAACAGCCTTGTAGGAAAACGTTGGCAGTTAAGACAAATCCTTTCGATCATATTTGCTTCCATTCTCTCTGGGCTGTTTTCACTTTGGTTTGTAACAAATGAGCCCTTTCAAATTTAAGCAATAAAGGTGCCTTTTGCTAATACATATTTTTAGGCATTTCTAGCAACTGCACCGTGGATCACTGGGCCCCTTTTAGTCTTGTTTGATAATAGTTATTGTTGATGAGTTGGTATAGTCTGTCCGTCGAGCGCGCGTAAGAAAATAAAATTCGCGAGAGATTTTGTGTTCACCAGCGCAAGAGTTGTGGGAGTTGTGTAAATGGCTCACGTCTCGTGTGTTCGTTTCGTTCAATTTCTTTGGAAAAATCTATAGGAGAAAAAAATGTCTGGAAGACAGCCTGGTGGCGTGCGTTCGTCCATTTTTATGATGCGTTTGCTTTAATGTGTATTGATATTACAAGGAGAAATTTAATGCGGCTTAGTATGTTAAAGAAATCTTAACTTCATTCGTAGTGACATCATGGATAGCACCACAACTCAGAAGTACTGGGTCGATGTACAACTTCGCTGGGGTGACTACGACTCTCATGACATCGAGAGATACGCACGCGCCAAATACCTTGACTACACCACTGATAACATGAGTATTTACCCCTCCCCCACTGGGGTCCTCATTGGCATTGATCTGGCCTACAATCTTCACAGGTAAGAGAAGAATGCGCTTGCCGTTTTTCCATAAATAGTGCCAGTTATTCGAAATGCCAAGAGTTAACTCCTTGTTGGTAACATCGCTTCAGGAACATTGGTGTTTCCATGTGGGTAAAAAGTTTCGCAGCAATATGCGCCGATCCATTTGAAATTCCCTGCCGAATAAGCCATTCGTTTAAAAAATGACTCTTTGCCTTAAAACTCCTCCAGCTCACTATGAGAAAGATCGCATTGTCAGATCTAAACTTGACACTTCCGGTGAAATTTCTCCACCCCATCCAGGCAGTGGTCGAATTCCCCACTCCCCTGGCACAGGTGATGGTCAAATGCCCGGGGTTTGCCTAGGGGAGGATGTGGAAGTTTCAATTTGATCGGCGCTTTAGATTGCAAGATAGTTCATATGGAAGTGCACCTTGGATATTTAGGTATTGTAGACACTAAAAGTGAATGGTAGTCAATGATTTGATGGTAGTAATAGTTAACGTATTCATTTCATAATAGCGATGACCTTCCTTTCTTGCAGCGCGTTCGGTAACTGGTTCCCTGGTGTGAAACCCCTTATCCAGCAAGCCATGGCCAAAATCATGAAGGCTAACCCCGCCCTGTACGTGTTGAGAGAGCGAGTCAGGAAAGGTCTACAGCTGTACTCCAGTGAACCCACTGAGCCTTACTTATCCTCCCAGAATTACGGAGAACTCTTCTCAAACCAGATTATTTGGTTCGTGGATGACACCAACGTCTACAGAGTCACAATTCATAAAGTGAGAGCTTATTTTTGTCACCTTTGCTATTGTCTTTTTCAACCTCCTTCACACCTGTAAAGCATGTAGAGGTATTGCGGTTGAATAAAATAAGAATCATCGAACGAAAACCTTTTTTAAGATGAAAAACAAACTTAATTCTTTATAGTGTTCAAGCGAGCTCTAACTTGTACTTCCGTTGTAATTTTGAAACCGCTAATGTACGTCTTGCACGGAGAAAACAGTTTTAAACCGCGTTGAACTATAGTGTTTTTTATACTTGTTCAAGAGCCATAATGGGACTTTATGGCTCTTGACTTGTTTTAACTTGGGTGTGAATGGAACATATTTCATTAAATCACTGGGTGAGAAAAATTCTTCTTAATGGTAATTAGCGTACCTTTTGAATCATCCTGTGAAAGTGGACGTTAAAGACATTTTTAATTCTACGTGCATTGTTTAACACTTGCCTCTGCGTTTTCATTTCAGACGTTCGAAGGTAACTTGACCACGAAACCAATCAACGGTGCCATCTTTATCTTCAATCCTCGCACGGGACAACTTTTCCTCAAAATCATCCACACTTCAGTATGGGCTGGACAGAAACGTTTGGGACAGGTAGGTCTTGTATCTTATGGTGATTTTCCTGCGTGGCAGGCGTCGATAGGGAAGGGGAGGTGAATGGAGGTAAAAAAAAGAGAGGGGATGGGGGACTGCCTCTCCCTTTTCCCTTTTTGCGCTTTTCTCCCCCTCCCCTCCCCTTTTTTTGCACCTGCCACGCAGGGTATATGGTGATGTGTTATCTGTTCAAACCGTGAAAAAATGTAACATGGTCATGAGAGATTTTTGGAATCGGTCATTTTCTCGAACAGAGTTTTCTGATTTAAGCATGTCCAATTCTGACATTTTTTTAGATTCCACTGGCAACGTTTCTTGCCTTATAAGCCAGATATTCTTACACAAACACATGGACCCAGGGGAAAGAAAGCTGACTGTCTTACGGGTCAGACGTTGAGTGTATATTGTATTGGTCGGCAGTATCTCAACTTAACAGTCATTGTCCAACTATTTGAACTAACAAAGGGCTTAAATTCTTTATTGGTGTCTTGTTTTAGTTGGCCAAGTGGAAGACAGCTGAAGAAGTAGCAGCTTTGATTCGTTCACTACCGGTTGAAGAACAACCCAAACAGATCATTGTGACCAGGAAAGGGATGCTTGATCCTCTCGAGGTGTTGTATAGTTACACTTTATTGTTACGTCAAGGCACCGTCACATTTTCCGTCGATTTTGTTGGCTTCTGGACTCTGTGAGATAGACTCGTGTCACCTGTGTCGCTTTTCCTTTAATTGTGGTTTAGTTTTGTTTCGAGGGAAAACTGATGCAAGTGTCTTAATGTTTCAGGTCCATCTGCTGGATTTCCCTAACATCGTTATTAAGGGCAGTGAACTGCAGCTTCCTTTTCAGGCCTGCTTAAAGGTTTGTGTCATGAATAGATTTGTTATAAATGAAGGAAAATAGACGGAAAAGTTGGCCTAACGTTTTTGAGTTTCAATCCATGTTTATCCTTGGCATCCGTTGGAACAGATGGCAGAATACAGATTCCAATACCTAAATATGGTCTTAAATAACGAATCTGGACCATTAGTTTTGGGATTCAATTGATGCGAAGGCAAGTTTTAGCTTTTTCCCTTTAAGTCCTAAGAGTGACCAACATCAATTTTCTCCTCAAGCTATCAAAACATCATGCGAAGAAAAAATTATGAGAAGTACTAAAATGATCACCTTGAGTAAAATGCTTCGATCTTTTAACAAATTCTCTCAAATAGTTTTTCAAGGAAATGCCGTAAAATTCCGAAAATAAGCCCCTTCATGTATAAGCCCCCCAAACTCGTAACACAAAAAAACCCTCCGTTAAATCGCCCCTCCAAATATAAGCCCCCCAGGGGGCTTGTACTTGGAACGTGCCCTCAAATACAAAGTAAAACAACGTAAAAATGGTAAATCTCCTTCCCACTACAAGCTAGCCCAGTCGATTTTGAAACGCAAATTTCCTAAGCCCCTCAAAAAAGGCTTTTGAAAAATATAAGCCCCGGGGCTTATTTTCTGAATTTTACGGTGCACAGAGATCAGTATGGAGAATTTCTAAGTGGATGCTGGGACATAAAGGGTTAATAATAGGGAACTTAAGCAGCGACGTTTTTGATCGACGCACGTCAACCGGAAGTGAGCCTTTTTCTCTTTTAACAAGCTTTGACGCTACCATATTTTATTGTCAAGTGTCTTAATACTTATAGAGACGATTTGCCCAAAAATTTGGTCAAAATCACGGCTCAAGAGGGCAAAAGGTCCACTTCCGGTTGACGTGCGTCGCTCAAAAACGTCGCTGCTTAAGCTCACTATTCCCTGTTCTCTTGTACCTTGTAGGTAGAGAAGCTTGGAGACATGATCCTGAAAGCAACCGAACCACAGATGGTATTATTCAATCTGTATGATGATTGGTTAAAGACCATCTCTTCATACACGGCGTTCTCTCGTCTTATCCTCATCCTTCGTGCCTTGCACGTGAATGCTGACCGAACAAAGGTTCTCCTTAAACCCGACAAGACCACTGTTACTGAGCCACATCATATCTGGCCAACCCTGACTGATGAGGAATGGGTACCAGTTGAGGTATGTGTGTGAACGCTTGTCTGTAATCTAAGGTGGCAGTATGTTCATGTAACTTTTAGTGTAGCGCGTTATGTCCCTTAATTATGTGCTAAGACTCGGCTAGAATGATTTGAGAAACGTGGTAATTATCGCCTTTTCTCCTCTCATGTATTACTGTAGGTGACTAGGTCACTGTCGTTCTCTGTGTCCATTTTTAATTCTTTGTTCGGTAATAGTTTCTTCGCCTTGTGAATAGTTTTTTCTTTGTTTATTCCTGTTGTATAGGTTGCACTGAAAGATCTCATCCTGGCCGATTATGGCAAAAAGAACAAGTTAGTTGACTTCTTTCAACTTGAATCTTCACGCAATTACATTCAAAGTCCCTTTTGGCTTGAATACTAACCATACCCCCCTTCGGTCTAACAGTAGCGTATCTGTTTCTTTTCTAGCGTGAATGTAGCTTCCTTGACCCAGTCTGAGATCCGAGACATCATTCTGGGTATGGAGATCTCAGCACCCTCGCAACAGAGGCAACAAATCGCTGAGATCGAGAAGCAGACCAAAGAACAGTCGCAGCTAACCGCAACCACCACCCGAACAACCAACATCCACGGTGATGAGATCATTGTGTCCACAACGTCCAACTACGAGACTCAGACATTCTCTTCTAAGACTGAGTGGCGTGTAAGAGCAATATCAGCTACTAATCTGCACTTGAGGACGAATCATATTTATGTTTCTTCTGATGACATCAAGGAGACTGGTTTCACGTATATTTTGCCCAAGAATATCCTGAAGAAGTTTATCGTTATTTCAGATTTAAGGACACAGGTAAGTGAAGTCTTTGCTAACGAAGGTGACAAAAGCCTAGCAATATTCACTCAAGGCTTTCTTACTGTCGAAGTTGCGGTGTAAATTTTTCATACACCTGGCCTCAGTTGTTCAAAAGGTAGATAACACTCTCCGCTGGATAAACCTTTCTCCATCGAGTGAATGACAATTGTTTTTTGTAGCCCTTATCTGCTGGATAGTGATTTATCCAGTGGATGATTCTTTCCAACGTTTGAACAACCGGCAGGGTTGTCACTAAGATTTCAAATTGCCGGGTAAGTACAACAAGTAGGCGGGGAAGCAAACAGCTAGGGATTTCTTTTGGTTCTATGTTTCTTATATTTTCCAATAAACCTAGACGGGGGCCACACTCATAGTAGCCGGGGAAAATCCCCGGCCCCCGGCTCTTAATGACAACCCTGAACCGGGCTCCAATTAGCTTCCCACCCAATAAAAGCCCTTTCTAAACCAAAACCTTCCGATATGTCACACCCTTTATGGGACTTGGAAAACATACCTTTTACATCGGCTTATACTAATGTACATTTTGTATGAGATACCCCACCCCTCCCCTCGAAGAAGATTTGACCCCTATGCTTGGCGTCAGATTTGTCCCTGTAGGAGAGTAATTATAATAAGCTCACTCTGTAACTGTCAATCGATTCACCTCAGATCGCTGGCTACCTGTACGGTGTCAGTCCGCCTGACAATCCGCAAGTGAAAGAAATCCGCTGCATTGTAATGGTGCCACAATGGGGCACTCACCAGACTGTGCATTTACCAAACATGTTACCACAACACGACTACCTCAAGGTGAGACTGACAGATTTTCATTTACCCAAAGACTTACTGTGCCATGCCTGTTTGTGCAGGCTCGATGTATGCTGACGTTTGAGCACTGGTTGACAAGCCTCTTTGTGGCCATGCTATGTATGTGTTCAAATGTTGAGTGTGGTGTTTGTTTTTGCCTGTTTGTAGGAAATGGAACCGTTAGGTTGGGTTCACACTCAGCCCAACGAACTACCTCAGCTTTCCCCACAAGACGTTACAACACACGCCAAGATCATGGCCGACAATCCATCATGGGATGGCGAGAAAACTGTCATTATTACTTGCAGGTATGTCACGTTGGTCAGGCTTCCTTCTAAAGAACTTGAGGTTTACTTAACCTGGGAAGCGAAGCTAATATTGTTTTATCACTAATATTTTGCTGGAAACTTACATATGTACTGCCACTTAAAGATAATCGGCTCTGCTTAAAACTGCTTATCAATATCTCTTCGGTTAAGTGATAATTTTACTTTCAGACCTTTTTATTACTGACATCAAATAGATAGACACTTGTGTCCGTATCACTTCCTTGGCGGCTGCCGCCGTCTTGAAAAAATGATACGCGGTAAAGTTGGGCATGTGCCGAGATTTGCTGGTTATGTTGCTTTTGTTTTATTTAGCTAGTTTTTTTTCCTTGTTGTTTTCAGTTTTACTCCTGGCTCATGTTCACTGACAGCCTACAAACTGACCCCTTCGGGTTACGATTGGGGGCGAAATAACAAGGACACCGGGAACAATCCCAGGGGTTATCTCCCCTCCCACTACGAAAAAGTGCAAATGTTACTGTCTGATCGTTTCCTTGGGTTCTTCATGGTACCTGCCCAAGGATCCTGGAACTTCAACTTTATGGGTGAGTTCTCAGTTCTAACAATGCTTATTGTTAAATTTGGTGTTATCAATTGGTTTTCTCCTCATTGTATAACCAGGGGTGCTTACCGTTTACACCAACCACCCGTGTGGAAAATTTGGGCATAAACATTAAACTGTAGTATTAGACGTGGCGGGAGAACGACCCGCCCCAAAGTAAATCCAAACCAGCTGAACAGACTTAAAAACTAAAAATTAAACAGAATGGCGGGAACCATTTGATTTTCAAACCGGAATTTCCGGTTTTTCCATGCAAGTGGAAAGTGCCCCTGGGGTGGTTTTTGTTTTTTGGTGACGAAGAGTATGGAGAATTTGCACATTGATATTAGAGTTAAACGGTTAACGCATTGGTCTGTTATTTTTAGGTGTTCGTCATTCTCCTAACATGCGTTACGAGTTACAGCTGTCTAATCCTAAAGAGTTCTACCATGAAGTACACCGCCCCTCGCACTTCCTTAACTTCAGCACCATGGAGGATGTGGAGGTTATTGGCGCTGATAGAGATGACATGTTCTCATAAACCACAGCAGTCTACAAGCCATATAAAGCATGCATTCGCCTTTTAACTTCAACTAGTGAAAAACAGCTGCTTGAAGTTACTCAAAACGCCAAATTTTGTCTTGGGATTGAATTACAGAAATGGCAGTAGTTAAACAGTCGTAAACAATCTTCGGTGCTTGTGCTCAAAGATATAAGACAGAAAGTCCACTTGTAGTCATAAAGGGGATTTTCGAATGAAGTTTTGTAACGTTATGTACCTCAGAAGAGATGGCTTAACCATGATATGGGCAAGCTTGTACGTCACGCCTAAACTGGCTGGAAAATTGTCACTGAGCATTAGTTGTGGAAAAAAGTCATTTAACTTTCTTAAAAAGCTAAATTGCCATAAACTGGCGCGTATACGCCCTGGGCTAAGGGGATTTAGTAGGGCTTAGAAACGGAGGGGTTTATATCGGAGGGGGCTGATAGCCGGAATAGGAAAAGCGCTTCGAAATATTGTTTTGTTTACAGGTAGATAGCGGTGGCGTCTGAGGCTTATAAGCGCCAGTTTACAGTATGCACTAAATAGCAAGTTAACCATGTAGGGTAATTGGAAGTCTTTGTTTAGTTTGCTTTGCTTTTGTTACTTCTCTGAAATTGCTGTCTTACTTCGTACTGTTTATAGTATGTATCTTTGACCTATCAGTAGTCAACTGCTGTGCTTTTGAGAAATGAGGCTGACCTTCTTTCATACAGGAACAGTACTAGATGATTTGTATATAGTGTGTAGAAGGTAACGTAACACATACTATAAAGATGTCTTCGTAGTCTTAAATTCACGTGTGATTTTGATTTGTATCTTTATTTTGTAGAACACTTAAATAAAACTATTTCTTTACAGCCTTTAAGTATTCGTTCAGTGCTTTCTCTTTCGCCATCAGACTTGACGGTTGTGTTTAGAGGGCACACTGCTATTTTGAACACTTCTCTGGAATAACTGATTTATTTTATACTACAGTTTTAATAGATCGCAGATGACGTCAAAATGTGGTTTGGACAGTTTGTCCCAAACGTTTCGCAAGGCCTTCACGTTCTCAAAGCAGAATGATCGCGCAAATATTTTCTTTGTTCAAAACTGCGAATCTCTCGTAGCGGTGAGTGCAACTGTTCTGAGGATTTCTTGCTGTTTAGGTAATTTCAAGTCACCAAGAACTCTTTGTCTTAATTTCTGCGTTTTCCTTACTTGTATTTACAGCTCCAGCTAAACTTTTTCCGGGCTTTCACTAAATTAATCCGAAATAATCAAGCAAACATTTTCAAAACCACGCGCAATGTTGGACAAAACAAAGAAACCCAAGTTTGCCTTAACGTCATACGTGTGTCTACTCCGATAGATCATGGACAAAGACCAATCACAGCGGGCGTAGCATTCATTTTGCGCGCTGCTGAACTTGCTTCTGTTACCCGTAAGTGATTTTTTTCCTTTTCACCACTAGACTTCATCCAGTTGGTCGCGAGGTTACGCGATTGAATTTGGACAACCCTCCTCCTCCGCCCTTGTCAAGTTTCC
Source organism: Porites divaricata (assembly GCA_038088405.1). Taxonomy (NCBI): domain Eukaryota; kingdom Metazoa; phylum Cnidaria; class Anthozoa; order Scleractinia; family Poritidae; genus Porites; species Porites divaricata. Next base: position 22,622,228 of record JBBMOI010000001.1, on the reverse strand, counting down.
CTATACTTTGATTTAGTCTATTTACAGTCTTTGCATGCCTAACAAGTAGACGCAGTATAATTTTTAAAATATTTTAGTCCCAGTTGTTAAGAGAGAGCGTATCCGACCCTGAGCTGTGTTGGAGTAATGCTCAATAATGGCTATGCTTCGTCTTTCGAACGAGTCCTCCCTTGACTTGAGTAAGCAAAGAACGGAACCGACGATTAGACTTTACATTTGACTTTAAGGTATGTGTGACAGGCGATTCTACTGCTTCTTTCGCCTTGATTTCTTTGTGTGGTGTGTACCACCTGATCCTTCACCCACAAATAGTTGACCTTCTTGCAACTCCTGCAAAAGAAGAAGTCAACTTAACACTTTTAACCCTAATGCCTTATATCAAGATATAAATTCTCGTTTGTTGTCGCTATTCGTCGTATTCATTTCATATGGAAGTGGTGTGGAGAATTTGTTTTAGGTATCAATTACATTCACCTTGTGTGATCATGTCCGTAATTCTCGGTACCACTTCGTTTCATTAGCAGACAATAAAAGGAGTTTTTATTTGATGCCGATCGCTCTTAGAGCTTAAAGGGTCAAAAAGGTGTCCATGTAGGTGGAAGGGTCCAAGCTTTAACAAAGTGAACGCCTGTTTACCGACCATGGAATAGATAACTACGATAGAGCAGTACAGTTTATTGTTTATTGGTTTGTTTGCCATCAAATGTACAAAGCAAATGAAAAAAAAAAAAATTATTTAAGCTGTCATGGCGAGGAAGCCCAAGAGAAGCCACCGGGCTTATAAGGAATGGGCTCCCTCAGTTAAATAATTAAAACAAAATATTATCATACTGAATTACAAATCAATCGCAGAGCTACAGTAAATCTTATTAACAATTATTCCTCGAGCCCGAATGGGCTATTGACTCAGAGGCCATGAGGGCGAGAGGAATAATTGTTTTAGTAAAATCCAACTAGTTGGTCAAAAATATCAAGAATAAAAGAACTTTAGCTAGTTAAAGCTACACTTTAATCCTTTTTTGTCGCCAAAAAGCCCGCGCTTTTCGCCACTAGTGGGCTATAACATATAGCCTAGTAGTAGCTCAACCAATCAGAACGCAGCATTGATGATAGACCACTAGTTGGATTTTACTAATAATAAATGCATTAGATAGTCTTACTAATTATAGTTCTAGGCTAAAAAAAGCAAGGTGGTTTATAAGGCCAACACAGTGTCACCCCTGGAGAGAGACACTAAGGTTGGACACTGCCAGAGATTGATACACCTCTGGTGGTTCTCTTACCTCCCACAAGAGTTAGATAAGTGAATGTCCTATGACAGGGCCTAAGTTATGTAACCATTAGTAGTATACGTCTCCTTTAATCCTGGCGGTATCTTCGCTTTGTAAGTATCTGTTGTCTTATTCGAGTAATAGATAACCAACAAGGACAAATATTAACAACGCTCTCGCGGTTCAGGAAATCTAACATACGGCACAAACCTTACTGTGTTTTGTAGCACCACCGTCCCCCCTCGGCCCCACAAAAAAGGAAGAACATCAAAACCGTAACACCTTATATCATTAAATACTATATACATTTGCTGTTCATGAATAACATCATGACGATGCTCCAAACACTTAACTTAGTCAATTCAACGTTTTCTAAGAATTATGCGCGTACGTACACGCAAGCAAGTCGCACTGAAAGTAGCGTGTGACCAAACCGAGGTAGCCCGCGAAAACAGCCGTCTACGCCCCACACGGCGAGGAGCGAGAAGAGAAGACTGTTTTCGCCGGCTAAAACCAAGGTTTTCATTGAAATACCTGTCTTGTTCCTTCCGAGGCGCTGGCTATCGCTTGCTGTGTCTCCAGATGGCGCATGAGATCCGCTAGTTGCTCCTGGAGTTCAGCGACTTCCTATCGAAAATCAAAGAAAAACTATTAGCGTCTGGCCGATTCGAAAGTCTTCGATCAGCTACATGATTTCAAGGAGCACCTGTTTCTTCGCAGCTTCTACTAATTGCAACTTTTCTTCCGTTTGTGACAACTTCTCTTGGAATAACTTTTGATTGTCTCGCAAACACCTGTTTAGCTGAAAATAGAGAATACAGAATTACTTGTTCACATCGAGTATTTTGTAAAAGGACCAGGGGCGGATCCAGAAAATTCAGGAAGGGGTGGCCGGGACACTCACCAGCTATATAGATACGTTTCATTTTACTGAGAATTCTTTAAAAGTTATAGAAAATATCACAAAAAAGGGGGGACGCATTCCCCTCGGCCCACCCCTAAATCCGAAAAAGGATTAAAAGCCGCCTATTTTGAAAGGGAAGGGCACTACGATGGTAAATACCTGACGGCCAAACTAGGAAATACTGTTAAAATGTTACATACTATGAAAAATTAGTCTGTGTACAAACCTCTTGTTCATCTTTGAGATCGGTGACTAGTTTCCCAACCCTGTTTACAATCTGCAAAAAATAGAGAATATCAACAATCTAAAGGATTTATATTGATTTTAATTAGGACTGTACATGGCCCAATATAAAAGGAGAACTCAAGATTTCTATCGGCAGATAGTTAACGCCGAGTGGCGAACCCCAGTGACAACTATCAGAGCTGATAGATATCAAGAGTGAGCCCTTTCAGTCAGAGCCAGTTTAGTAAACTGAAGTCTTCTTCGCAACGAAGATTTTTAGCTCAACAAGGCGTTGTAAGTTGGGGTTGCAAGTTTAAGGAGATAAAACACGGGATGATTTACAACGAAAATTTTTAGCGCAACACAGACGTGAAAACAGGAACGATTTTTAGCGCAACAAAGGAATGCAAAGGGTCTTAAAAGGCGTTCCGCGGAAAATTGACGACACGTAAAAATGTGAACGAAATACGTGATTTGGTGTCGAACGTTTCTGAAGCCTATGCAAAAACTTGCAACGCAAAAACTGTGCTAAAAAAACGTCCGCGCATGCATGTTACACGGCATCATTTTTAAAAGCAACATCGTTGCGCTAAAACTCGTCGTTGTGAATCGTCCTGTGTAACCATGGTAACATCACCTTTACAATGAACACTAGAGCGTTGCTGATTGTTGACTGAAAGTTTGCAAACTAAAATTTGGGAATGTTTGCATAGTTTTCAAAGCAAATGCATTGGTACTGGTAGGAGGTCTGTTAATACCTGCGCATATTTCTTTTCCACGTTTTTCTTGTCTTTTTCAGCTTCGGAAAGTTTCAATTCCAGTTTTTTACATTCTTCTAGTGTTTTCTTCGTCCGCTCTTCCATTGAACTCACCTTAAAAACGTTTGCAAAGGTAAAAGAATCAAGCAAGGGAAAAACAAAGACTGTAAGGCGAATATGCAATGTTTGTCACGTTGATATATTTTACTGCTCCATCGGGCCAGCGAACGTTTTTTCCGATTGCTACGACAATTTTTAAATTCATCAGAACGTAGCTCTGTTGCTAAAGCGGAGGTTCCTTTACTTTCCATTTAACATAACATATTAACATTTGGTGCAAGAACAGCAGTAAGTGTCAGTATTTAGAGTGGTGTCTGCCTTTTTTTTTCGCCGGGAAACTGTGGCGACATCAAGGAGCGCGGCAATCTCTTCGCGAAATAAAACCCGTAGCATACCGCAAAATATGCCTCGGGTTTCTGGCTTCAGCGCTCCAATTGAAACCAAGATGCGACCATTTTCTTTGGTCGCCGTAGCAAGGAAAACAAAATTTTGGCGACAAGTCGCCAATTTTGGCAGCAGTGCACCGTGTTACTAAGTCCGTGTCTGTTTTCGTAAGGAGCTAAGTGTCTGCCTTATTAAAGGGGTGTGCGTTAAGAGAAAGCTGAATACATATAACGAAGAAGCCAAGTTTTGGATACAAAATAGGAAAGACATTGGACGCTTTATTTACCTGTTCAGCGGCATCTTTTTCTATCTGTGTAATTTTTTCTTGGAAATAATGTCTTTGGTTTTCTAGTTGACTGGTTAAGAGGTACGTGTACTAAAACAAAAATGAGAAACACGAGGACGAATCATCAAAAGGGTTAAGGACTTTGTTGTTGCTGTTGTTCTGCATCAAGGATAACGATAGTCTGGCCATCCCCTCTTGTTTGAAACTGCGTGTCTGGTTTCCTCTTTTGCGCCATCGCCGAATCAGATACCACGATTTATAAGCAGCTTTGAGTATACCACCATGTTTGTACAGGCCTTCAGCCACTTGCTACTCTTTCTATCAATCTGTTGAAAATGTTCTCGGGGTATAAAGGCATGTTCCCCAAAGGAAAGACCTTTCAACTAACAAATTTTAATTCTGTTAACTGGGGACCAAGCTCAGAGAATCAGTGAAAATGCTTACACCGTTCTGAATTCGTGTGTTTCTCCCGTCTACACCAATGAGAGCTCTTGACAATTTCTAGGCCTGTGAATGGCACCCTGGATTCGATAATTTAGAGCTTTCGGACTCCCTACGATTATTCATGAAACACAGGCTACTAGATTTCAAACTACAAAAAATCACATACATTACCTCTAGCGTTAAAGAATCCATCTTTTCTTCATCCATAACCTGCAAAATAAGGAAGCAAGAAAGTACGCTTTGGTTAAATCTTGTAAACACAAGAATTGCAAACGCAACCTTAATGTGTTCCAGCAAATGCGCGATTCAAAAAAAGGGCAACTGCGCTCTGGGAAACTCTTGTTTGGCGGTCACTTTAGCAAATCATTGCAGTGAGTTCCGTATAACCAAATACCCAGGGACGTTCCATTTTTTAATCCGCACCCCCTTAAGGATGGCAGGTTTTTGAATAGGGGGGTTCGAATTTTTTCTTCAAAGAAGCCGACAAAATTTGCCCCTTTAGGACAAAATTCTTCAAAGGTGCCGACAAAAAATTGAGAGTTCGGAATCCAGTCATCTTTGGACGGGGGTGGGGGAGGGAAAAAAACGTCCCCCAATACCCAATTGCCAATGCCCAATTGTTAAAAGCAACCTTTATTGAAGTAGGTACATGTCAAATTCAACCTTATCGCTTTTAAGGTAAACATATTTTCTACTCAGTGTTCTCCTCACCTGCTGTCCTGAACCATATTCTACCAGTTTCCCATCAGTCTTATTCTGAATCAGACGATGTACAAAGTTATCTGAAGAAGAAGTACACGCTTTAGCCACTTTTTAATCAATAGCAGTAAAAGCATGCTTTTTCAAGGAATTATTACTTTTTTTTCTTTCAAAAGTCTAGCCTTGCAAACAAAAACAAAATTAACAAATGAAACTCATTCAAGAATACAAACTGAGGGATTCTGAATGCGTTACCTCATGTAACGACGAACAGCATGATGAAGCGTGAGAATAGAGTCCAAAAAGCGACTGTGATATGAAAATGCTACACTTTATATTATAGGAATTCATATCGCCATGGTAAGCCAAAGTAGTAGGAATATAGAGGGATAATATATCGTACCTCCGGTATAGTCCCAAACTCTTTGGGTTCCAAGCTCTAAAGAATACGTGTGTTGAGTCTCTTGGAAATGCCTATGATTACAAAACAAACAAATAAACTCGACTATATCTTGGAGAGAAGCAAAGTGAGGTCAATCAACAATACGATCGAGCTTTAGTTGAATATCATGTTAAAAAGACAGTCCCCTTATTCTTTTCAGCTCGGTTGTTTACCATTTACCAAACATCTCTGGGAAATTCAGTTGTAAAGTAAATCTATGGAGTAAATTGAAAACGGATTTTCGAGTCGTACCAATGGAAATTTCCGGGCGCAGCTGACCATTTGAAAAGGTAGTCCTACTATTTCGGATGGGATGTTCCAAACGGAAATAAGTGTTCCATTCGTTAAAGCCCATCTTTCGCGGCCGTTTTTCGGTAAAAGGAACTGATTTGTGCAAATGGTAAACACGATTTCGGAATGAAATATATCAGTCCTGAATTTATCTTACCATTTGCCCAAACCGTCAACCGACCGGTTTGTCCATGTAAATAGCTTTGGTTTGCAATGCCACGCTTGTGATTGCCTAAAACTTTATGCACCAATTTCTTAACCAATCAGAAGTTACAAAATCAGAACCAATCATGCCTTGCTCGTTCAAACGCATTTTCCCACGCTAAGCGCCCGCTACAAGAATTTGCCTCGATATCTGATTAGTCCACAATTGGACTTCTTCGCGTTTAACGCAGGGTGCATGAATTTGCTTCGAGTTCTGATTGGTCAGTTGGACTTTCCCGAGCTCATTGCCGGCTACATGAATTTGCCTCTAGTTCAGTCTGATTGGTCAATTTGACTTTCACGCGCTCATCGCCGCCTCGATGAATTTGCTTCGAGCGCTGATCTCGTCTGCTGTGGTTAACTGAAGAGTCTTAACCGTTCTCACTAACCTCTTAGCATGCGACCTTAGATATCTACTACATCCTATGTGGCCACATATGAGACATATCCACAGGCTCTACGAAGACGAACAGAAAGTAAAAGGTAAAATTAATTAACTAAAGGCAAATGCTACGAAAAAGTGCTTCAGTCGCTGATTTTTAAAACAACCTACCATCTGTAAATGCTTCTTTGGTTGTTTTTGTTTTGTTTCTTTGTTTGAATGTTATTTTCATTTTTATGTACGTTTATGTACTTTTTAGGCGATTAGTTTAGTCTTGTTATTTTTAATAAGGTAAAAGAAGACTTATAGAAGAAGTCTTTGCCTGTGAAACTTATAGGTACATTCCTAAAACTCAGTAATAGACTAATTAAGAAGCCAAAGTCAAAGGACATCACGTATCGTAATGTCCTGGATATTTGATATATCAATCTTCCTTTTGACATCCTTCAATTATCCTTCAAAGTCAATCAGTGTCGGAAGTTAGGGTCATCCTCGTTGTAAAAACCTGTGAAGTTTTTCGTTTGTTTTCTAGCTATCATTTTCCTTGGCTCTATTTTGTTGACTACCCAGTGGCTTCTTTGTATTCATTGTTTTACGTCACTCGTGAGTTTCATAGGTTTTTACACCGAGTATGAGCCGGAAGTTAGATCTAACACTCAAAACAGAGTTTCATCACAATTTATAACATTGAAGGCTAGCAGTTTTCAAAAGGCAGCCAGATTTTTTGATGTTTCGGAGTCGGAAATTGATCAATACTTTTATTTTCTCGAATAATCATCAATGTAATTATACTAAAACAATTAGTCGCCTCAGGCGAGGTGAATATCGGCGAATAGTTATCTCGACTTCGTCTCGGTGACTATTCGCCAATATTCACGTCGCCTTCGGCGACTAATTGTTAAATATCGACGATCGCCAAAAATACTTTCTAAAGAATAGTTGTATCAGCTCTCTTCTCGGTGTTTGATATGTGATAAACACGCTGTCTCGTGTTCGACATATGACATATGCAAATTGGTAGACGGCCTTGTACCTCATTAGAGTCGCACTCAAAGCACTTGTTCCCGTCCACGGGCTGTGGAGTCTGACAATATCTACAAACTGGGCAACTGAACAAGACAAGAAGAAGGTATCGATTGACAAATAGCACTGAGTTAGTTCTAAAATGAACCCTTTGCAACCCTTTCATGGCTTCCAAGGGTGTATTCTTATTTGACACTAGTTCTAAAAAAAAAAACCGCCCCTTTCCCAATAAATAACAACCTAGCTCGTTTCCGGGATATAACCTTTGAAATTGGCGTGGCCTTGGGAATGAGTCTGAGCAAATGATAATCATTCCAGAATGAAACTGAGTCTGTGAAAGGCTCTCGGCAAACTTGGTGTAAATAGAAGGTAATAGATCCCTGTTTTCTTTTTTCCGCTCCTCATTTATTGACGCCTCTGCTTGCTACTGTTCGCCCTCACGCACTAGAGAACCTATTTTCAGGTTTCAAAACTGTCTGATGTGCACATACCCCATTTCAAACTTAACTGCTTTAAACCCACACTACTATTTACAGGGGTACATACCGCGCATATGTCACTACCTCCCCGTCGCTGTACTGTACCCCTTGACTGTCTGCCATAACCTTTCCGATATATGCAATGAGAAAGCATCTTCACAAATACTCACATTGTATCGGACCATTTCGATAAACAGCTTCCGTGAAACGAATGATTACAGAGAATGGTTAAGACTCCTTCAACAGATTCATCCTGGAAATATAACAGAAAAGATGACATTGTCACTATCATAGCAATACCGTCTGAGCTGATAATCACAAAAGAGAAAACTGACACAAGAACAGCAAAAATGAATTCACTTGATGCAAATTAAAAACAACGCACAGGTGTTACCACTTCGTAATATTTTCTTAAGAAATGAACATCTTTTAACTATTCCCCGCTGACGTCTACAAATAGGCCCCACTGGTCTTCATTTTGCGTTATATTTTACCACAGCTTTAAAGATTGTATTAATTACAAAAAAAATACAAATATGATTACGAAATATATTTAAATATAGTTCTGTGTAAGCAAGACAGAAAGACAATGTCCGATGTCTGCGTTTTCGTTAAGAGTGTTAAGGCACGTTCATCACAACGCGTTGTACGGCACGAAAACGCAAAAGCCAGTTGGAGTAAATCTCAAACCTTTGGCAGAGGCCTTGAGGATCGTTCTTAGTATATAGAACGTTTTTATAATGGAATAATTTAATGGACTTACCATACGCTCTAAACACACCGGGCACTTTGGCAGCTCTGTTAGACCGACACATGGAAGACTGGCTCCCTTTAGAAACAAATAATGGTATTTGATATTACCAGTCCTTTTATCAAATCGAGTTGATGTGAAGAACCGGATGTAAACAAAAAACTTTTATGTGGTTCAGTTAAACATCAAGAGGCATATGTAGTCGAGAGATCTGAAGAGAATAGACCTTGTAATCTGTTTTCCACAATGACTGTCAGACACAGTCTCTATCACGAAGATACTATGCATTGTATTTTAATTATTCATCATGTCTGTATGGCGATATGCTTAGATGGGAATGGAAATTAGCATTATTTTGCAGAAAGAAAGGGTATAAAATTAAACATATGATTCTTTTTTTATCTGCACGTTTTTCAATTTCGCCTGTCGGTAAATCCGTTACAATCAAAGGAATAAAAACAACACTGAGTTAAATTAATGAACTTTTAGATCAAATTTTTGCTACGATATACCGGTAAGTGCCTTCAAGAACTATAGCAACTCAATTTTTTAAATCCATTTAAATGACACATACAAAGATAGATCACTGTCTCCTTTGAAACATACATTCTTTACAGAAACCTTTGTGGTCGCCTGCAGTGTTCAAAAAATATACTTGTTGTAAAATAAATTAATGTAATTAAATATGCTCACTCATCCTGGTTTGTGTGTGATAGGGTTTGTTCATCGTTAACTTGTTTCACGAAAGAGGTCACTTAGTTGTTGATCACGGTTTCGACTTCGTCATATATGATGTTCGATTTTCTATGCGGGACTATTTATAGCACCGTGGTTGATTGGTGCATTACTGATTACAAACCTCATTCATACCTCTGACAGCTTCATGGTTTCTACCTTGGCTACACAGACTAAGTGGCAAACCTAACGGAGAGAAGAAAAAAAAGTGTATAAGGATGGATATGTGGATGTATGCACGGTATAAGGATGTATTTTCACTGTCGCGTAACTTTCATGTGCGTACGCACCTAAAGTTTACGCGCGTAAGTAAAATAGAGGCAATAAGTGAAAGGTCGCGCGTAACGTAAAAGTTGAACCTAGCTCAACTTTTACGTATACACGAGACAAAAAAAACTTACGCCAAAGTGGAAATCCACCTTAAATGGGATTCGTTACTATTCCTATAAGGCGCTACGCAAAGCCTAGCCTGCGACAACAGCCGTTTATCCTCGCTCCTTGTCGCTGGGGACGTTTCGTCCCCAGCGGCAAGGAGCGAGGAGGAACGGCTGTTTTCGCAGGCTACGCGTTTCATGTCATGGCCGTAACAACCTTATAATCTGCGGGTAATGTATCACTGATTTGACAGATTGTTCATGTTCACAAAAAAAATAAAGGGGTCTGCTAGCAGAGTCGGCTTCCAAAAAGTGGTGTTATGACTGTTAAATACTGGAATACATGTTACATCAGGGTTACTTTGTGTATAGTTTAGATAGTTTTTCTGTGAATTATAATGTCATTTTCTTTCCCGTTCTCGTTCCTTGGAAGTGCTATCAAGGTCTTTCGAGATCATGTCAAAATTATCGCATTATTCTTGGCGGGATACACTACCACCAGCAGCACCATCACATTTCCATTGTTCCCCCCTTCCACCGCCTCCACCGTCATCACATTTCTTTCCGTGAGATAAAGAAGTCGACGGCGTGAATGTATTCTTTCGCAGAGTGATGAGATTCTTCCGCAAAAAAGGAGGTAACTGGTGCGCCCTATACTACTTCCCATGGATTCCTTTGAAGCTCAGTTCATGACGTTTTTTTACCTCATCCTCTATAAGATTGTAAGGCTGACCATTAAAGGTTTTGTAGAACTCATCAGCCAGCTCCTACAACAAAACACACATTATGTTAACCAATAAAGGTGTAGCCTGAGACATTTCGCGACGCCACCGTAGGTGTTTTCGCGAAATTACGTCACTTTGCGGCAGAAACGTTCCCAGTCGCTACTGAGGGTTTTGACTAGAACGCATTGCATCAAGGGAAGGCCGCACGAAAATCGGGGAGCCTCCTCCTACTTTTCTTTCGCCCTTCCCAGCCTGCCCCGCGACCTTGACATCATTTCTCCCCAGTCTTTCATCGCCTTTGAAGAACAAATAAGTAGGGACTGGGAACGAGTCTGACTTTGCGGGAAAACATTGGTGGCTTCGCGGAATAATCAGCTGTTTAAGTCTGGATGAAATTCTCTGGTGTGCATCGCCAGTCAAATAAAATCGATTCGGCAGGAATTTCGCATAGTAGCATTCATTTTCCTGTATTCTACAAAATGAAATTTGGAAAAGTTTCTGCCTTTTTGAATTTGTTCACAGTACTGCACCAGTTGGATATAGAGTGTTTTCACTCACGTGGCCAGCATCTATGCATATTTATTGGAACAAAAGAAAGCGTTTGCATAAGAAAAGAGTTCAACTCCCAGAGGATTGGTTGGGACACCAACATGGCCGCCATTTCATTGTTTTGGGACACCAATATGGCCGCCGTGACGTCATGTGAAAACACTCTATGTAGAGTGTTTTCACATGACGTCACGGCGGCCATATTGGTGTCCCAAAACAATGAAACGGCGGCCATGTTGGTGTCCCAAACCAATCCTCTGGGAGTTGAACTCTTTTCTTATGCAAACGCTTTCTTTTGTTCCAATAAATTTGCATAGATGCTGGCCACGTGAGTGAAAACACTCTATAGCTATCTCACAAACGTCTTGAAACTCCATTTTACCACGTTTGCCCTCACCCAAACCCTCTTAGCTATAAAAACGTCTCATGAGTGGGACTTCAAGATGAAACAGCTGAATACCTTTTTTTAACATTTCTGCGATGATGAAGCAAGGCTCGATTAAAGCCACTTACCTGATTTCTAAACTTGACAAGAACCATGTACTGATTGGGTGTGGAGTCTCTGATAATCTTGACACATTCAATAAATTCTCTGCAGTGTTAAGAGCGTGTTAATAAAGAGGGGAATAATATCTTAACTCATAACTAAGAACCAGGGATGAGTTTTTCAAAGCCCAAATTGCTTGAAATTGGGGATAATATCAAAGAAAACAGGTAAGTGGTCAAGAGAAGAACTCTGGAGTTCCATTAGTTGTCCTTCGAAAACTAGCCAGGTTACCAGAGACTTTTCATGCACGTTTTCCGGTTTCAGTTAAGTCCAGACTGGGTCAAGATTTTATTGTGACCCGTGCTTTGCCACTCTCAGCTTAGTCATTCAGCCAAAGATCTGTCGTCCTGCAGCCGACACCAAAGCATCTTGCTGCAAGCAAGAAAAAACCTCAGGTACCCAACTTGGCTCTGGGTAATTTTGTTCAAAAAAGAAATGGTGTATTTGACCTACCTTATTTGTACTTAATTTCACGATTTTGGCAAGAGAGTATTTCGTGGGGGTTTTATTTTTGCAATTTAAGCATTCTCAACTTCATTTATTTTTTTAAAAAGTCTGAAAGGTTTCGAATTTCTAGTTAAACTAAAAAAGCAATTATGTGTGAAAGCTTAACAAATTAACCTTATTTCACTTACTGAAGATACAAAACGGAGCTTACTAGTATAACCAGTTAACAAGTTATATTGTGGATACATATCCTGTATATGATGTTGGTATTTCAAGTTAATATTTTTTTATGTAATTTGAATTTTTTATGAGTATTTAATTTGGCATGCTTAAATTTCATGAGGATTTATTTTGTGGGTCTTTATTTTGGTATTTATTTTTTTGCATTTGCAAAAAAACATAAAAGGTAAAATGTTTAGGCTGCATTTGACTTAGAGGTGGAAACTCTTAAAGAAAAAATTTCACGATCGAAAAGCTGGGTGCAAGTTACCACGTAAGCCAATTCAACACACAGTTGACTTGATGTAAGTTTTTATCACCTTGCATCTCCCACTTTCCAGTCCTTGGTGACTCAAATCAAAAGATAACATAAACTTACTCAGAAGGAGCCACAAACTGCATAAGATCTATACAAGTCATCTTAGCTGGTACAGCTAACATGCAAATCATCTCACTCCGCTGAACACCTTTAGCTAAGGACGTCATCTCACTGAAGGTGAAGAATTAAGAAGAAAAATCTTCTTTTTTAAAAAAAAAGAAAGAAAGAAAGAAAAAGTTTCAACTATCAAACCCTCCCAAAATTTGCTTTCCACACCTTGAGTAGGATGCATACATATGCACCTTTTATTAAGCAAGAGCAGCAATGGGGGGAAGTCCCAAAAGGAAGACTACTTTGGATTCAAAGTAACAAGAGTACTAAACGAAATTTTAAATTTGGGAGTTGAAGTGAACAATTTGCGATTTTGGGAGGCAAGATCACTATAAAGTTTCCTGGTAAATTGGTATAATGTCTGCACTCATTAATGGCACTTTTAAGTTTGTGATAGAAAATAGGATAAGAGGGGGCTTATTCTTGATTCGGTGGATCTTTTGGGGTCTCATGTTTCACCCCAGGGATATTTTTGCCTTTTGATTTTTCAAAGCAAATTGATCCATCCTGGTCAATAATTGAATGTTTTTGTGCAAAACTATCGTAAGTGGTCCAAAAATAAGAATTGCTAAAAAATTGATGAATTTTAACATTTGAACTTATTTTGTTTTTACTCAGTTTTCGAAACAAAATGTAAGCAAAAGCTCAGTGGTGCCCATTTGATAAGAAACCTATTGTATGTGTAAACATTGAAATCAGCTATCCTCAGCAATTAAGTGTTCTGAGAGAGTGACAATTCTCATACTCTTGAGTGAAGTGTAGTTGCATCTAGACTTACTTGTTTTTATAGATGTGAATAATGCCCTTGATTATTTCAACCATTGGATTTCCACAGAAGAATGCTATCTTGCCTTGAAAATCACTGGTTGTATTCACCCTCTCATCTTTATCAAGTGCGTCTTTAACACCTTCCTCCATAGAATTGTCTTGAAAAGATAAAACAAAAAAAGAAAGATTTTATCAAAATAAATGTATCTACACTGTATGTTGCATGATTCATTATGAATATTTTAATGTTTTAATGTATTAAAGGTAACAGAAATTATTCTAATATATAGTACAATAAGCATGCAAGAAAGTATACTTTCTCCAATATTGTCAAAGCATGAGGCACAATCAAAAAATTTTTTCCAGGATAAAACATTTTGTTATCTAGAAAAGGATGGACTTTTGTTGTGATTTATCCATTTTTAAAAAATCTAGGTATATTTGTTATTTTTCAAAGGAAATAAGAGTTTAAAACTCAGCTGTGATTTATCAGATTTAAAGTCATTGGCAATAAATTAGGGTTGAGTTTTAATCTATAATTTATTATTATTTCCTTTAAGACACACAATGGGGTATCAGCTGTACCAAGAGTTATACTCATTCTCACCAATACTACTTCTAACCATCGTTTCAAGTTGAATATCATGCAGATATCTTTCTCCTCTGTGAACTTTCATCTTTTCTTCACAGGACACTGAATCCTTTTCCTCTCGTTCTCCATTCTCTCCTTTACCTTGTACTGAATCTGATTCAGACATTTCTTGAATTGTGCTTTTAAATCCTGGGGCTAAAATACCAATGATTAGGAAACAAAAAATACCATAAGTTCACTTTAATATGCATATTGTTTAACCCTCCTCTAAGCCAACATTTTACCCTCAATGGGAAGTAAGTGTTGATGGTGGCTTAAGGGAGGGGTAGGTGGGCAGTTTCCCAGAAATTTAAATTGATCTAAATATCTCATAGTGTCCACAGTTCCAGGGGAGTAGGTCTCCTGATGGGGTGAAGCTGGATTGTTTTAAATTTGAAATTTCACTCTGAAGGGATTTGTAGTCATGGACAAAAAGATACTCAGAATGATACGCGTACAAAATAATGTGCCTCAGGAATTTTTGGGAGTGTAGCCAAAGAAGTTTTTGAGATAGGGATTAGGGGTAGAATAGCTGTACCCGCCTCCACTGAGAGAGGTTGGGGAAACAGCTACATGTGGCTGTGTTGAGGGCAGGGAGGGGGTGTAGGAAGCAGTCTTGAACAAAAATGAGATTGGAAAACAGGGCATCTCCTGTGGCTCATTCCCAGTCACTCACAATCACTTTTTGGGGATATTTGAGTTAATTATTAGGAAAAGCAGGAAGCACTCTGTGCTTGTTTCCATCATACCCCTCTTGCACTTCTCACTTGTCCGCATCATTTACACTTCTCGCTTGTTCCATGCTCCCCACTAAGCCTTGAAAAGACTGTGGATGGGGGGGGGGGGGGGGGGGCAGGAAACTCTTTATACTTTTCAAGTAGACAGCAGATATGTTGATCAATACATGGTCAGAAAGCCTGATGTTATGTCAATACATCAACTATACATGGTTTTTAATATCAAAATATGAATTTTATGGCCTTCTAGTGCCAGGGTCATGTCGTAAAGCCACTGAAAATTAACCTCATCTTGCATGTAATAACAAAACTTAAAAAATGGAAATGAAGACGGTGATCTCCATGGTCGGAGTGACGGTTAGAAATGAAAGTAAACAAACAGAAACAGGGGGAAATTAACTAATAAAAATACTAACCACAATAGTCCAAGCCCTGCGGTAAAGGCAGATCGTCGGCAACTTCAAATCTGAATACTACCAGGGAAATGGACATTGAATCTCTATTTCTGGGGCGCATATAGGTAATTTCACCGAAAAAATGAAACGAAATGTGCCCCGGATTTTATTTTTAAGTCAAGTCAGTCATTTCATGAGTCATTGATTCAGAGCCGAGCCCACAGTAACACAGTCAGTGGAAATGGTAAAGTAATATATGACTTCATGAAAGACAACCATCGAAATATGATGTCACGCACGCCGTAGTTTCTGTCAAGGCAGCGATCTATTGACAAGGCACCAGCAAGCTTCAGAAATTTTTGTCACAGGCATAATATTATTTATGGCGTTGTTACTTTAGCTGTCTTAAAAAAATCAATCAACGCAAAGTTGATTCGCCCAATTATCAATATGTTTGCATGAGCCTGTTTTCGCGGGAAATTTTAAAGTGTCTTTCGCCCGACTTCAGTTCACGTACAGTGCATATCCATCGTTGAAGCATCTTTTTTGTGACGGTTCATCTCGTGAGACCGTTAGAAATACTAACAGAAGAAATGGGACTGACAAAAATTGCGATTTCTTTAATTTTGATTTGTGCGGCCTTTAACGTTGCAACTCTTTTTCCGAAAATACAAATCCTTCTTAGCAATGTGCACATTATCCTTCGCTCTTGGCTGCCTTCAGTTATTGATCTGGTTGAAGAAATCGTCGTGGGCCTACACAAGTACTGCACCGAAAGGTTGCTTGAAGATATCAAGAAAGGCTTCACTATTCTCACTGGCTTGTTTAGTAGTGTATTTACTTTGATACAACCAGCAGTCGGAAATGTGTTAAAAGTTATCACAGATGCCCTGATTGCATTCCACAATAACGGCATGGGATACACTGATGAAATTCTACAACAGTTGCTTGGTATAGATGGTAAGGACCGTACAGATCCAATATTGAATCTGATGTGACTCCCCTATCAAAATCTTGTATAGTGACTAGATAATCACTCATTAATCTGAAAGAATTGTTAGCACCAAACATGTTGGTGCTGGGGTTTAATAGGTTAATAAAATGCTGCCAGTTCTTTGAGCCAATCAAAAAAGGATATGATAAGATAAGAGGATATATAAAGGATATAATAAGGCAGGAATACAGCTGTATATAGCTATAGAAAGCAAAGGTGATTTGTGAAATATTTTCATAATTTTTTACTTGCACATGAAAACTTTCGCTTATCATTATTTTTAGACAAATGTGATAAAATGAGTCCCTGTTATTGAGATTCTAAGTTACTCCCATCTCTTCCAAAGGTATTGATTTTGACCATTGTGAATTCAGGGGTACTTTCCATTATGCCCAAATTTCTGGAAAATTTTGTCCAATAGCATATTAATTAAATGAATGCTTGGTGCAGATGGAAAATTCTGGGATAAGTGGTCCACTTCCTGAAGGCTTCTCTCTGTCAGTCTTGCTTGACAAAAATTGGCTGTTCTGTTGTCAAAACTTCTCATGGCCAGTCCCACTTTACTAAGAAGTATTCAGAATGTTAGTCAAAATTTTTGTGGAATGATTCAGCCCAGTTAGAAATAATTTTCTTGATCAAACAAATTATGTCATTCCATTTTTTCTGGGATAGAAGTTCCTATGGTCTCTGACTGGTCAGTCTGCTATAATAATATTAAAAGTACTTTGGACAGCTTTGTCTTTTTCAGGGAACTATGAAAGCCCATATGAATATCTCACTTTCCATCTAGTGGACCAACTCCTGTTCCAGATCATCAAGTTGCGTGATATCACAAAATTTGTCTCATTTGTTTTTGCAGGAGCAGCCCTGCCAGATCATGTTGGATCAGCAAGGAATAAACTTTTGTCATTAATCCTATTTCTTGTTTGGATCATCACAGGCCTTGTTTGCATTTCCAGAATGTCCTACAACAAGTTCTTTCTTCTGATGTCCAGCACTTTTCTGGTACATGCTTTTTTTGGTCCTGTCTGGTGCTTGCGCAGACTGGCATTTTGCATTGGTGTTTGTATGTGGATGGGTTCCCTTGTATCCAACAAACCCATACCTGCTGCTATTACTGTCCTAGTTGCTTTCACTTTAACAGGCCTCAGAAAGTGGAGAAAAAAGGTTGCCATGACAACAAAGACCAGTGATCTTTTGAAGTTAAATGAAAGCATGGAGCAGAGGCTAGATGGAATAGAAAAGAAACTTGATGTTTTGGTGTCAAAGCTGACTGTCATTTGCGGCAGTTCCAGTTAATCTTCCACCCAGTCCTTCCACAGTCAAACTAAACAGAGTGTGATCTGTGTTCTAGATTGGAAATGCAGCTATTTTTTTTGGAAGGCATTGAGACATGAACTGAGTATGGTCTATTTTCCAATTATCATAACCCTTTTTTTATCTGTCATCATTCTGTAGTGTGTATATAGGGACCATAAATTATTATGCTTGGACAGATTGTAATTTTTTTATGATAAATTGTATAAAAGTTGGATTAATTGCACTTGTAATTACTGTCAATTGTAGTTAAGAATGATTATTGCATTATATCATTAGTATCATTAGTCATAACATTTTTCTTTAAAGATTGCCCTCTCATTGTTACCCATGATTGTTTATGCCAAGATTCGAAATATTTTACTGCGATGTTCTCTTGTAGCTGGAATCCATAAAATATTTCATGTAAGTCCTTTAGACGTAGGGCAGCAGAGAAGCGACAAATAATTACTTGGTCGGATCAATGCCTAGAACCAGGGATAGAATTTTGTGAGAAGTTTTTCCACGGTTATTTATGTCATTTTCTTTTTTTTTTGAAATCGTGAAAACTACATAAAATGAATAATAAAATAATAATACCCGGTAATACTAAAATTATCGTCCCCCTTTTGGGGCTTTTCAGGGGTGATGAAACAAATAATTATTGAAACATAACATGGTTAAAAATCCCAACTGAAAGGAGGCAAACCCATTGGCTATTTTACAAGAGTGGCCGAGGATTTGAACTCGGGACTACAAAGAACAAATCCACCAAGCGCAGTCAGGGCGCTGATTCTTGACCATTCTTTGATCTTGACTTCTGATTTGATTAAAATTCCTCCCCACCGGGGACTGTTGGGTTTGTCCGTCTCTTTGCCCCTGGCCACCCCGCTGAACATTGTTTTTTTTCCCCATTCCCTCGCGCGCGCCGAGCCGCCGGCAATACAAGCCTTTGAACTCAAGAAGGAAGTGGATATCGTTTCTGTTTCACTTTTAATTTATTTTACTGTATGACCGTTACCAGCAATAAGTCTCTATGTTCCTACGTGGATTTGTTAAAGTACCTGTAGGTGTCGTCGCTTTTGTGGCCGCTTCATCCCTCGTCAAGAATCAGCTTGGTGAGTTTAAAAACTGTTTCTTTTCTTTTCTGTTCGCGCGCGCACGTTACACGGTACTAAGGTCTTTTTAGTGTTTTAGCTTAAAATAAACTCTTCGGTTTGTAGAATAATATCCGACAGTATTGCTTCTCAAATTGCAGCTTTTCAGTTTCATTTTGCTGCAGTGCTTCGGACGTTCTCGATGACCGAACGAACTTCCTCAACCGTTTGCTCTCACTGATTATTACAAATTGAAATACGTACTCCCATTTTTCCAAGAAAAAAGGAGAGTGGAACATTTTGCCAAATGAGACAGTTAATGCCTCTTCTTTGATGACACTTACAAACTGCCTTTATTCAGAAAATTTGACTATTGACCGCTGGCCAATTTACAAGAATCATCAATTTGATGGAAGCAAATTTAATGCAGATAGATATCCTATTTTACGGAAGACTTTTCAATGTGATCTGCCATGGCCTTAAGGCGAGCTCAAACATTAATGAAGTTTTGTCGTAAAATGTGTTACAAAACCGGGACATAAAACAGCGTAAACACAAGTATTGACCAAAGTAAATCAAACAGTTTTGCACATAACCTCTTGAATAATTTTTATTACTACAGCTTGAAGGCAACGAGCTTTGTAAAAGTACCCTATTGTTTCACGTGATTATTTCAAGTTCCTAGAGTATTTTATATGATATAGACAGCTGCAATGTATCATTCATCATATCCTGTGAGTCAATATGACAGGCATCATCTTCTGGCTCATGACAGCTGCTTTAAGCACAGGCAGACCACCTTCTGTTTGTGTGGCTGTTGTTGTTACTGAAATCTGAGCATCTGTCTTTTAAACTCAATAGGAGAAATACAGATGAACATTATGGCAGCTGTAATTTACTCCAAAATACAGATTTGAACTGAAATGTTCAAGCAAAGTCTGTCCATTGGTCCATCTGTCCACACCACAGAGAAACCAAAGTGAAATTACAAACTTTCTAGCTAGTGAACGTAGGAGCCTGTAACCTGTGTTGAATTAACTTGATAATAGACATCCATATTATGGTCAACTGGCAGCTGTCAAAACAGAGTATTTATTTATTTATTTATTTATTTATTTATTTAGTCACTCACAAAACTTGCACAACAAGAACAAAAGGTGTTAATTAAATTATAAAATTAATGTGACAAGGAACCCTAACGAAGCTTGAAGCTTATATTAATAGGCTTCCTTAAACTACTAGTGAACTAAATTCATGGCTGAGTGCAGAGTGAGTAAGATCAGAAAATTAAACGACAGATCGGCTATCAGTGAGATAATTCTTTAAATCTTTTTAAAAAAACAGATATAGAAGGAGAGCTAATTAGTGAAACAGGCAACGAATTCCAGATTTTAGGTCCACGGTAAAGGATACTGAATTGCTTTATATTTGTTCTACAAAAATGAGGTCTATACTGAGAGGCTAGTCAAGTTTCGTATTGATGGACTTGATTACTACTTAAGAACAAGTCATGAAAGCTATTAGGCAAAAGATTATGGTGATAAGAATACATAAAGGTAGCGACAGAAAATGAATTAATACTAAATATGTCAAGGACTTTAATCTGGCTAAATAAAGGGGTGGTATTTGCTAGATAGTGAGCTTTTGTTATGAGTCGCACTAGACGCTTTTGCAAAAGGTAAATACAGGTTAGGTTGGAACAGTGTAGGTGGAGGACCAGGCGACATTACAGTACATTAAGAAAGGATATACAAGGGAGTAATACAAGGTCATCAAAGTTTGGGATGATAGGTAAAAGCGGGCTTTCGCAATAATTCCCACACTTTTCGAAATTTTTTTTGAGACGAAATCAATATGTGGTTTCCAAGAGAGATGCTGGTCAATAAGAACACCTAAAAATTTTGTCTCCGTGACTTGCTTGATCACAGTATTTTCCAGAGTAAGAGGGACATTAACATGACCACTGACATTAACATTAACAGTATCCACTGACCAGTGTCACATGACAGTATCACAGGCTCAGGTGCCAACTCATTAAGGTCACATGTTTTTTATTTTTTTGTTTTCCACTAACCAGTTGTTAGCTTTCAAGTAATCGCAGGCTCAAGGTAATGTTTTTCAGTGATATGATTTTCTCCTTAAGTTAAGTATAGATTTTTGGATTTCTTTGCAAATTATGGCTTAAAGTCAATTGTCTGGAGTTAATTTAAAATGCATAAGCTCTTGCTAAATATTACCCACATTGTTTTTTTATTTGATCAAACCAGTTTTTCATAAAATTTTGTCATAAGGTTAAGGCAAACAATACATGTTCCATCACATTTATCTGCTAATTGTCACATGGCTTTAATTTGATTACTGAACTATAAACATAAATCATTGTGATCAACATGATAACACATACTACAACAAACAGTTATTATTCCCAAGAGTTATTTTGAAACATCAACTGGAGTAAGGTCTTTAATTTTTAAAGTGTAATAATTCATTTAGTTTTGAACCAATTTTTTGGTGCTGATGTCCTTATTCTCAGCTTGAGTAATGCATACTATTTGTTTCGCACCACGGGTTTGGGTACTACTCAGGTTGAAGACACACCAGGAAAATAATGTCTATGGGATCTACCAGTTGTTTTTGAACTACTTTAATGTCTCAAATTCCGACCTCGCGACAGCTAGCTAAATGTGTAAATGTGTAGTCAACTGAAAATAAAGACATACAGTACATTGCTTACGTGTGAATCGACTATAAAAGCTTGATAAATCGAATCTAACCGAAAATGAAATCAGCAAACTTTCTTCAACAAATGTAAACATACTTACAATTCTGTAAGGCGTTATCCCATTCATGACACAGCTATTTTCCTATCTTATATGTAGAAAAGGTATAAAACCGTTTTCAATAACAGGATTCTTTCTCACTGATCCTTCAATTTCCCTAATCACGCTAGTCCCACAATCGGGCTGATAACTGATTGGCTAAATTCTAAGAACAAATAGTAATCTTGTGTGTCCGGTTTTATCGCTAATAAAAACAATCAAAAAAAGATACCATGACTCAAAATTAATAACAGCTGTCAATGGGGTGCAAAACACTATTGTTCAAATAACAATAATGTAGTGTTAAAACTATATATGTATTCTAAAGCACTAATGAAAGCTGACAAACACTAGCACATAACAAACAGTACACTTAGAGAAAATGAAAATAAGACACTGCAATCACTGTACAAGAATTGGTTTACTGGGCAAATGCCAAATGAAATGAAAAGGACTTCGAGCCTGCTTGATCATGAAACCCTGAACACTTTGGATACTCCTGAAGAAGGAGTGTTCCACAGTGAGGGGTTACCACAAAGCAAAAGCTCTGTTAAAAGACAATAATCTTCTTTGTCCCTTTGAACATGAAATGACATTGTTTTATAGTCACAATTTATTGCAGCTTAGTTTGCTAATCAAGTTTAGCATCCATGTGGGCTTATTGGCAAAACTGTAATGCACCTATCAATGTTAAGCCCCAGGGTGGGGAGGGGCGGGCAGACCCAGGGGAATTTGACATTTTAATGGCAGCCAGAGAGTCAAATTCCCCACCCCCAGGCACCTACTAAATGTCAATTTCCCACCTCTGGGGTAACTTTTTCTAACAGAGTTAGGACTTAATAATTGACAGGTTGGAAAGGATATGTCTTTTACAACCTCACATAGAAACAGAAACAGAAGGAACGAAGACTCTTCTATTTATAAACATTTGATCATACAATGAAAGAAGTGATGGTTCATATATACCGAAAAATAAAACAGATTTCCTCACCATTCTTTCGCTCATGTTGTCTTGTTACTTTCAAGAAAAGCAGAGGTCATTTACCTCTGGTGACTTCTGGGTATTACCAAGATGGCAGGTCACTCATTTCCAGTTTCTCTTGGTCTTCCAAGATGGCGGCCATTTCAAATTCCCGACCCTGGGGAAGGCACACT
Organism: Porites divaricata; assembly: GCA_038088405.1. Taxonomy (NCBI): domain Eukaryota; kingdom Metazoa; phylum Cnidaria; class Anthozoa; order Scleractinia; family Poritidae; genus Porites; species Porites divaricata. The sequence goes on along the minus strand of JBBMOI010000001.1, from coordinate 22,599,707 downwards.
CAGTCAATTTCCCGTGGGTAGCCCACCCCCCCCCCCCCCCCCACCCTGGGGCTTAACATTGATAGGTGCATAATTCATACGAAACAAATTATTAACCCATTCACTCCTGGGTCTTTTGCGCGCGACAACCCCCCAATTCCCTGGCAATTTTCGGCAGAAAATAAGCGTACGCGAGCGCCTAAAATAAACCATATGCGCAGTAAAACCAGAGATAAACTCTGGCTTACAAACAAACTTTTTCTTTTCGACAAGTTAATGGGCAGCCAAGGTATGTAATAATAATGCCAATTTGAGAAAGAAAAAGCTGTGAAAAGAGCCGTAAACAATGGATTTAAACAAAATTTCTTCGCCGCGCGATAATTGCACTGATAAATAAACGGTGAAACGTGGAACAAAAACGCCACACTTTCATATATTTTTCAATTCTTGAATTTCAACAATAAATTAAATGATCGTACTCGCCAGAGAAGGTGGCAAATCCGCACTCTTTCAGGGAAGCGTATTTGATATCCTGAACTGACGTGCCTCCCCGATCATGTCCGATCAACAAAGTAAAGCACAAATAAGTTAAATCCCAAACTTACTTTATTAATTCTTTATCTACCAATGCACAGATCGATAGGTGTAAATAGTTATACACAAAAAAAACAAGCACACAAAAAGTATCATTTGGCAACTGTAAATAATTGAATAAAACGACGGTTACCGTTTATTCTCCGTGAGCTTCCGCGCGATGTGAAGTAAATTTTATTCATGGAGATTGTCAATCCAAATCGATCGTCGCACATAATCCGTTTCTTTGCACAAACTTTTAACACCACAAAAGCATCACCACCAGCAGTTCAAGAAACAGTTCATTTCAAACATTTGCTGCGAAGCACACGGTACTTGGATGTAAGTAAATGAAATGAAAGAGGTAAGTCTTCATCGATAGTCCATGCGGTTTGTTTGCCTACGAAGTGCTCGGCAATTTGAGGGCTAGGATTGTCTTTTTCAGTCTTAAAATCCTTTAACTCTCAATCAGAAGGTTTTTCACAAGGTCTGTTCAACAATCTGAAGCGATCAAAAGTCGAATTATCTCTATATTCCCTCAAACGTGATGCGAACTTTGACTCGAAATCGACACGGGCGGCCATTTACTCTCGCGAATTTCTTTTACTCGCGCTCTTTCAAAAACCCGACCGTGTGGTGCTTCTCATCATCTGTCAAAAAATGCGCAAAAGATGGCAAATGATTGGTTAATTATCCATCAATCACTCTGTGAAAACAAAAGACCAAAAAACACCAGGGTGGAGAGGGGAATGGACTGAATCCAGCGGCCATTTTTACGGGCAGTTCAGGGAATTCGGGGGTTGTCGTACACGGGCGGTTACGGGCGGTTCAGGGGCGAATGGGTTAAATAATAACTATTTATTTTTTAAATAATATTTATTGTTATTTCTTTTTTGTTATTTTTAGTAATGGTGAAATAATGACTGCATGCAAGCCCATAACAAAAATGCAAGACTTTTGTTATTGTTTTGTCAGGAAGTATTGCAAAGTGTCATATTGGAATGCATACCAAAGCCTGTTCACTGGAATATCCTTGCACAAATGTAAAAAGATTCCAAGTTCCTGCTGAATTTGTCGACTGGAAGGTTTCATTTCCAGATTACAAACCTGTGGATTACACAGCACAAAAAGTGCTTGAACAACCTCCCTGGGCTGATCCTGACATCAGGTGAGAACGTTCTTCTCAGGACCAGTGTGGCCATAGGACAACGTGGTCCCAAGAGAGATCAGCATCAATTTTCTCCCAACACTATTAATACATATAAATCTTTTAGAAAAGGTCATGAGAAATGATAAAATGATCACTTAAGGTGAAATGCCTTGGTCGACCGTTTCTCAAATTCTCTTAACTTATTCTTCAAGGAATGTATGGAGATCAGTGTGTGGAAATTAAAAGTGCATGTGGATAACAGAAAGGGTTATATAGATTCCATCAGGTGCAGATCAAGGATATGATTGCAGAGGGTCACCTCAAAAGATAGAGAGTAAAATAGGTTTCTGGGCTAAATGGGGGACTTGGCCACCCAAGGAACTTTCCATATCCACCCTGAGTTCTCCTGTTTTAGTTATGGTTTTATATTTGACTGGCTGCCAGTCAAGGTTTTCAGAATATTAAGTAGTCACAGCCTTATGAACAATACAAATTTAAACATCTATATTCTTTGTATCCTATCCTTATCCCTAAACCTAGTTCACTTTATCTACCCATGAAATATACATCCAGAGGTGAGACAAATGCAGATCGAACCATTGATCATTCAGTGATTTAAAAACCTTGACTAACTGATGGCCCACGGTTAGTTATGCATTTAATTCTAAGCCATGCAATCTTTTACTTTTTGAATAGTTTTGTTAAGAAATAAATCTAAAAAGTGGCTGTCATTTCTCTGATAGGTCTGGACCAGTGAAGGAGGCCCTCAAATTTAATGACCTTGATACTTACTACAAAACAGATAGAAGAAGTTTTACAGGAGAGTATGAAGTCATACAAGGAATCCCAAGGTAAGGTCATGTGCCCTTTTCATCACTAGGCAGCTTTAACAAAGACAATGCAAGGTCAAATGAGATAGTACAAAAGTGCATGGAATGACTGAACACTACTGCTTTTGCTCAACTGGCCACTATATGACATGGGTCAAGTCGGGTTTTAGATCTGTGCACCTGTCTTTGCATCTGATTTTTCAGCCTTCTTCAGTTTGACAGTTTCAGTCCATTTATTGGTCCTGATCATGCTCACAGGGTCTTAGCCATTATTTGTAATTATTGATTTGAGTAGATTCTGTACCTTGAAATGAATCAACTGTCAACTCATGTTTTTTTCTAAAAAATATGAATTTTTTTGTTGAAAATGCTATTACTCAGACAAACAAATTTATTTTGACAAAATAATGGCATGGAAAAATAATAAAGGCATAGGTTAGTTGACGACAAAAGGGAGTGTATAATAAAATTAGTGCTTTAACAGTGAGCATGTATTCTTCTTGGAGATACCACCAATATGTGGACAGTTTTGTGGTTAAATACTCTGGAGAGTGTGCAGACTGTATCGCTAGGTGCTGTTAGGCTCCAGGAAACATACATACACACCCTAGACTGCAAAACAGGGTGATGTTCAGGCTTTAAAATTATTTTTTCAAGGTATAAAGCACTGGTGTAAGATTCTTGTGCAATATTTAGCAAGCTAAAAAAATTACGTCTCTCCCCAGCCTCATACTCTGTTTTAACCCTTGCTCCAGGCCTTTCATCTGACCGCTTGTGTGTTCTTAAGCTACTCTTTGGTTGTGCTCTAGCAGAGGTTGTAGCCCACAGCTGGCACCCAGATTTTACTAGCCTGCGCACAGACGAAATTATACTCTGGTTAACTCCATCTGTGAAACAGCACCAAAATGCTTGTTCTGGACTTCAAGCTGTGTACCCAGATTTGAGTACGCCCCTCGATTGGCCAGTTGAAAAAGGCCTTTGTTTTGTTTGTCGTGATTGCCATGAATCAGGTTGAAGGGAAATTCGAAATGCACTTCCGGTAATTTGTTGAGTCCGTTGGGGGTCCAGAACAAGGATCTCTGCGCTGCTTCACAGATGGTACTAATCAGAGTTTAGTTATCGTCTGCACGCAGGCTAAGATTTTATGGGTTCAGAGCACTGGGCTCCCTTCAATTTTCCTCAACACAAAAATACAGGATAATTTACAGTCTATACTTACCCCATGGAGAGACATGGGAAATTCAAAGGAGGAGGAGAGTCCTTAAAGCCATAATAGAATATACAGAAGGGTGATTGGGGTTTTCAGGAATATTGATAATTTCTGGAACAATGCATTGTATTTTACCTATAAAAAGTGTTGTTTTAAAGGAATCCTGTTGGTAGGACTGGTATGATTGGTAGAGGACTGCTTGGAAGATGGGGTCCCAACCATGCTGCTGATCCATTGGTTACAAGGTATATATTAATAAATTATTTACCTATTCTCCAGGAAAAAAGATGTTTTTTGGGGGGGGCGTTGTCATTGTCCAGGGGTGGTTTTGAGCTATAAATTATTTATCGTAAATGCTAAAAAAGGTTGCTGGGGCACTTATAATTTAATTTTCTGACTCCATAGGAGACACTAATTAAAGGGGGTGGGGCATATTTGCAGGGGGCCCTTATTTCATTCTAAAATTTACCTAGACCTCAATTCAAGACTGCTGTGTCACTTTTAAACCCAAATTTTGCTTTCTGCGCATGCCTGAACTTCACAGGCTATTTATTTTGCATCTGGATCAGAAGGCCGCAAAGTGTACAACCTGTGAATGGCTTTATGGTAGGTTTTAGCTCTTTATAGCACGACAGTGACCAGAAAACTGCTTGACTAGCTTCAAAACATGTTTTTCAGCAAAATATCCGGGGACAAATGGGTTAATGTTTTTAGACTCAAGGGGTGGGGGGGGGGGGGGGTGGTGATTAATGAATAACTGCACTAATTTTTACATAATTTTATGGTATGTACAAAATATTTTTATCCATATCTTTAAGATGTAAGATTAAGATGTGTTCTCTTTCAGATGGAAAAGGGACAGCTCTGGAGAAAAAATTCACAAAGATGGAAAACCAGTTTTAGAATTTGTTGCAATTCAGAGAACAGATTGCTCAGAATGGGCTCTTCCAGGGGTAAGAACATACATGCAAGGGACAATGATGGCTACCAAGGCTATCCTGTACTGACTGGTTTACCTTTTTAGCAAAGACAATAAAAATCCTCATTTTCGAGGACACTTTTATTTGTTTTTATTGTCTTTGCTAAAAAAAGTGAACCTCTGTGAAATCTACAATATAATGGGAGAGACAAATTTTAGATAACTTATGCATTTTTAAGAGATAAGCTTTTCTTTAGTGCTCCAGCGTTCTTAAGTTGTATTAAAACAAGCAATAGAACTGGTGGGCACAGGCACCCCATTCTCGTTTGGTCCATTCCCATATGTTGTAGACACATCAATGCTAATAGTGGTCATAGGGAACTTTCCAAAAGTCTGCACTGGCCAGCCAGACCAGTCATTTTGAAAATTTCTCGAAATTTTCGCTATTACTGCCGTGCAGGGGATTTAGTAATAGGCTGATCTGGCATTCAAGTCCTGATTAACAGTAGAATTCCCTTTACAACTGAACTGGTCTAACTGGCCAGTTCTAACAAATGATATGCACCCTCAGACTGAAGGACCACAAGACAAGGGGGAGGAAAAGCTCCCCAGGGGGTACTCCTGGGAATTCTTGGTGGGGGTGTGCCGCCCGATTCTCCAAATCCTGACCCGATTTCCGCACCCGTTTTCAGACCAGACCTCTAAAATCCATACCCGTTTTCAGACCTAGCCTTTAGGCAGAAATTGTTAACATTACTTAGATTAGGGCGCAAAGAAACAAATTCATAAATCCATTATGAATTCGCATATTTCTCTTTCTTTCTTACTCATTCAGAATTGAAACGATAAATACGTTGATACCTTCCCGTAGTTCCCCCGAAAACCATACCCGATTCCAGACCAAAATGAGCAAAGTGTATACCCGTTTTCAGACCAAAACAGTGCAAAAACCCCACCCGATGGGGCGGCACATACCTATATAACTTATATAAGGGAGTACCCCCCCGGAACAGCTCGCTCGTGAAGTGCGTGTAGAGACAGGCTAGGCTAACTTTACCATACCCATTCTGTTTTTGTTCTATCTCCATGCGTTTTTCAGCCTTCTTAGCAACCTACTCCACTGTTTTCAAAATTTTAAGTTAAAATAAATTCCGTCCATGGTTTGAAAAAGCTCCCAACATGGCCAAGTCAGACCGTTTCCTTTTTTTCCCTCCGTTTGAAGGCTTCTCCGCGCAGGATTTAGGATAAAACCTTTCACAGGGTAGACAGGCTAACGTTCCGCAAAAGGTCATGCGATTCTTTAAGTGCTGTATACCTCTACTTTCTGTTTCTGATAAGTGTAGTATTTTGTGCTAGGGAATGGTTGATCCTGGCGAGCCCGTTACGTACACGCTGAAGAGGGAATTTGGCGAGGAAGCATTGAATTCTCTAGAACTTCCGCCAGAGGAGAATAAACGGCTTCATGGTGTATTGGATGATCTCTTCCGTCATGGAACTGTGGTAACAACACGTCTTGTATAACGTCGAAAGTTTTATGAAAACTACATGTTATTAGAGGTACTCAGGTTGTAGGAGCTCCCTGTGGCGAAGAGAGCAGCTTTAACAGGGTTGCCACGGACGGTAGTAGAGACAGGGAAATGTGGGAGGGGAAGAGAGGGGTTTGCAAAAGGTCAGGGATAATCAAAGGGAGAAGTAAATGAGAACTCAAGGAATTTTATTTTTGGAGGTAATTGCCACATTCCACATTGCAGGTACAGTCACTTTTGTCCAGAAAAACAAACAAAAAAATGCTTTAGATAGATGAGCTTTATCAGAACCAGGTGGCGTCTGGCGGCCAACGTTTGCCCTCGGGCAAGTTGAAATTGTCTCTTCTAGATTTTACAGGTTTAGGGCACTGCGATCCGTTCAATTTTCCTTAGAGCACAGCTTTGCTATACATGGTTGTGTCTGATACTTCACTGAGTTCAAGTCCTGAAATCTAAAGCTCAAGAAAATGTGAAATGCAAAGACAATGTAAATTACGTGCCTGTTAGGAAAAATTAGTGAGTTATTTTTCGTTACAGTGAGTGGCATACCTTTTCAAGATAAACAACTTAAACTAGGATGAAATATGTGAGAAATGTGTAGAGATCTTAAACCATTTCGTTAGAGGTTGATAGAACGATTTTCGTATGACCTTGAAATGAAAGCGCGCGAACAAAACAGAAACGACAAACGAACGGAAATAGAGCGATTTGATTGGTTTATCGAACGGACAAACAAACGCGTCTGGCTTTTCATTGGTTAAGCGAACGCTCTGGTGAAAAAACTTCATGCCCGAGAACTTTCTAGAAATCAACCGATACTTCGCTTTGACGCCATACTACAACACGATTGGCCAATCGAACAATGCCTTCTCCATATTAGGTTTTCTTTGGCGGGAAAACAAAAAGGCCATGTTTTGATCTTTTCATCCATTGGCTGATGAAACAAAGAACGAACACTTACCGAAACCTTTTTTCAAGGTCATACGAAAATCGCTCTATTCAGGGTTTTCTTAGGTTTGTTTCCTTGTTTTTAAGATTTTTAAAGGCTACATAGATGATCCTAGGAACACAGATAATTCCTGGATGGAAAGCCAAGCAGTTAGTTACCATGACGACACAGGAAAAGCCTTTGAAAAGTTCGCGCTCAAAGCTGGTGATGACGCCAAAAATGTCAGATGGATGGACGTCTCACATGAACTACGGTTGTATGCAAACCACAATGACTTGGTCAAGGACGTTGCTATAAGACTTAATGCTTATTGGTAGGGAATAACTCGCTTGGGGGGGAGAATTACATAGCCATAGGTTTCCTTGTAATTTAGTCCAGTGAAACGCTACCAGGGCCTGGTTCCTTGAAAGAAGTTTAAATTAACCCAGGGTTAATCTAATGTAAGTAAAGTTTCAATGGCAAGGAACATGTCACTAGAGCCCGCTATGGCGAACGTTAACTCCAGATCCAGTTATGAAAACGCGCAATGATGGTCACCCTAGAAAATCTCTAGTAAGGTAAATCTGATACAATAGAGTATTATTTTGGATTCAAATTCGAATCCTTAGTAAGCACTTTATCTGCCTTTCAGAAGGGTCCAGCTCTCCAAAGCTACGATTTAGTCTGAATTAAGAATTTCACTGTTCCCGAGGTGGCCCAAATGGTCGGAATCAGATGCACGCGTGATACACAACCTCTTCTCATGGATGCCGAGTGTTATAATGTGTAAGCAAAACCGATGAAAATTAAATCATCGCCGGCCGCATTGCGGTCAGCATAGAATTTGTAATTTTCGCAAATACACCTTTAATTGAATCTCGATTGGATGTAGATGTTGCAGCTGTATATAATTTTTGGGGCCCTTAATTTGGCTGGGAAAAATACTTCTCGATAAGGGGCCGACCATTTGACTTTTGGCGGGGAGTATGGGTGACTCACAAAAAACTATATCCTGCAGACTGAAAAAATATCTTTCATGGCGTATAATGCGAGGAAAAAAAATCTTACACCGCTGTATGTCAGGAAAAAGAATTCTATCACCAGAGGTTTTAGGAAAAAAAATTCGTACACAAACCAAATCACCCACAACCCCCCTTCAAAGGACAAATGGTCGGCCCATAAATTAACTATGCTTAGACCGGCCGATAGCTTGTGTAATCTGTATATACCATTAGAGTGATATTATATTTAGTGTTAATATTTAGTTTTATTTTCCTTCCTTTTATCTGTATTTAGAAGTATACCTTTTGCAGCTGGGTGACTTAAAGGGATGTTATGTACTCTGATACGTTTATTGTGAGTGTATTAAGATGTCAATAGCTGATTCAATTGGATTCTTCCATAGATTGATGGCAAAGCCCCTCTTGTTTCCGTACATGCACCGTAAAATTACTGTTTCGTTGAACATTTATTCTCCATTTAGCCTAAAAAACCTCTAAGACCAGGAAACCCCCCATTTCACTCCTTTGAGTGCTTGCTCTCTTTTTTTAAATCATGATCAGTTTTCCACATACGTTTCCCATCTTTATCTCTAACACTTTGTCTTTAATTAACTTTCAAACGGCCAGTTTAACTGGTTCATAAACGAGGTCACTTGCCGAGTCCCAACTCTCCTCGTCCTCCTTCATTTCCCTGCTTAATTCGGTATAATTTTGTGGTCCCATCTCAGTTAGTTTCACCTTTCTTTTCTGTTTTCCTCTCAAGTATTTAAGATACGAATTTTCGCTCATTGTCATCTTTTCGCATAGATGTCGTAATTCTTCCGGTAAATCTTGTTTAAGGTTATAACCTTTTACATACTTTCCGGCATAGAGGAACTGCAAGCGCGTTTCGTTTGTCACACAGGATTGCTTGAGTTTCGTTGCCCTCTGTCGGAAGGTGGCAAGCTCTTCTTTAAATGTGTCACCTTCGTTTTCGATTCTTTTCCAGAATGACTTGTTAAAGTGATCAAATAACAACACATCCGCTTTGTTCCACCGTTTTATATTTTCGCGAATGTGGCTGTTTAGTGCTACAATTTTTTCCTCTTCTTGGCGATCGTTTAACTTCAAGTACAATATATCGTCCATATTCCAGCAGAGAAGCCGTTTCATCAATACTAAAGACTCATCAAAATAGTCCATAATCATTACCAAATCAAACTCCTTGTCCAGGAACTGAATATACTCGTTTACAGCGGTGAAGTTTTGATAGAACTTAAAGCTCAAACCTAGGTCGTGAAGTAGAGGGTTTCTGATTAAAAGCCATTCGTAATTAATTTTACGCATCATCGTGAAGGGAATACCACTGCGTTCAAGGAAGAGTTGTAATGAATCTGGATTGTTACCTAAACCAATGCGCTTTCCAAGCTCCATGTAGTTGAAAACAGACTCGAAGTTGTCGACAGGATTCCGTAAAATTGTGATATATTTGCTAGATTCCTTGGGGAAAAGACGATTCATGGGCCTCTTGTTAAATCTTGCGTGGCTGCATAAAATATTCGGAGTTTCGCTGATGAGGTGATGGACGAAGAAGAGATGAAATCTATGTGGCCATCCCAACATTGTAAACGATGGGAGAACAAAACTGAGATTCCTAAAATCGCCGTAACGAAACATGATGTTTGCTATGGTGCTTGATCCAGTTTTGTGAGTTTTGAGGAAAAGGATGTGATTTTCTGGTGAGCATTTAAATAGAGCTGAGCGGGCTGAAGTGCGGTCGTTCAATGTTGAGATTCCATTGGCAGTGACGACCTCGGACCTGTCAAGGATGGAGAAATACAAAAAATAAAATTCTTTTTGAGATTCAAAGAAGCTGTTTCGTAGATAAAGAAATATAAAATATCAAATGGCTTCCGTGTCGGTTTCTTCCGCTAGGTATTCCCTTTTCCGCACTCTAATTAAAGCAATTAATTGGAAAATAAGTAGATTTCTGACAAAAAAATAACCAAACTCTTTTTGAAGCGCTCCCTATGATCTATAGTACTAGTATATAACGTGGTGAATTAGACCAGTAATGCACCTGACAACACGATCAGTGTGGGTAATTTTAGCAAGTGTTGTCGTTTCTTCATGGCTCTGTCGATTAAGCGGCTTTTCGTGCACAACGTAAAACAAAACGAATGTTACAGTAATCAAAATTACTGAAGCTTTCAGGAAAAGGGACTGTAGAGATGATAACATTATTCAAACTAAATTCAGCTTAATTTCTGTGACTAAAAAGCATCAAATTAAAAAAAGTAATTTTTCTTTCATTTACTTCTATAGACACTTTCTTGAAAGGAAACAATATAATTACCTTTAGAATGGTCCAGAACTGACATTTATTTAACCCACGTGTACATACACAACGCATTTCCCCAGCACAAGCCAGGTTCCCTTGGTAACTCTGTCATTGCCTTATTCCACACCGGGAGGAGTGGGTATGAAAAGCACTAACACAGTTGACCCTCTCTAGAGGGTGCTAATGGGGGTACACAATTCTCAGTTAACAACTAATTTTTAGCCCAAATATCAGTTAACTGTAATTTTTTTTTGACAATTATCAGTTAACTGTTAACCCTTTAAGTCCCAATAGTGTCCAAGATCAAGTTTCTCCTTACAATTATCCATACACTGTAAAGAGATAAGTTATAAGAATCAATAAAATGATCACCTAAGAGAAAATACTTTGATCTTTGAACAAATTCTCTCAACCAATTCTTTAAGGAAATGTATGGAGATCATCTTGGAGAATTTGTATGTGGATACTGGGGCTTAAAGGGTTAACCGTATCCTCTCTCTACAACGGCAATCTGGGGGACAGGAGAAAGTGGCCGTTGCAGAGAGGTTTTAAACAAGAGTCAATGTATCAATTTTTTTGTCCGCAGGGACGAAAAAAAGTGGCAGTTATAGAGAGGTGACTGCCTTTAGCGGAGGTTCGACTGTAAAGGCAAATGCTAGTTAGGGCAACAGTTACTGGATCCGTTTGTGTAGACCTTGATCAGAAAAATCCCCAGTCAAGCAAAAACGATTGAGTGAAAAAATATAACGAACAATTAAATGATTTGAACCATTTGATTTTGCATTAATACTTCATCAGGATTAGTTTAAGTACCGTTTTTCTAATTGGCTAGGTAGGAGTCCGTGCTTGTATTGTCGGAACACGAGACCCGCGTAGTCACTAAAAGAAAACCCGCGAGTTTACAAAAGTTTCACTTAGTAGGCTTTTAAATAGCTGTATCTTGTTCAATATTGGCAAAATTAACACAGAACTTAAGGATTTTGAAAAACTCGGCGTGCTCTTTCTGCGTCGATCTGGATCTTATGTTGATAATCCAATTCATGTACTCATCGCGTTCGACGAAGGAGAGTGTAAGCCTAATTTTGAGGCGGGCATATTTGACGTTTTCTTTGTTTTGCCTAGCCTCTTCTCGCTTTATCTCTAACTCAAGTCTCAGTGGCCGTTTTTGTGCTAAAGAGGCATTATCCGTCTGGACGAACTCGGCAAACATTTCGTAGTTCATCTTGTTATGCGTCTCAACTTAAGACCGGCATACTGAGACGCATTATGCGTCCACTCGAGACTCAAGAATGAATGCGATGATTTTTATATCGGGAAGACCAAGCGTCAATTACACGATAGGAAAACTCAGAGCATTTTAAAGCGCTGACGAAAGATTGTCACACTTCTGCCATCTCAGTGCGTCTTAAGCTTGTGCCCGTCTTCTGATGCTTGATTTCTCTTTCTTCTGAATTTATACTCGAGACACATAACCAGACCTCAGACGAACTACAAATCGGATACGAAATGTTTGCTCAAGTTCATTCGTTGTGTGTTGAATTCCCACAAGTGCAGTACATCGATTTTATGTGAGATAGTTTATATTTTGAAGGTTGTACGCGATTAGTGAATACTTAAAATTATCAACGAGTTTTTGTGGTCAGTTACTGTTTGAGTGCTAGATGTCTCCTGAATGGTAGACTGCAAAACAGTCAGGTTTTTTTTCTCAAAATCAGTAAAGAAATCGGTAATAAAGCGTGGCGTAATCGGGAAAGTGTGGCGTAAGAGTCGCGGGCGAGCCTCACACACAGGTTTTTCTTGAATGGCGGTTAAACCCGGTTTTGGGACCCAGAAATATGTCCTTTTCCCCGAGCAGGGTGTGTCTCTTCAATAGAGGTATTAAGAGCGGCTGTCTGTAAATATCGAGAATTTGCCGTCAAAACGGAAATTTCGAAATCGTTCATATTCAGTCAGAAAAAACCCTTTGGTGAAACGTTTTCGAAAATCACAATCAAAGTTTCCAAAGAGTTTTCTTTTTCGAGTAAACCGGCAAAAAGTGAAATTCTACCCCACAACATATAGTCGCCGGTCTAAAACCTTTGAATTACACCATTTTCAAAGCCCTCGGGAAGAAAGACGGTTCAAGGAAACAAGTTCATCTTTGGCAGGTAAGTAAGGCATCCCAGTTACAATAGTACTTGGTAAGAATATTGCAAGATAATGAATTTTTTACTCGGTTAAAAAACGCCCGAAGATTCCTATCTTCAGCACTTTTCATAAACAATGAAATTTTGCAAAACTTTGAAGGAAAAAGTCACGGCTTGGTACATGGAATTTTAGACGAACTATTAAACCGCAGAAAAGCCCTGCTATTGTAGTACAACATATAAAAAATCCAGCTTGGGCAATTAAAAAGCAACCCGCTGAGAGAGGTAAACGCGCAGTTCATTTTCGATGTTTTTGCATAAAATTTTGAAACAGTCACGCAACCGCGGGTAACACAAACCCCATGAAATGATATTTAATGTGCCCAGATATGCATATTTTTTCTATGAAGATGAATATTATGTAATATAATGTTCTATAATGTAGCATGTAATGAATGTTTAAGTCTTCTATCATTTTTTTCTTTTAATTTTATCGTATAAATGGAATAAGTGAAAACTGCCGCGCTGAAGGTCAAGTGTAGCGTCAACACCGACATGATACTGGCTTAACGAAAGCAGAAACTTAAAAATACATGTGCAGTATCTCAAATCAAGAATCTTCGATAAAGAGCATCTGAAAGTTTGTTTCATTCGATAAAAACCCGTTACTGAGGGGCTGGAAGTTGTTAGAGTTCAAATAGGGAAAAACTGCGTTTGGCGAACCAAACAACAAAGGTCAACAAATGATATCGACACCAACCAAAGTGTCTATGTTCATTAAAGAGCTTGCATTCATTATAGACTAGTCTCGTTGCTTCAGTGACCCAGGGGGGAGGACGCCCTTAATGCACCCTTCCCACCTGGTCGATAAAATGTTTTGAATCTATTAGAAATGGTTAAATTGACACAAAATATTCTTACAAAAAGTAATATAGTTAAAACAAACAACTGAAGAGCACTCGCCTCTTCATAAAACACGCTGTTTAACCGGCCAAGAAAGTAGTCAAAGTTTCCTCTTATGAACTTTACAGGGAAATTTATCATCAGTGAACTCAGAGGAACCATTTGAGGTACGTCATTACCTGAGTAAAACCTTGCAACTCTTTACAAAGAGTACAGGATCGGCCTCTGAATGGTTCTTTTCTACCATCTATCTCTCACTTGTCGGTCTATTCCCCACCGTAGGGCACACAAAAGAGGCCATAATTCTCACCCCGGGACTTTTCATCGAGCGCAATTATGCTGTTTCGTTTAACAATTTATGTAAAAAATATAGAGAAACTGAGTAGACTTGCATTGCTTCAACAAAAAATCGGGATACCCATACTTTAAAAAGAAAAAACAAACAACCGGCGTTATTGTTTCACGCGACCAGAAATACTTTGCACACACACACACACATGCACACAAAAGAAAACAATGAAAAGTTAGCTTTAATTTGCCCACCCTCACTATACCCCCAGCCCTCGGGCCCGAAGCTCTGGACTTTTCCCGCGCACGCTGCCTCGGGGACGGATGGTAGCAGATAAAAAAGAACAAGGTTTTTAGGGTTTTGGTCATTTGGGTAAACCATTTGATAGCCAATTGTGTGTGTGGGACAATTATTTCGTACCTAGTACCCCGTAGAGAGCAAAGTATTCAATACGATATCGTCTCATCGAAGGTAAAAAAAAGACAAGAAAGGGACGGATGCCAGAGGGTACTAACTACAGGTGTCCGTTAAAGGTATCAAAGTTAGCTGGATAAATTGTCGACAAGAGAAATGGAACTTTTCCGCCTGTAAATCAGCCCGTATTTACCGGGGCCCAGCCTTCTCCGAAGGCGGGAACCGGTCTTAAAATGCAGACGGTCCGTTTTTTCAACGTTACATTGTTAGGGATATATCGCTGACTGAGATATATCGCTGGCTCGTTACTCGTTGGCTCATTGAAATCTTATCCGCCATTTTGGAAAGCACAAGGCACGGAGGACATTCAAGAAAAAGATTATAGCTTTTTGTTCCCGAACCTTTACGATGCATTAGTTTATGAGCGAAAATTTAAAGTGAATATTTGGAGAGAAAAATTTACGAGCGATCACTTAAGAGTGAACCTTCCATCGTGAAACTTATCGAGAATAAGAGCGACTTATCAAAGCTTTCTACATTGAGTGAACCTTCCATCGTGAAAGTTATCGAGAATCAAAGCGAACACTTATCAAAACTAACTTTATATCATCTTAAAAAACGTGCTACAAGGCGATCTAGACGTGCTCGTGAACCGAGCAGAATTCGAGAAGAGGTCCCAACAAGAAGAATAGCATGTCGAAGAAATTTGTCTTCAAAAAGATTTCAACGATTGAGATACCGAAGTCTTCAAAGCTCCATCGCTATGTTAATAAGGTGAGAAAACTTTCAGTCATGCACGATATAAATGTAATAACAAACGCGATCCAAAGATAATTAACTAAAATAAAATGGCTATACCCAAGAAAGCTTATTTGTTGTCTTTCTTTAGCAGGCATGCATTATCACACGATGATGAAACTAAAAGTAAAGCACATCGATATTTATCATTGTTTTCTTGCAATTGTGTGAGTCATATGTGAATTTCAAACTAAGTAAAGATGTTAAGAAGAATCCAGGACCTACTCAATACAACACTGATCATCATGAAGTAAATAATTAGACCTTTTATGCAAAATCACCGCTCAACAATGCAGTTGACCTCTCCTATTTCCTCTGAGAATTTGATACAGTCAAGATTAGGTGAACTTGGTTTACAATCAATAGATGTTGGCGGTGCGGGTGATTGTTTCTTTAGATCTGTATCAAAGAATTCGCATAAAATCTAAATGAAAAGGCTGCTTCTTACAACGATATCCAAAAGAAGTAAATTTAATTTGGTAATGTTAACAATTTTTAAATACGCGGTACCCTGTGCTATTGTCAGAATTTGAAGTAGGGAGCAACAACTGTAACCATATAAATATTAATTCGATTAGTTTGCACACGGAATGGTTTAATGCGACTATATTTACCACTCATCAATAAATGAGATCCCTGTGTATTGCAAAATATAGTTACAGAATTCATCCTAGCGAGTTTTCATCAGTCTAAAGAATATGTGCAATAAAAAAGATTTTCATGTCGCCCGACAAACTTGTTGATGGAAACTACCCTTCCACGTGGCCCCGGTAAAATTCACGAAGTGATTCTTGTTTTACATAGATCAAGAACCCACGCTGAAAACGAAACATCTGGAGCGAGGGTAAAAAGGAGATTTGCCAAGCCCTATGAACGTGTGAGGCCCACGCGCGTGCGAAAGTCATACAAGGGCATAAAAAAGGACCGGCTGTTTTACAGTCTCGGAACTTCTGGTAAACGCTCATCGCATATTCCAGCTTCACAGCGAGTAATTTGAAAACATCAGGTTTGCGTTTTAATCTGAGAGAAAATATTTAGAAAATAATATATGCACTTTGCATGTTTATCAATGTTTGACCAAATAAATATAATTGTGTTTTCCAATATACCGGTCCAGCCTGGACCAAAAATATTTAACACAGCACGTTCAAACTTCTCCGTTTTTAATGTGGACAGGGCTCAAGATAAACGTCCACGCGAGAGGGCGGAGAGCATTGCGTGACTCCATCACGAGCGACTGCGAAGGAGACTAAAACCAAGAAAGAATGAGCTAAAACCAAGAGAAGATAATGACTCCGATCAAGTCTCTAGCCATGATAAAGCGGTCGTTGGAGAAAGCGTTTATGTGTAAATCACATTTCATGATCATGATTCATTCCGAATGGTGTCTCTTGTTTTTCACATGTTTGCTATGGGGCGAGCCAGCCATTTATTTTGGGGTTAGAAGGGGTGTTAGCAAAACGGAAAAACAAAATCATGCACAAGAAAAGAAGGAGAAAACATTGGTACACAAGGAAGCATGGGAAAACGTTTATGCAAGTCTCACCTATTTCTGGGATTTGTATGACGGGAATGTTAGAAAGGAAATTCTTATATTTTTAATCCTATTCGAATGAAAAGTGTTGAATATACATAATTTCGTCCTCCCAGATATAAAATAATATTTCTCACATTGCCGAATCTCCTTAAATCTGCAAAGAAAGATTTCCAGGTTAAGCCCTGGATCAACTCAATTTGTTTTGGCAATGAGTCTAAGCAATGCCTGTTCTTGAAAGTGTCCAGGAGCGCAAACTAACTTCTATTTTGATAAATCGCAAAAATTGCCAGCTTTTTCGTACGGTATCAGCCCTGTCTGTTATACTTTTTTTGGTAGACCAATGTTCGTATGACAAAAGTTTAGCCCTGTCTTCTTAGCGCTTTGTATCCGTAGTTTTTGTTGTAGTGGTATTTGTCAATGTGCAGTTTAGTTTCGCCGTCTTACCAGCCATTTTTGTTTCATGCATTTATTAGTTTTTAGTTTTTTCCTCCTCTGTTTTTTTTGGTAACCTTCATTTCGAAACGTCGGGGTAAATTTTGGATTAAATTAGCTGCAAAAACCGTGGACGAAGATCCTGCTAGTTGTAAACGTTGGATCTCTAGAAAAGAGATCAAATCAGCCAAAATATAATGAACCAAGAACAAGAAGTCCAAAGACTACTGCAAAGCTGATTAAAACAACGTATATTGTTTTTTGTAACAATATTTCGGCTGGCCAAACCAGCCTTCTTCAGGTTTGCAGATGTTACTGAACTTATGTAGCAATCACAATATTATATAAATGGAGAATTACGCAATAAAAGGGAGAGGCGGAAATGACGTACAACATAAAGACTGGAAAGGAAAAATACTAAGGATATGGATTAAAATACAGACTAAACCCAAAGCTTCTAACGATGTTGTACCATTTATTGTCACGTATAACCCCGCACTTCCACGCATTTCTAATATCCTACGCAAACATTTTAACATCTTACACTCCTCTAACCGTTGCAAAGACGTCTTTAAGCAACCGCCTTTCGTTGCTTACAGACGTAGCTCTAATCTTCGTGACCTTTTAGTTAAAGCACAACTACCCGTTATCTCCACCAATCATTTTCCGCCAGGCTCCTTCCGTTGTGGACAGAATTGTGCCACTTGTGCATACATTACTAACGGCCTCACAAGTTATACCTTTTACGCTACAGGTGAAACACGCTCCATCACTTCACACATTACTTGTAACACTAAAAATGTGATCTACATGGTTCAATGTAACCGTTGTAATTTACAACATATAGGTGAAACTAAGCGACGTCTCAAGGACAGATTTAACGAACACAGACGTGCAGTCGACAAAACTAACATTAAATCTAAACCCACTACTGTTTCTGAACACTTTCTCTCTCACTCTAACCATTCTCATACTGACATGCAGTTAATCCCACTAGAGAAAATTCATTCTTCACGTGACTCAGTTCGTAAGGCCAGGGAGTCGCATTTGATAGATAAGGCCATGACTCTTGAACCTCATGGCCTAAACCGCCGTGACGAATTATTTTAATCCATATCCTTAGTATTTTTCCTTTCCAGTCTTTATGTTGTACGTCATTTCCGCCTCTCCCTTTTATTGCGTAATTCTCCATTTATATAATATTGTGATTGCTACATAAGTTCAGTAACATCTGTAAACCTGAAGAAGGCTGGTTTGGCCAGCCGAAATATTGTTACAAAAAACAATATACGTTGTTTTAATCAGCTTTGCAGTAGTCTTTGGACTTCTTGTTCTTGGGTAAATTTTGACCGTATATTTTTACCGTCATTTAGCCATTTTTCGATTGCACATTTTAAGCATTGCTGGGTAATTTCCCCCTCTTCCCATCATACGCCCTTTCCTCTCCCATCTCCCAGACCCCTCACAGTGGTCCCACCCCTTATTCTCTTGAGCTCCCGCACCCTGTCCACCTCCACTAAACTCTTCGTTCATTTTCGCCCCGCTTGTACCATAAATCCTTTGTTACTCCATTCCTGCTTAGAAGTCTTATTTTAAAGTCCTCTTAACGTTCCTCTACGTTCGTTAAAACCATTATTATTCATTCAAAATATTTCCCCGATTCTGCTTAGCTAAAAGCACAAGTTTAATTCACTATAACCAGTTACTGATGACCAAATTTGGAACAATTTTCACTTTAACGAGGAAATGACGCCAACAATGCAGCGTTTTCGCAGGTTAAGGCACCGTTAACCGAGAAGACCTGGGGACGAGGTTGAGTTGTTTTGGTTGTGAACTTGAAAAAATGGCGGACATTTCACTCGTTTCAAGAGTAAGAACTAGGCGAAAAAATAGCTAAAAACATGGCAAGAACAGCAAGAAGACAACTCGAAGGGCGACATCTGTTTTTTGGAGAATATTTGCGGAGCTGGACAAACCTAAACGTACACTATCGAAGATGAACCAGGGTGCAAAGAAAATTAATTTTACAGCTTGTCCTTCGGGCAAGCTGTAACCAACATCTACTAGCCCGAAAGTCATTTTTACTAGCCCGAAAAACATTTTTCACAAGAATAAAAAAATTATTATTAATTATTCATTTCTTAATTACACTGTAAGTTTAAAAAATTACTGGCTTCATTTATTCATTACAATCAGCTGTAGTTACTTAACAAAAGAAATAAATAACCGTAAAAGTGTGAACTATAAGTAGAGATGGTAAGATACTCTTAACACACTAGTACAATAATTCAGTGTTCACCTTTTGATTATTAATGCCTTTGTCTTGAAAGTCAACTCACACAATGATAAAATAAGGAATTTAAGTGAAGCTAACGGAATGAAGGTCGATAGGGGAGATGTTTATATTACATATATTAGGACATAAAAATTTGAAATCTTTCATCAGTTTGCTTCTCATTCAAAAGTAGTGCATTCACAAGATCATTTTTCTGCAGAAGATTTGTTTAGAAGTCGGTTTTCCAAGTCAAGTGTCAAGTTTAAGGGAAAGTGGAAAGTGCGAGTGCCGAGTCACGCATCAGTGAGCAAATATTATGCAGACAAAACGTATGCAAATTTGTGGTTCATCTTGTTACAAGTAAGCAAAGGTTTTAGGTTTCAAAAGAACAAAACTGTACGTTTCATTTCTGGCAACTTTTCATCTGACAGATTTTCGTGAAAAGTGAAAACAATATGATATAGTCTACATATTTTAATCAACAAGCACCTACAGTATCGGTGTTTGGTGTTTAGAATTTACCATATTGAAACGCACGTGACGAATATTTGCTAAAAAGATAATAAATTTCTCACTTGAGTTCACGTTCCTCGCAAATGATTATGAAGCACAATTTAGACAAATAGCTTTCTCTGAATCAGTAAGAATTAGTCACGGGCAACATTTACCTCCAAAGTTTTTTTCAATATCTGCTTTTATTTTATGCGCCCCGTCTGACATGTAATGCGATACCTCGTCTTGTTTACGCAGATTTCACTTCGTCGGAGCGACTTTCGGTCCGCAGGAATTTATTAGGAATTTAAAACATTTGTCTTACAGTACTTTTGTAACTTTAATTCTCCGAAAAATCTTCGCTTGCCCGTCGGGCAAGCTAAGCACAGAATTCACTCGCCCGATCGCAAAATCCACTAGCCCCGGGCTGTCGGACACGACTTTCTTTGCACGCTGTTAACTGAACATCGATGGATCGATGGAGGTACGCATGTTTTAGCTATGTTTTTAAACTAGGAATTATTTTTGAATGACTAATAAAACAGTTATTGAATTCGGCTTTCGTATCATATGAAGAATTATGGAGATCTTTGAGGGTGTTATCCGCCTCGGCCTACGGCCTCGACGGATAACACCCTCCTCGATCTCCATAATTCTTCAGCAAAAAAGCGCGTCCTTATTAATTTTGCTCAAAAAACACCACTGAATGAAGACTTCGATCAAACAATTCAGCACAATCCAGGCTTTTAACACAAAACTGATACGAGCCATCGATAGGATAAGGGTTAGAGAAATTGCGTGCCTCGCTACATATAGGTCCTTCAATAAAATCGTATCTACTTAAGTCTTCAAAATTTCTTCTATCATCTTTGCTCTCTCTTAAAGACTTCGTAGCATATAGGCTAGAGCGGCAAAGCCTGACAGCCTGTTTCCACCTCGGCAAATCGTGTTGTAAATCTAAACCAATAAATCTGTCACATCTGAGTTCAGTTTTTTCCAGCTGATACACAACAACTGCCGAATTAGGAGGTCGTTTACTCGCCCACATTGTCTTTAAGGCTTCATCAAAGTTTTTACAAAGATAAAAACCTTTTCCATTGCTGAAGTCTCTGTTTCGTTTTCCTTTTGCCAAGTGAATGCCATCGATGATGCTCAAAGCCTTTTCTTGTGTTGTGCCGTGAAAGAAGACTTCGTAAACCTCGTTTGAAAGTGACTCTGGAAAATTTTCATTCCCGTCTTGTCTAGTATAACATTTCTCCCTCAAGCCTGTTGCATCAACATTAATGGCCCTCACAATTTTCCCTTGTTCGTTACTGTCTCTAACGTTTCCAGAGATAACAAACCATCTATTAATAAAATTCGGTCTGCGCTCAAAACGGGGGTAACTAGTTAATGTACTTGATCTGCATTTAATAGCAGGTGCATGAAGGAACGAGCTTGCTTGAACTGTTGAAATAAGTGTCTTTAACGTTGCGGCTCTTGGCTGTCCTAACCATGTTATAAATTCCTGAACAGTTTTTGATGGCGGATAGTAACCGCATTTCTCCACTCCCGTGAGCCAAAAACACCTCATATCTATAACGTTTAAACTCGAATTAGACATCTTCCCTTCATAAATGTGTAAAAGGACTCTATGTATTGGTGACAACTTATCCCACGAAAACTCTTTGCGCGAAGTCTTGATCAATTTATGTTAACAACTACGAAGAACAAAAAGATTGTCAGTCATGTAAGTATCATCGACAGAATAACAAGGAATAAGTTCCAAAAAGTTCTTTCGGAAACGCCAACCTTTCAAGGTGTTAAAAACACAACAGGGGTCTAAGGAGTTAGTTTTCTTTGGTTCAACAAGACCTATATGTTATTTTTTTTTTTTTTTAAATAATAAGTTCTTATAAGAATCATCAAGCACTAGCCATCGAAATTAATAAAAGTAGAACAATTAATCTTACAATATCTGACAAAGACAATGATTCTCCCTACCTTAACTTTGAACGGCTATATTGGCTGGACGTATTGAGTTACCATGGAATTAAGCAAAAATGACAAGTTTTTCATCTGATTTCCAAAACTCATTAAAAACATGAATTTCCTTTGTATTTTCGTTATGAATTATTGATGAGTTTGAGAAGTAGATAGGATGCTTAGACAAAAACAAACTCTAGTAGAGTATAATTATCATATTGTATATACGTATGTTGTATAGAAAAACACAGTTGGCTTTATTCAATAAAATGTTATAGGTAGATTCAAAGTCGTCTAATATAAATCTATGAATCCTTTGATTAAGATTTTCTAGTTTTTCCACATTTCGCGCTCCACAGAAATGTCATACCGATTAGCAATATTGAAGATACAGAGATCTCGAACTCGACACAGAGAACGTGAGTACGTGTATTTTTTTATAAAAATTAAAATTGTGTATCCTGTCGTCCAATTTGGTCGGATCGGACTCCCGCGGATTTGTTTAAAATATCGTGGTATAAATCTAAAACCATATTCATTACGCAGTTGTAAGAGTAGTCGGAATTCTCCCTACATCCACCTTACAATTGTATTAGTGTTACTTTAGATGGATTTCTTTTCCATACCCATGATTATACAAACGAGAGTCGCCAGGAAGACAGCAGCAAGCTTATGTCTGACGTTTCCGAAAGTTCCGTAATCAACATGGCTGTTTGTTACGATTTCAGTTCCAAATCAGGTATTTTACGTTCCCAATTGTTTTTCGACATCAAAGCAGAAGCACACATCAAATTTTGTGCGAACGCTAGACGACGTAGATTTTTCAGGTCACTGAAAGACGACGTAGATTTTTCAGGTCACAACGGCCAATATATGCCTATCGGTTTGGGCGTCTGAAGTTGACTAGTAACAAACTAAAGCAGCGAGTACACAAAACCGCCACAAACCTAGACTGCAAAACAGTAGGTTTTTTTCTCAAAATTAGTAAGGAAATCGGTAAATCGCGACGTAAGAGTCTTACACGCGCGGAGCGCGCGAGCCTCACACGTTAGCGTCTCTCCCCAAGACCTTTCGTTTGACTGCTCGCGCTTACTTGAGTACGCAAAAATACGGACTGTTTTGCAGTTTACCACAAACCTGGCCCGGTTACTTTTGCGGCTGTTTTAGAGGTCAAGAAACGCTTTAAGCGATGAATTTCGAAGGCGGTAATAACTTTAAAAGGAAACGGAAAAGATTTGGACCCTTTAAAATAAGAGCGAAAATCTACGTAAGAAAACATACGTCAAAAAACCGATGTTTTTGTCACGATTCTTATCCCCAGGAACGCCTGGGAGTATGCCCTCCCCTTTGTGACGGATAGATGAAAAAATAAAAAAAATGCTCGCATTTTTCGAGTCTCGCTCTGCTAAAGCAAGCTCGACTAAATAGACCTTTGTCATTTACTGAAAAAGTGAATTGCTCCACTAAACATGACGGGTGGTGGGAGTCGTCCAGCGTCAGAAGGAGTTTGAGTAATTGTCGAGAGTCCGGATAAAGGAAAGTCGAAAGTCCGACATAAAACATACTCAACGTTCTTCAGTCTCGCTTGCTTGGAGATTAGATCGAGAAATGAGGAGGCGATTAATTTTACAACAAACAGGATTTATTCACGAAAGGTTTTTTACCTCCTACTTTATCGACGTCAATACTTTTTACTTGTTTCTGAATTGATTTAGTACGCGTGTTAGCGACGACCGGAAATACGTCTGCTGTCGCAGGCTATACGCGTGTATAAATACACGAAAATTCAAGGACCTCTATTCATAGAGGCCAAAAAAAGTGATTTACATGGCACGTCATTTCAATCATCGCCGAAAATAAATCGCATGCTCATCACAAAACCATTTGCATACAATGAAAGTTTACAACACCCGACCATCGCGGTAGTGTTAACTTGTTCCAAAGTAATCAACGCTTTCAAGCGATAGAATTCGTGGACCGACACATTTCGGAAAAGCTCTAAATTTAATCTTTCTTAAGCTTTCTTCGAAAAACATGCGTGGCTTCGATAACGCAACGATTCTTAGTCCCAGTTTCCACGGTCTCCGCAAGGAACGCCTGGCACAATGACCCCCAATTTGTGTATAAAATATGACGAGAAACCCCAAGGGTAATTCCAGAAAAATTGGGTAGGGGTGTGCGGCACGCTACCCTTACCCTATTTCACACCTAATCAAAAATTTGATACCCTATTTCAGACCTGAAGCCTTGGAGCCCGGTGCGTGACAAGCTGTTACGGCACGTACACGGTTGGCGTAAACATTAAAAGGGAAATGGTAATAGAGAGATTAAGATTCACTTTAACGCCAAACGGCAAACGTGAATTTGTACCACGTGACCAAGTTTTCCCCTTATTTTCCGTTTACTGTTTATTGCTTCTACACAAAAATAAGTAGTTTTATGCCAGTTTTTTCCACAAGAATCGTTCTGGACTGTTTTTATCTGCTTATTTTCTATTTTGAGAAATTCTCAACTCACGTTTGCCGTTTGCCGTACGCCGCAAACGAGAATCTTAATCTCTCTATTATCGCCAAATAATGAAGCAGCAGCTTCTTCTAAAAAACAAACCCAATTCAAGACAAGAGTGCACAAACCATACCCTATTTCAGACCAAAATGGTCGAAATTGATACCCTATTTCAGACAAAAACGGCTAAAAACCCACACCCTTTGGCGCCGCACATATCTATATAGCCTATATAAGAGAATACCCCCCCGGGCAAAAAACGCGTTGTAGATTATGAATCTCGCTGCTTACGCAAGCAAGATTAATAATAGTCACGTTTCGTAGTCGTTGTTTGTGTTCTGTTCAGTTGTGACCAGATGATTTTTTTCTCCATATATTTCGGTTGTTGTCATTCATTTAAATATGTCTTCTTCTTCTTTTTCTTCCTCAAGTTTTCGAAACCATGATAAAAAACACTAGCATGGGCAGAAAAAGATAGATACGCTAATAATGCCAATGTTAAAATCCTAAACAAGAAACGTTGTTTTTACTTTTCCGTAGTTGTTTCTTTATTAAATTCAGGAACCCATCACCCCATGTTAAATTTCAATGACACAGAAATTGTGCTGAATTAAGCAGAGAAACGCCTCGCCCGCTTTGCAGCCAGACTTTCCTCCTGACACCTAAATAGAGATCTATCAGTTTCTATCTCACTGCAATTATTCAGGGAGCATGGCGAAATAAATTATTTTTATCAATTATACATAAATTCAAGATAATAATAATAACAATTATTGTTATTATTACTATTAAATTATTATTATTTAACAATAAATATATGAGGCTGATTATCTTATGAAGAATTATGGAGATAACGGAGGGTGTTTTCCGTCGAGGTCGTAGGCCGAGGCGGATAACACCCTCCGAGATCTCTATAATTCTTCATATGATACGAAAGCCGAATTCAATAATTGTTTTATTATTCATTCAAAATAATTCCTAGTTTAAAACATAGCTAAAACATGCTTACCTCCATGGATGTTAAGTTCATCTTCGCTAGTGCACGTTTAGGGTTGTTCAGCTCCGCCAATATTCTCCAAACAGCAGATGTCGCCCTTCGAGTTGTCTTCTTGCTGTTCTTGCCACGTTTTTAGCCATTATTTCGTCTAGTTCTTACTCTTGAACGGAGTAAAATGTCCGTCATTTTCGTTTTCACAACCAAAACAACTCAACCTCGTCCCCAGGTCTTCTCGGTTAACGGTGCATTAACCTCCAAAAAGCTGCACTTTTACGTCATCGGTTCATTAATCGCAAAATTCTTCCATACTTGGTCATCAGTAGCTGGTTAAGGTGAATTATGCGTGTGCTTTTGGCCAATCAGAAGCGGGGAAATATTTTGAATGAATAATAATTACTATAAATTTTCACGAATATAATAAGAAATTAATAATTATTTCAGACTCTCGACATATGACTCTCGACAATTACTCAGACTCCATCAGAAGGACACCTAGTCTCTTTCTCTCTTTCGTATCTTTAATGCATATATTTATGGCGACTTTTTAGGTCTGCGTCCTCGAGGGAGGATGAGAGAGGACTCTGGGAACGAAGGTAGTTTAAAGGTGGCAAAAGGTGGGAAACGCCCTATGATCAATCCTAACACTGAATCAAAGTTAATGAAACTCGAAACAACCCAGTCCATAGAAAGAAACGCAAGTTCCGAGACGGGAGAGTGGTATCGGTGTATCTGTGACGAGCTAGGGCTTCAACCAGATTTTCTCACCGAGCTTGTCGAAATACCACCACAAAGCCGTGACCATCGAAAGCTGAGCGACTGGATCGAGATCTTTTTAGAAGATAGCACTGAATCTGTTAAAAAAGCCGATAAATATTCTCTCACCAAAGAACTGCTTCGTTCAATCGGTTTCAATCCTGCAAGCAAAGCTGTTAAAACCATAATGGCGCGCTCGTTCTCAGGTAGCATGCAGGAGCATATTGAAGCGAGCGAGTGGGCACAACTGTTTATTAAAGACGAATTTAAATACAATTCTCTGCTTTCTCCTGAGACTAGCAAGTTTCCTTTTCAGAGCGACGTGACGAATACTTGGTTTCAGCTCCCGAAGGAAGAATGTGAAAGTGATGAAGATATCAGAAAAGTCAGAATTATAAACCTTGAGACAAAAGAATCCGAATTGCACATAAAAGCCATGACCATGCTAAAAGATTTTGTAGCACAAGAAGATAAAAACGGTTTTCTTTTTCATGGTACAGACCACGAAAGTGCCAAGCAAATTTTAATGCAAGGAATATACTTGTACGCTGGACGAGAAAAGAGAGATTTTAGTTGTGGGGAGGGATTTTATTTAACAAACAAAATGGAACATGCGCTAAATTGGGCAAAAAGCACAACAGCCAGGCCAGCCATTTTAATATTTCAAGTTAAACGCGAGGATTTGGACAATGCTCGGAAACTGAATTTAAACAAAAACAAAGAGAAATGGAAAGAAATTGTATCCTGTTTTAGAACTGGAAAACGAACAGCGAAAGTGCGAAAAAGTTTAACCTCCTATGACTTTATTGAAGGGCCCATGAGTGTGTTGACAAAACACGAAACTACTGATGAGGTGGTGTTTGAGCCGAAACGTTTATCTTATCAAATGTGTCTGATTTCCGAAGATTTTGCAGAGAGGTTCGAGAAGAATCTCCATTCGATCGTGTTTCTTGGCAACTCGTGATACTGACACAAGTTACGTAAGAACGAACAGTGCTACGAAACAATGATCAACCGAGACAAAGAAAAGCCAGACAAACTTTCTTAACGCCTTGTTGTACAACGCGACCACCATTTTCTTAAACAAAGCTCCTTTGTGTTCAAAGTGTAAAATAGCTGAGTACTTTACTACACGACATAAAAAACTGAAGTGAACAACCCTTAAATGACATAACCTAAGAAGTGTAGTCTTTGTGCTAAATCCACTTAACGAAAATAACAAATCAACCGTTAATTGTCTTGTAACAATTTTAAGAAAATAGACTTATCACAGTATCGAGAGGAATTGAAAAATACATTAACTCTTCGATCGTTTGCATCTTTCACAGCGGATGTCAGATTTGAGGTATGCACAATATCCGGCTCTCTTTCATTTTGTGACGTCACCATCAATGATTACATAAACAATCAGAACAATTACCACAGGCTGCTTAAAAGATCGTCAAAACGCTTTATGTCAACATAACGTAAAAGAAAAATTCATCACAGACACATTAAATCGAGGATTTCAACTAACCTTAACAAAACTCATGCAACCGAAAACGGAAGCGGAGTTCGTTATTTTAAGGCAATGGTGCGCAAGAAGTTCTGGTAAAAGTCTATTTCATAGTGGTTAAAAGATCCAGATTCATCGTTGGTAGAAACAGAAAATTTTTGTCCCTGTACGGATTAGGTCTGCTGCCTTGCTCGCTCGCTTCAGGCACGCTCGCGCGAGGGCAATTATCCCAGGCACTATAAAAACGTCATCATTTCACAATCAACTTTGTAAATATTTTATCATGTAATTAAAAAATTCCTTTTGGCATTCCTAACCGATTGACCACACCATGAGCCTCTATAAATACCAGGAGCCAAATATGTTCATGTATCATATTAATAAATCTTTTCTTCACTTTTTATTCGTTGTGGTTCCTTGTTAAGATGTACTTCATTTATTTCTTTTTTCTACATCCTGTTACATTATTTATTATTTAAAACTGAATCACTGGATAATGCAATTCAAGAGCTCTGATTGACGTAGCCATCATAGTATATGAGCAATTATACCATGCTCTCCAAATATGGCAACTGTACGCGTCTGCTCAAAATTAAAAACAAGCTGAAAATAAGTCGTTTTTACAAATAAATTGGGAAGAATTCTCGATATTTTTTGGGTGTTTTTAATGAAAAAATATTCCACTCGTGCTTGTTTGATATGAGATGATTATAGCCAACTCGGTGCTACACACTTCGTTGGCTATCTAACATCTCATATCCAACGCGTACTCGTGGAATAATTGTTAATAACAGTTTTAGGTATACTGCAGTAATTTAATGGAGTGCATTTTCGTTTTTATCATGTCGTTTGTTCCCACCCAACTCGATTAGCCGTACTAATTTGGGGGATTATAATAAAAACATTTGTAGTAGACGTAACATTCTATGGGAGGAAACCGCTCCTGCCCCAACCACTATGCTGCCTTTCACACTGCAAGAAGGGGGGGGGGGGGGGGGGGGGTGGTTAGAAATTTGGAAACACCAAAAACAAGAATTAGATCTCCACACAACTGTAGTCCTTACATTACTCAGAAGCCACAACCACAGCTACACTCGCATTAGAATTGAACAAGACGGCTAAAGACGGAGGCTGAAATTTGAGAGTTCTAAAGACAGTACGAACCATGAAAATACCCATTGCAAGGCGCTAATCTGAGCACGTTAACTTTTTGCTCTAAGGGGACAAGGAGCCAAAAGAAGGATGGCTACCCTGTGCAGTGCATTGTAGACTAGCACCTCACAAAAGATATGCTTTTAAAAGAACTGGTTGGTAGGAGCAAATGGGGAGGAACTCTATACAACAAGAAAAAAACGGCTGAATACCCGGAAAAATCTATAGGGAAACCCAACCCCCTTTTGACTCTGCGAATCACATTCGGAATTGAGACACTGAGGAGATCCCCTTGAGGTCAAGGGAGAGAAAGGATAAGACCCAATCAAACACAAAAATGAATGATTGCAAAAGTATATAAACTATAGTAACAAAACTGCAAAGGCAATAAGGACTTCCTAAACGTTACAAAGAGCAATAACTGTCTCCACGGCTCCCCAGCGCGCGGGACATCCGATTACAATTTAGCACAGATGAACACAAACTGTCTCCACGAAGGTCAGGACGCTACATCTCCGGGCCATTTCATCGTAACTTGAAACAACATAATTGTCTCTCGGGCTCTTCCGGCTGTTGGCATCATAACTCAACACCGCACAATTGATTCTACCGCTCTCCAAGAGCAGCTCTCCGGGCCAAGTGATCATACATAAACATACCTAAAACTGATTCTACAGTTCTCCAGACCACTGGCTCTCCAGGCCACTCAATCAAAAAAGCAACATAACACCATTGCTTCTTCGGTTCTCATTTCTGCAAACCTCCGCGAAAACGTTTGTTGCATGTACGCAGGCTATGGGCTCTGCAGGCCGGTAGCTCTCCGGGCCATTCGTTCACAATTCAACATAGCACAATTGTTTCTGACTCTCCGGGTAACTTACACACAAATTGTTTCTTCGGATCTCTTCTTCAAACACTTGTGCAAAAAAAAGCGTGCCATTGAAGCAGGGTATTTGCCCTCCAGGCCACGTAATCATAACTGAACACAACACAACTGACTCTATGGCTCTCCAGGCCGCTGTATTCTAAGGCCGTCGGCTGCTCTGCACACTCCCCGGGCCACTAAGCCAGAGTTAACAAGACAGCGGCCTCGTCCACGTTACAGCACTCCCCGCTCCGAGTTGTATAAGCGCAACTCACCCTTGAAAAACAATAGCAAGAGAACGAAACATGCAAAGGCGTGTAAGAAACTGTACAGTGGCACTAATAAGCCAGGCCCAACTGCGCAAGAAGGCGGTAAACAAACAAAAACGCAAAAGTAGCAAGCAAACGGTAAGCAAGGTGTGCCGTAGGGTAAACGCTAAATATCCGAAACTAAGAAGACTAGCCAGAAACCTACTCGATAAAAACAAACCAGAAAGTGAACAAACGGAGGAAAGGAGCGAACCTAAGGCGAGTACAAGACATAAACAAGAAAGTTGATACCTATTCCAACAATGAAACGTGAACACCAAGCGGAACTCGTTAGCTGACCTCGCAAAGAGCTACGGAAGCAACGCGAGCCATCGCGAAGAAATTACCTCTGGAGTGACCGGTGAAACATTGGCAGGCAGGAAAGGCGAAACGTGGGGTCACAGATAAGTTCTCCAAAAGCGACTGGTGGCGGTTGAAACCACAGAGAAACTTTGAAGTCACTTCCACTCAACTCACTAGCCAAGAGGCTGGCAAAAACCAAGCAATTCTAACCAAGGGCCGCAATGCATCATGCCAACAGGCCCCACACGATGGAATTTAAAGGAGTTTCTTATTTCCCGCGTCACGGGTCAATTGTGTATGCAGTGAGAATAGGACAATCACATGACTTTTGGAGGGCATAGAGTTTATTTGTGGCCCGAGTAGCATCATTTGCGCCCGAGCGCGAAGCGCAAGGGCGCAAATGATGCTACGAGGGACACAAATAAACTATATGACCGACAAAAGTCATGCGATTATCATTATTATCAATACACAAGGCCAAATCGTACAAACTCATTTAATAAGAAAAAAATGTTTAACAGAGATGTAGCATGAAACTATGGTATGGAAAGTTGTTGCTACAATACGAACAGCTAAACAAGAGCCAAATAAAATTCCTTTTTGTTTACAATAAAATGTCAAATATAATCTAGTTTTAAAAAGATTGGTAACAATGATTAGCAAAAAGCCAGTTTACATTTAAAAAAATGATAGTCTTCCCGTTCACAGGCAATGGACTCAGACTGTCTTTGCTAATTTCATCAAATAAGTTACAGCTTTTAGTCGCTATCATCGCTCTCGATTATTCGGCGGCGTTTGCGGGTTGATGGCGACGGTTCTTCATACTTTCCGTGATAAATGTTCATTGTTCCAATCTGAATATGTTGGGTGCAATTTTGGTACGGCTGTGCCAAGGAAATAAATTGGTTTTGGAGAAGAGACTGTGCGTTTAAGTTTGAGCTAGGACCGGCTGACGGGCCCGCGACATTTTGCCTTGTGATTCCTGAAGCTTCTTGCTGAACAGCGAGTTGTGGCTGAAATGTGTCACTTAAAATCTTTGAACACTCTCTTTTTTGTGCACTTGTTGTCTCGCTGATGTAGTGGGAAAGGCTCCGTTCATCTTTGTGCTTTGTGATTGCACAGATTTGCCTTGCGTCCACACCGCGCTGGAACAAAGAAGTGACAGTCGATGCACGAATGCAGTGATTCGTGTACCGCTCCGATAACTCTGCTTTGATGGAAATCCTTTCCATCATCTTGCTGATAGTATTTTTTCCCATAGGCTCATTTCTGTACCAGTGTCGGGTGCTTGCAAAGTTTACATTCTTGGTGGTAGCTTTGCTTGGAGTCTGAAACAGTGCCTTACAGTCGGGATGAGTCTTGCCGAGGTAAAATTCAAACGCAACCACTGGATCAAGTGCAGTTGAAGTTTCGTACATACGAACATCCGAGTATGACTGCTCAGACTGTTTAGCGCCTCCTTGGTAATTTTTAGTTTGTTCAGTAAGTTTTTCGGTGATGTAACGGGCTCCAGTGTCATCAGTTTTTATTTCAAATGACTGCCTTGTAAGCTCCCGCCATCCCTCTCTGCCGCGGCGAGCAAAATGAAAACACAACGAAAACCAAATAAACTCAACTAACTTCTCCGCATCTTTCCAAACGCCGTCCGTGTTCTGCCCTTCCATGAAGTATCGATTCAATTTCTGCATGTCTCCTGACTGAATGGATGATTTGTGTTTTGGTTTCGCATTGTTTTCTTTCGTAAATAGCTTGGCCTTCGCTTCAAACATTTTGTTGGCAGACATAAATTCGCTGTCTTGCAAAATGTTTATGTTTCGGCTGAGTGGAGCACAGGTTAGATGGCGATGAATGGCCGCTCTAATCCAGTCAATGCACTTGGAGTTAATGCTTAGCCTTTCTCTGTTTTCACTTCAGCGAAGAACTTTCGCAGAATTTCACTCAAGTCCGTTGCACTTACTGTTTTGAGATCCACTGTAATTTTTCTTTTCTCACACCATTTCTCGAACTTTTTTACTCCCCACTCAGTTGCTCTCTTGGTGTTTTTCGCTTGAGCTTTTTGCTCAATCTCGTCCAGTTGCTCGTTGTCTAAGTCCGAGTTTTGACTAGAAAAAAGCTGAAAATTTGGGAGTTCTTCCATTTTAAAATGAAATTTCCAAACGGCAAACGTTCACTACGCAAGCTGTTCGCACCTGAATGGTTTTCCCGCGTCAATAAACGTAACCTGATTGGTTAATATTCATCCGGTGATGAACCGAGAACCAATCTATGGTGGCCCATAGCTATCACTCAAAATTTGCCAAAGATTTTGCAAAAAAACCTTCTAAAATAAACAGATATCTTAATGAAAACGTACAACAAAAGATAAATAATACTTAAATCAAACGTTTATTCATTGAAAATCAAAAATAAAATTAAAATGAAATGAAATAAAAATAAACTTAAATTGAAAATCAAAAATAACATAAAAATAAAATGAAATAAAAATAAACTTAAATTGAAAATCAAAAATAACATAAAAATAAAATGAAATAAAAATAAACTTAAATTGAAAATCAAAAATAACATAAAAATAAAATGAAATAAAAATAAACTTAAATTGAAAATCAAAAATAACATAAAAATAAAATGAAATAAAAATAAACTTAAATGGAAAATCAAAAATAACATAAAAATAAAATGAAATAAAAACAAACTGAAATGAAAGTGAAATGAAAACGGCACCCAAAACCAAAGAAAAATGCAATGAAAAGAAAAACAAAAGTAAAATTAAATTTTGCATGAGCCTAGCGCTATCATAGTATACCAGGATGCTTTGCACGATGAGTTGATATAGTAAAGAGGGCGCCTGGGGACGAGGCGGGCAAGAAAACAAGATGGCGAGCAGAGATGGTTCCTGGTGTGAAGACGTGCGCTTGCAGGAAGATTTAAGAAACTACGTGAGGCAGAGCATGAAACGAAAGGAGATGTTAGATTTTTTAAAAAGAGACTTTCCCACTTATGCTTGGAGTATACCCACATTGGATAGACGTCTTCGATACTTCAACATTTTCTACACGGATACAAATGTCAGTCTTGACGAAGTTAAGGAGGCTGTTGGCAAGGAACTTGAAGGACCTGGCAAATTTCTCGGTTACCGAGCACTGCATCAAAAAATCCGGCAAGAACACCTATTAAATGTGCCGCGAGATCTGGTATATGCCGTAATGCAGCAAATGGATCCTGAAGGACTTGAAAGTCGTGCAGTCGGCGTCAAAAACAAGAAGAAGAAGCAGCCTTTCAGAACTAGAGGCCCAAACTGGGTACATTCTGTTGATGGGCATAATAAGCTGATGGGCTTTCAGAATGGTACCTTCCCACTAGCGATATATGGCAGTATTGACACAGCAAGCAGGAAGTTACTTTGGCTTCGTGTCTGGACCAACAATAGAGAGCCAAGACTGATAGGCTGTTGGTATCTCGAGTATCTATATGAGAACAAAGTTATTCCCTCGTACTTGAGGATGGACCGAGGTACAGAGACTGGTGTAATGGCAACCATGCATGCATTCCTCAGACAACATCATGGCGATATAGATCCAACAGAAACAGTGATTTATTGGCCATCTACTGCTAACCAAGTAAGTGTTTTCGTCTGTGGCGGTGTACTGTACAATATCCTACGTTCTGTCCTTAACAATAAAACCTGATGACATGCACCAGTCCTATATCTTAAACCGTCCTAGCAAGCTCAAAAAACAGAAACACTCCCCACAAAAGACAATACAAACAAAGGAGAACAAATTGCTCATCCCCACGCAGACTTCAGACAAAAACTGTCCCTTGTGTGTGGGTGGGGGAAGGGAGGTAAGCAAGTTGGAGAATTGATTGACCTACCATCTTTAACACTTGACTTCCAGATTGAAAGATGGGGGAAGGAGTTACATGAAAGACTTGAAAAGTACTTTAAAGATAAACTTACCTGGCTTAAAAATGAGCACCACTACAATCCACATGATGCAAAAGATAGGTACGTGAAAATGGGACGTTTCTTTTGACATTTTTTTTATGAAAAGGTGTCCTAAAACTGTTTACCTTTTGCTACTGACATTTGCCAAACTTTGTTGAGTTGAAAAGAGCTGAAAAGAGGCTTTCTTTCCAAATCATTGCTTCAACAGCCATTTTCCCTAATCAAAATGCAGAGGAAAACACACTGGTGACAGAGAACATGCTTATGATCAGCTGTACGAAATTCTTTTGCTTTATGAAGTGGGGTTGTCCACTAAGCTGTTTGGTACTCATTTTCGATTTCAGGAAAATTGTGCCTCTTAAGAGAAATCTATACCCTTTATTAATGGTTTTTGTATAGTATTATTGTCTGAAATACTTGTGATGGTACCAGAAAATAGACATACCTTTTAAAGTGATCAGAGTAACCTATCAGATGGACTAGCCCCTTTGTTAGTTCAAGAGGAGAAGCCAGTACTACTACATTAATTTAATTTTTTTTCTTGATTTTATACAACTTATGGCAAAACAATAAACTGAACTGAAACTGAACTCCAGTCCCTTATTTAAATCATGTAATGAATACCACAGTTGGTCACTGTTGCTTTGAACCATAAAATTATTTGTTGGTGACTCTTTCTGGTTATGAATTCAGTATACATTCAGTATACATTATTATTACTATTAGCAACCATCCCAGTCAATGAATTGCGACAGTGCTTTATAACTGGGGACCATTTCAAATGTCTATTTATTTATTACAATTTTAACTTGTCCTCCAATCTCAATTGATAATTTGTAGAACAAAGTCCACATGAAACCAATTATCCTCAAGACTGTGCCTTCCTGCAACAAGTTTTTTTCCCATTCATTATCATTACTCATGTACATGGAGTTCACATTCTCATACTCACATAGAGAGGATTTGTTACAAGAGGAGTGAGTGACAAATTTATCTTTAGGTTGGCCTGTCACAGAGGAGCACCTTAGAGAAGTAACAAATTATGCTGGGGTACTTGAAGTGGAAGATGATTCCTTGATGCAAGATTCAGAGGAGAATGTGAACGCTTGATTCCCAACACTGAGAAAATAGAACCTGAGCTGAGGACTGTGTAACAGCATTCCTGTTTCTTAAGACACATTTTAGCTTACAGGCATCTGTGTAAATTGCATAACTGGCACACAAAGTTGTTTACTTAACAGTTCACCTCTTTCTCAGTTAGAGATTTAATACTGCTTTTGTTTATTTCTTTCTTGGTTTTAGTGGAATTTTAATCTGCAAAATAATCTTTTGGTAAAACTGATCACAAATCATGTGTATCATCCTTTACACACTATCTGTTCCAGCAAAAGGCTCCTATTAACCTACAGAGGTCAACAGTGTGAAATGTATTGTGTGAAATAAGTCCACTCAGAATGCACAACAGTAACAACTACTTTATTTTTCTACTGGATGTAAACAACGCTGGGACCTATTTTTAACTTGAACAAAAGTACAACATAAAGCTCATCTTGATTGAGTGTTCCTGTCCTGCCTGCACACCTCACCGGTAGTGTAGTGGCAAAGAACTCTTTTTAAAATCAAACTCTGAAGCCTGTAAACACCTGTGAAACATCTCAGTTATGTTGATTGTGTAGTGACCAATCAAAGCAAAGATCAGGAGGCAGCAGCAGGCAATAAAACTACAATAATGTTACCATTGTTACTGGGGGTTACGTTTTCTCACTGATGTTTGGCTTTTTCCTTAAAACTGTAAAGACCATTTTCATATTCTTGGTAATGAACTGGAATTAGGTAGGAATCAAGGCTGCTGCAGGTCAATTTCTTCTCATGTAAATATTCTAAATGATATTTCCCAGCTTTAGACTCGCCTTCAAGCTAGTTCCAGTTCATTACCGAGAATACGAAAGTGGTCTATGTATTATTACATTCAAGAAATATTTTGAGGGCTGACAGCTTTCTGAATTTCACAGTGACAACTACAGCTGGCACATGTTGTTCTAGAACACAACATTCTATAACAGAGATCCTTCAACACTCACAACTCTGTTTTCTTTTACTGAGGATTTAACTCCTCCACAAATTTTGAACAATAGGAGGAGGGAGTCCGCCATATTTAAGCTGTTGATTTAAGGTGTTAAGGTGTTGCTATTTAAGCAGTTAAACAGTGTCTGATTTGAAAAACTCTACAACACACACCAGAACTAAACTGGTCAGAGCTCCCCCCTCCCTCCACGATTTAACCTCAACATCAACAACCACTTGAAACTAACTGAAGTGAATCTGTCACCCAATTCAATATCAATAACTGTGGCGCAGGGTCCCCTTATTACTAGAAAAGTATCTCTGTAAATATGACAGCAGAAGCCCATTATTCGTGGGCAGCAATGACCATTTCCCCATTCTGCCTTCTGACTCCTTCACAAGAGAAATGCTAATGTTATTTTCATTTTAAACTAGATACTTTACTAGTTTGTAAGTTCAGGCAACTTGAGTAGTTCACAATACCAGTTACATTTGTGGCTTTCAATAAAATTATTTATAGCATTGATTGACAAATTACCAGTACAGAAAAAAAATTCTTCATCTGATTTGAGTTCTTTGGAAGCTACTTCAGGGTCAAAAAGTAAGTAATCACAACCTTGGATATCAACAACCATTACTTCTTTGTTTGACCGTTCAAAGGAATAATGAGCTAGGCATTCAGCCTTATTACAAACGGGATTATTAGTGTCACCACAAATGTGCCTATTATTATTGATATGCTTGACAAAGGACCCTTCTACCAATTCCTCAACTGTAACATACTCATCAGAGTCAAGCTAACCCAAAAAGATTTTGTTGTATTTGAGCATTTCACCAAACAGTATATGATCATCACTAGCTTGCAATTCTTGACTTAATCGTGCAGCGAAGTTTCTGGGAAGATAGTGCATCTGTACCACTTTCTTGGTGTGTTGTTCTACTGATTGACCTGTGGACTCGATATCACTTATTGATTTTGGAAGATACTTTTTGATTACCCAGGTACCTTAAAATTCCTTGTCATTGCTTGTAGCTTTAAAAGCTTGCCTGAAACCACCTTTCCCAAAGGGTTCTTTGTCGATAGAGAAATCAACTGTAGATGGTGTCTTCGACCACGACATCTCCTTGAAATTAAACGTATAAATGTTAACT
>JBBMOI010000001.1:22435000-22560000 GCA_038088405.1 Porites divaricata | reverse complement strand
TTTCAATCAGCTCGTTAGGAAACTCATATTATTTTTACCTTTTCAATTCAATGTTTGTCTGAATCTTAGTCTGTTTTCTTTCCAGCAATTTCTATTATAAATACACCCCACGACTCAAAAAATTTATATCAAGTAAACTGAATTTCAAAAATATATATATTTTGATACGAGACTCCTTACTTTACTCAGCATTGTTAACATTTATGGAAACGGCTGTTTGACCTTTCAGAGCTGGTTCATTGCGATCGCCCACATCTAACTTTGTAACTAGCCAATTCATACCAGAGTAATAAAAGACTCAATCAATCTTTCAATTTTACAAGTAAAAACTATTTTTTCCTGATCACCACGAAAAAATGTGAGTCAAGACAAGTTTTTTGAGTTTGTGTTGCCCTCGGTTGCGTGACGGTTTTAATGTGCATTTTATGCAAAGACATCGAAAATGAACTGCGCGTTTACCTCTCTCGGCGGGTTGCTTTTTAATTGCCCGAGCTGGATTTTTTATATGTTGTACTACAACAGTAGGGCTTTTCTGCGGTTTAATAATTCTTCTAAAATTCCATGGACCAAGCCGTGACTTTTTCCTTCAAAGTTTTACAAAATTTCATTGTTTATGAAAAGTGCTGAAGATAGCAATTTTCGGGCGTTTTTTAACCGAGTAAAAAATTCATTATCTTGCAATATTTTTACCAAATACTATTGTAACTGGGATGCCTTACTTACCTGCCAAAGATGAACTTGTTTCCTTGAACCGTCTTTCTTCCCGAGGGCTTTGAAAATGGTGTAATTCAAAGGTTTTAGACCGGCGACTATATGGCGTGGGGCAGAATTTCACTTTTTGCCGGTTTACTCGAAAAAGAAAACTCTTTGGAAACTTTGATTGTGATTTTCGAAAACGTTTCACCAAAGGGTTTTTTCTGACTGAATATGAACAATTTCGAAATTTCCGTTTTGACGGCAAATTCTCGATATTTACAGACAACCGCTCTTAAATACAAGGATTATGCGAACAGTTCCGGGACCAAATATTGTGTCCCTTGAATAGAGGTGTCTTAAAAGAGAAGTTCCACTAGCTGACTGTGTACTGATAGCACACACCTCACCAGCACTCTGTCTTTACTAACAAACAGGTCGTCAGTCAGTGGCTAACCCCAGGTCGGTAGGTGAGTTAGTGGCAATACTAGGGTCAATAAACTATATTAAAAACTGCAGAACGGGAAAGCGGCTAAAAACGATGAACGTATGTAGACAAAGAAAACAACGAAGTTTCAACCTCGTCCCCAGGGCTCTTTTCCCACCTCCAAAGCCAGGGAAAAGCGCTCTGGGGACGAGGTTGACGAAATTTGTTATCATAACACTTCCCATAGATCAATATATTGCAAATGAATAATGCACAAGCACATATCAAGGCACCTTTATTCAACCTTTATTCAAAAACTACTAAGACGTAAATAAATAAAAATTAAATTAATATTAATATTATTTATTATTGTCTGGAGCTGAAATATTTTGGTCCCCATACATGATGCCACTACCTACATTTTAAGAACGGCTGACCAATTTCTCGCCACGCAACGCACACTTCCGCTTGATAGTGAGGTTTCGACAGTTGATTTTTTGCGGCATCGAGTGCACATTTCACGAACTTATGGCGAAGAGAAAGCTGATAATTGACTGTGATGCTGGAGTTGATGATGCACAAGCTATAATTCTCGCTTTGTCACACGAAGATGTTGAAGTACTGGCGATCACTTGTGTTGTGGGCAATACCTCGATCGACCAAGTCTGCGTCAATGTCCTCAAGGTACTCGAACTGTGCGACAGAACAGATATTCCTGTCTTCAAAGGTGCTGCTGGGCCGTTAGTCGGTAAGGAGTTGTAAAAGCTAAATTTTCATAGGCTCAACTGTAGATTGAGGGTCCAAGAACGAGTAGAGATGTCCACCCTCTTTGAAAGTTCTTTACAGCACCACGCCACCACGCCACCACCCCACCACCCAGATACATTCGAATTGACCCAGTCCCCTCCAAGCCCCTCCCCAGACCTCATTCAAACTGTGGGTGTGGCTCTAGAGACTATATGTAGTCTTCCTTGTAGTACAAACCCATAACAGCAGAGATGCCAACCACTGGAGGTAAAAAATCTGGAGACTCTCTCTTTTGCATTACCTTCTCCCCCCACCCCAGTGATAATCTCAATTTGACAGAGTTCCCAATAGTAATAATCTTTATCAGTGATGATGAAATACCTAGAAACTTTATAGTGAATCAAAGGATGTTTCAAATTTTGAAGGGAAATGGGCTAAATTCCAAACTAAAGCACAAAGAAAGCTCAAAAGTTGATTTTATGTGGAATATTTGGTGGCCTGTACAGGAGACCAGGAGACTGGTGCTAATCTAGGAGTCTCCCTGATAATCTTGGAGAGTTGGCATATATGAAACCTTTTTTTCGGGGGGGGGGGGGGGGGTGGGCGGTGGTGGGGGGTTCATATGTCTCAGCTATAAATTTTAAATATAGTCATTTTGCATTTTTGAGGAGTATGGCCATGTCCCTGTCAGTATTTAACCCATCTTTATGTTGTTTGTCGCCATTTCATCCAGTTTTATGTCACTGGTTCAATGCCATGTCGCTTGTGGGAATTTTACCCCATACTAACAGGGCCTCATAAAATAACCACCCATTCCAAAATATGGGTAATCTGCAAAATCTTTGTCACTGATGAAAGATGAGTAAAAATGCCATTTTTTAAAATTTTGTCAAAATTTGAGGCTGAATTCCAGACTCACAACCAGAAAAGCCCAAAAGCACTTTTTATCCGTGAGATTCCTGTGGTATCCAGAAGATTCATGGCTCTTGGAGAAGAATAGGCATTGTAAGAAATGGGCTTTTTAGAGTTGAGTCACTGGTACAGAGATTGGGCTATGCGTTTGTCCGCTGGAAATGGGTACTCTAATGGCACTCATGGATCTCCCATCAATGATTGGTGATTGAGGAAACTTCATTACTATAATATTTGGCTTAACTTCTAAGTATCCTGCTTATCAAAAAAAGTATAACAAAGATGATGATGATGATGATGATGATGATGATGATGATGGTGCCCTTTAATTTGAAAAAATGAGCAAACATAGGCTTAAGTAACTCACATCTCACTTAACTTTATTGGCAGGTGAACTGAAGAAAGATGCCTCCCATTTTCATGGTCTTGATGGTTTAGGTGATGCTGAAGATATTCCACACCCAGACATGTCATTGCTGAAGACTGAACATGCTGTGAATGCCCTGATCAGACTTGTCAATGAACATCCAGGGGAAATAACATTGGTTCCTATTGGTCCATTGACTAACCTTGTTCTTGCTTGCCGACTCGATCCAACTATTTCTTCCAAACTGAAAGAGATTGTTATCATGGGGGGAAACATAGAAGCGAAGGGCAACACCTCTGTGAGTGCTGAATTCAATTTCCATTTTGATTCAGAAGCAGCCCATATAGTGCTAAACGAATTCACATCTCCAATATCTTTGGTAACATGGGAGGTTTGTCTCCAACATGCTCTACCATGGGATTTTTACTATACCTACCTGTGGTCAGGAGACAAAGAAAGCTCATTTTGTAAAGAAGATTACACGAGCAAGTTCAGATTTTTATAAAAAGAAGTTTGCAGGTATGGGTGTAGGTTATACAAGCTGTGACCCTTTTGCCTTAGCTGTTGTTGTTCAGCCAAATATTGTGTCTAAAGAGACAAGTGTGTATGCAACAGTTGAACTTCATGGGCATTTGACAAGGGGCCAAATGGTTGTAGATTGGCGAGGACATCTTGGAAAGAAACCCAATGTCAAGATAGTACAAGAAGTTGACGTGGAAGCCTACAAAGCCCAAATGATGAAGTCTTTGCAGTAGTACATCTTAGACTTTGTTCTGATGGTATATTGATAAGTTGAACCTACTTGTTTGACAGAGCAAAAACTGCCTTAAATTGTTAGATTTTTTTAGACCAATATGTACTTCATGATAGATATAGAAAAAGTTTGCGAACGGGATGTTGGCAAAACGAGGCATTTCTGGCTAAATGAACAGTCACCATTTTTATTTGACCCTCATAGATCATTCAAACAAACATATTATAAACTTAAGGTGGTAGATAAGAGATGATTTAGCCAACTACTGGTATTACAGACACCCTTGAGACCATGAGTTTGTTAGTGTCCTTAATAGTGAGAACCCATAGTAGGGTGCAAGAAGAAATTTCTCTAAAAACATTTGCCTTGCTACAGATAACGTGTCTTTGTATTCTGATTCACAGTAGAACCAACTCTTGGCAGACTGGATGAGTGGGAACTACCGATAGCAACGAACTGAATTTGCCCACTAAGATAAGATTTAAACAAGTCGTGAGCCTTGTTTAGAATAGATTAAATTCTAGTGGACATAGGGGAAGCGCCACCACACAAGAGAGAATGTATGAGAGCTGCACACAAAATTCAACCTGATCTTAAGTAAGGGTCTGTTTACCTGAAGGTGGGGGACCTCAGGTAGGTAAGGAAACCTGCTTAGGTGGGGTGACCCGCCTGACCATATGATATCTCATTTTAATTTGATCACGTTTACATGATAGGTGGGGTGACCCGCCAAGCTGGGTATCCCGGTCTACCAGACCAGGTAACCCTCTCCGCTGGGGTCAAATTTTGCCATGTAAACATTTCAAGGTGTGGTAACCCGCCTAGCCAGGGTCGAATTCATGCAACATCAAATTTGCGCAAAATTCACTTTGGCGGTGGCTTTACATCGTTAAAGGTAACAATAGAAAGCCACAGAACTGAGCATTGCAGCAATAGCAGCAAGTTAGTGTAGAAGAGTGTTAATTGCCAAAACAGGTAGTTTGTCAGCATTTTTTTTGTCTACGTGCTTAGCGACCATTCAATAATCTGGAGAAAGTGCATCCGGGGATGGTGGGGTTGTAAGATTACATATAAAGGAGGGTTATTTTTTTACTCCTCATAAGCAGGTTACATACCTCACATACCAGGGGTAATCCACCTCCATGTAAACAGGCCCTTAATTGGCTCCTTTCTATCAACTGGGGATATTCGGGCGGTTTTGTGGATCCAAATCCGGGTTCTGTGTTTTAGGTAATCCACACAACCCCCAGTCCCAACCTCTTCTAAATCGTCTCCTGAGTAGCTCCCTCTCCACAAGAAGGCCGCTTTAATAGGGTACGCAGCTTGCAAGTGGCAACATCGCATGGGTAAATGTTTTTAACTGGAAAATCCTTGTTCATTTTCCCTGTTGCGTCTTTCCCAAGAAAAGAGAATGAAAGAAGTTATGTGTAAACTGAAAATTCGAAAACTTCAGAAAACTTTGCTCACATCGTCCAGCTTAGGGTGCCTGTGTACGTTCAAGTGCTAGCAAAATTCTTCCTGTCCCTGATTGGATAGCTTGCGAAACCAGACGTTTCTCCTCGCTCATAAGCTTTCTCAAAGTCTTTCGCCTCTCGTTTCCGGTTCCGCTGAAGAAAAATTTTGAGCTCCACTTGTGGGCAAGTCTACTCGATCATCGCCGCTGGTAGTCTGCTACACAGCCGTTTTTAGTGTCGTCACGCAAAACGGCCATGTAGCAGACTACGCCGCTGGGGGACGTTTCGCGAGGAGGAACTTCTACGACTCAGTGACAGAAATTCCATACCGATGACATAAATCAATGTTTACATAATAAATCTGGTAGTCGTGGGGTTCCAAATGCAAATTTGTTCAATTTTACTTTTCTCCAGGTCGATTTTGGTAAAGTGTTGTGTTCATCTGCGAACGAGCTCCAGCAAAATTCAAATGCTTCTTCTAGAGAAGAATATATTCCACAATTCTTGGCTGTTCTGAGCCTTTTGTCTGTCATTCGTAAACAATGTAACTACTCCGTCGTCCAATCAGCGCATCGCATATGACCGGATTCCGGACAGATTTGTCGTCAGTATGGAATTTTTTGTCGCTCCTCGGCGCGAGCTGGGAACGTTTCGCTGCGACTTAAAATGGCGTGGAGGCTGTTCTCGCAGGCTTCTGATTGGACAGCTATTTTAGGAACAGCCAAGGTATAAAACAAGGAAAGAACTCTGC
Organism: Porites divaricata; assembly: GCA_038088405.1. Taxonomy (NCBI): domain Eukaryota; kingdom Metazoa; phylum Cnidaria; class Anthozoa; order Scleractinia; family Poritidae; genus Porites; species Porites divaricata. The sequence goes on along the minus strand of JBBMOI010000001.1, from coordinate 22,553,895 downwards.
AGAGGAAGGAAGGCCTGAAGAATGCAGCAAGTGAAGCTTGTAGTGGTAGGTGACGGAGGGGTTGGAAAATCCAGCTTTCTTATTTGCGCAACAACCAGCCATTTTCCATGCAATTACGTCCCTACAGTTTTCGACAATTATGCGGCAAATATTATGGTCCGTGGGTTTCCATTCACGGTATCACTCTGGGATACAGCAGGCCAAGAGGATTACGATCGTCTGAGACCGCTGTCGTACCCCCAAACAGATGTATTCGTTGTGTGTTTCGATGTGGCAAGTAGAAGTTCTTTTCGGAACGTGTCAGAGAAGTGGTTTCCAGAGGTTCGCCATTTTGTTCCGGAAGCGGCAGTTCTGCTCTTGGGGACCAAGACGGATCTTCGTTGTGCCAAGTAAGTAAGAAGAAAAAGAACGTTACCTATGCTTTCCACATCGAGTGAAGATTGGAGTTGGTAGAAGGTCTCTATAGTTTTGTTCAACTTTTGATATTGGCCAGTAGACAAAAACTAGAAAAGCGCTTTACGGTCAGCCCCCCCCCCCCCCTGGGGGGGGGGCGGTTTCTCCTGAGAATTCTTGGTGGGAGTGTGCCGCCCGGTTCTTCAAATCCTGACCCTATTTCAGACCAAAAAATGTAATTTTCCACACCCGTTTTCAGACTAGACCTCTAAAATCCATACTCGTTTTCAGACCTGGCCTTTAGGCAGAAATTATGTTATCATTACCTAGATTAAAGGGCAAACAAAAACATTATTTAATCCACTTCAAATTTGCATATTTCTTTTTCTTTCTTGGGGGGTGTTTACATGAGAAAACTCACACCGGCGCGAGTTTCATACCAACATGACTTTTTGATTTCGTATCGCGTTTACATGATGACTGGGTTATTTTACATCTCATTATTTGAAGGTACACTTCATGTTGATAAAATGCACGTGTGATTCAAAATCACGAACATTACACATGTGCTACCTGTTCCAGTCTACCAGCAGACCGATTTCACACCGAAACGGGTGGTCGTTTCGTGTTTACATGATACCGTTGCAAGATTTCGTACCGGAGTGAAATTCTCGCCCCGGTACAAGAACCGGGGTGACTCGCGCCAGCATGAAATTTGTGGTGGTATCATGTAAACAAATATAGAGCCATGAGAGGGAACCGGAGTGAACTCGCTCCGGTGTCATGTAAACACCCGGCCTTACTCATCTGAAAGTGAAATGATAAATACGTTCATACACTCCATAGTTCCCTCAAAAACCATACATGATTGCAGACCAAAATGGGCAAAGTGTATACCCATTTTCAGACCAAAACAGTGCAAAACCCTAATTTTAAATGTTAAACAGTAAACTGATCCTTACAGCAGGAAGAGTGATAGAAAAAATCAAGAAAGAAAACAAAAATAATTATATATATTTGCCCGATATTTTAGTTTGCAACGCAAACCTTCAATGGGGGCTATAAAAGAAAAATTTATACAGATGAAAGATGAACATTGCCTAATAATAATGTGAGATTTGAATACATAGCAAACAGAAAATGATTGGCCACTAAAAAGATAAATGTCACTAATTAAGTTCATCACATCTATTTATACCATGAGGTTCTTAAGTCATAGCTTTGTCAATGAGGTGAGCCTCGCATGCCTTTCTTTCACGGTTGCTACGGATTAGTTGTAATGGTATAAGAAGGACATCGTTGATAGAGTGATCAGCTTGATTAAAATATTAGTCTGCTAACAAGCTGTCCTGTTTGGGTGAGTGAAGCAAGCTGCACAAGAACGCGAGAGCGAGCCGCAAGGGGCTGAGGAAAGGAGAGCTTGCAACAATCTCTCATAAATTTTGTTAATTGTACTTCGCCCAGACTAAGGGAAATACCATTGGCTAAAAAATGACATTCCGGAAATCAAAGTTGATTGATAACAGGCCTAGCTGGCCTGCTGTAACTTTTTGCGGGAAATGTAGAAACACGATGCTCTTATACGGCCAAAACCTGTGTTACATTGGCAATCGCTGAACTTGCTCCAAAAAAGAAGACCGGCAGAGGAAGAAAATCACTTTCTCCTTCTGTGAGAGATAACTGTCGTTTGGTGTCAAATTTGGTTCTCGGCGGGATCATATTGGAACCAAGAACTTGTTTCAGCCGACGGGCTTGTTTGATGTGATTCTTGCAAAGCTGTATGTGTGAAAGTGTTGGATTGCCAATAGAATATTGTGAGCTGAGGATAGGTCAGACCGAGTTTGTAGTTCTTGTGAAAGGAAAATCAGAACCCTTCACCAGGTGCATTCATTTGTGAGAAGCACCTTGTTTAGTTCTGAAAATGAGAAGAGTGAAAGTGAAGAGAGATTCAAGCACCCCATTCAAGCACTGCCTTCCAATGTTGGTTTCTTCGCCTGATTGAATCCCACTGGGTAGGAAAAGTCAGAAACATGTACATAACAGCGTAACTGACAAAGAATTAGCAGAGTAGGAAGCAACTGCAGTAAAACGTAAGAGAACCAAGTCCAGGAACACGCTGTTCTCTAGTTGAGGAACGGACAAATATATAATGTTGGTGATTGCGATGGGGAGCTTAATTAATCTCAGAATGTGGACGACTTTTCAAATGTAAACAAAACGAGAATCAAAGTATTGAGTTCTTATCTGAGTGGACATGTTGGAAGTTCGATGTCCAGTGGATAAAAAAACATATCAGTGGTCAAAAACATTGCTTTGATGCAGTGGAAAGCTGTTGCAAAAGGGATTTTAAAATAAAATTAAATCTACGTGCCCTTGGCTGTCTAAACTTGACAGGCAGTTGTCACTTTTCTAATCTTTGGCACGTTGCAGTGACAGTTTTCACACTTTGCTGTGTCACAGGGTTTCCAGGGTGGAAATGGAAATTTATGAGAGATCATTGCAAGCTCTCCTTTCTCTTCCCTGTCTACCACTTTCGTGTTTCCTCTCGCGTGTCTGCTTTTTACGATGTCCCCAAATGGAGAGCTTCCTTGTAGGCTAGATTAAAATGTTGGGAGAAAGGAGTAGGATTAGGAAAGTGGCCATAGTTGAGAATGCAGCAGCGATGCTCCCTAAAGCTTTGGTGGAGATGGCGCTTGGTCTCCCCAATGTGCTGCTGTTTGCCATATTTTTTGCATTCAATAAGATGGATAAGGGTTTTGGATTTACAGTTTGAGGGGTCATGTATACGTTATTTCTCTTTGGTGAAGGTGATGGTTTAGTTGGCCCGATGGGGAGGCACACACCTATATGGCTTATATAAGGGAGTACCCCCCCCCCCCCCCCCCAGGCAGTCAGTGATGTTGCCAAGTTTGAGAGTAATAACAGGTTGAGAACTAACAAAGAGTTGCAAAAATTATTTTATGGATGTTTGTATAGTGGGGGACAAGTTGGTGCCCCAACCTGTTCAGAGAGAACAGGGTCAATATTTGCTGAATATGTTCTCCTTGCTTCTCACAACCCTACCCCATTGTAGCCTATTTTGTGGCCAATTATTTATAGACCCTGTCTGGTCACTTTTGCAGAAATGTAATTTTTGCAATCCCAACTTACATTGTATTCACTTTCACTTAGTCACTTTCAGTCACTTTTTTAACCTGGAAACTTCCCGTTTCTAAATCCCTACCTTGCAGTATTTTCTTACCCCAAAAATTCCCTAAAATGATGACTCCATTCTAGTAAAAATTCTACTATTCTATTAAAAATGTAACACTGTTGGGTCAATCCAGTCATAAAAATATGACTTCATCCAATGGCACATCCCCATTAGCCTATTACATTGCAGTGGATCCTCTCCTTTGGGACACCCCCATTCAGGGGACACAAAATCTGGGCCCAAAAAGAATGTTCATGTAATCTTTGTATTTGCTACCTCTATTGAAGGGACACCTACAATGGGGGACAAAAATTAAAGAACTTTGGACTGTGTGAAAAATTGTTGTTACGTAGGACTCTGCTCCTAATGACAAATTTTTTTATCTCCTTTGGGTACATCCCAACATCCCCACCCCCCAGCAAGGTTGTGGCCAAAAAAGCAGTCATTCCAGTGACCCATTTGCTCAAAATTCAACTTCGCAACACGTTTGACCTCCATTGTAGCCTCTATTCAGGGAAAGGGACACTTTTTCTGGGTCCCAAAACACGGATTCAACCTCCATTCAGGGGACACATACATGTAAACACTCAAAAGGTGACTCAGAGGTTGCAATCTGTACAAAAGGAACTTCTGCTCAGGAAATTTGTGGCTTTGTAGAACTATACATTTATCTTTTCTTGTTTTAGAATAATTCTTGCAAGTGACCACCTCCTGTAAGCGATTTCCAACTCTTCACATTTTTTTGGTTGCTTACACGAGGTTTGACTGTTATTTTTTCCTTTCTACTAGCAGTAACATATCTGATGTCACGCCCATCGTGACAATGAGAGAAGGACAGGATCTTGCAGCATCTCTTGGTATTGCATATGCAGAATGCAGTTCTATGTTAAATGATGGTGTTCACCAAGCTCTCAACACTGCTGTTGAGTTGACCTTTTTGCCCCAAAGACAAGTTAACTCAAGGAAAGGATTTTTTAAGATTAGAAGCAGAAAATCCAAATCAGCAAATGAACAAGAACCAGTTCCTCCTGTTCTTCCTCCTGCAGGTACTGTTAATCCTGGGAGAGGCTGAGAGCTGGAAGTACTCTGAAATGAAGGTTATGGGGAGGTGCAAAGGATTTTTTTCAGCTTGAAATTCACAGTTTTAAGGTTCTTATTGTAAGAAAATGTAATGTTGAACATTACTTCTTTTCCCAACAATGCTGGGAGTCGTTGGGCAACAATGTTTCCTCCGTTGGCACGTACAGGGCTTAATGCTGTTGATACTCAGCTTTGTGTGTCAATATCCCCCCATAAGGGGGTGTCTACATGACACCAGGGTGACTTTGATGCCGACGTGAGTTCACTCTGGTTCCCTCTCATGGCTCTATATTATTTTGTTTACATGATACCACCACAAAATGTCATGCTGGTGCCAGTCACCCAGCATGATCATGAGTTCACCCCGGTATGAAATCTCTCAATGGTATCATGTAAACGTGAAGCAACCACTGACATTTCAGTGTGAAATCAGTCTGCCGGTAGACTGAAATGGGTAGCGCATGTGTAGTGTTTGTGATTTTGAAGCACACGTGTATTTTATCGACGTGAAGTTTACCCTGGCTCATATAACGAAATTACCCAGTCATCACATAAACGTGATATGAAATCAAAAAGTCATCCCGGTACGAAACTCGTGCCAGAGTGAGTTTTCTCATGTAAACACCCCCTAAGATAGATGTTGCTTTCAATGTAAGTCAATGTCTCATTGCCTCTATCAGGGAAAGGACTTACCGCCATGATAGTAATACAGAACTGTGAAGCACGCAAATATTTTCAGTACTGTATTTTTGTGGATTTGCAGGGGTCTTTTTGTGCAAGCAAATTTTTTGCGATTAGAACATAATGGCTTACCAATTACTAAGAATTAAACTGTAATTCTTGTTATTTTCAGAAAGGTGTGTACTTTTGAGCATGCAGACACCTTTTTAATTTACGTCCTAGTTTTAATGTGTGTAACTAGTGAACTTTATACATGTATAGAATACTGGTATCTATACTGGAGTAAATTTTTATTACATTTTGTTTTTGTAGGTTTTGCACCCCATGTTGAAGTGCATACTGCCTCATTTGCGAGTGAGTGGCACACCATGATGTCTGACAGTAGTACAGCAGATGTCACATTTATTTTTCCTGATGGCCAAACAGTGGAAGCACATAAAACTGTTCTAACTGCTGCATCCTCCATTTTCAAGAATATTTTTTTGGGTAAAGTGACTCCAAGCCACGAAACCTATGGTGAAATATTTGAGGAAATTTCTTGGGTTTGCAACAAAGAAAACAGCTGTCCAAATCTTATCCACATGAAAGAGCATTGCCAGGGTGTAGGGAAGACAGTTATAAGGCTGCATGAGAGTATTTTAAAGGGTGTTTTTATGGAGCTATTGACATTCCTTTACACTGGATCACCAGACATTTCTGAAGATGAAGACATAAACTTTGTGAAAGAAATTCAGTCTCTAGGTATTAAATTTCAGTTGAGCTGGTTGGCAGAGTACTGCTCAAATATTCTCAAAGGGGAATCATATTTGAATCCAAGTATTGGCACGTGGCTTAATGACAACACAGGGAATGCTGCCAAGAAGCTGTTTCTTAACAAGTCATTACAAGCTGATGTCAAGTTCCATGTTGAAGGCAGTGTGGTTTATGGACACAGGGTTATATTGAAAGCAAGATCAGAGGTCATGGCAGCTATGTTGGGTGGAGCATTCATTGAGAGTGATTTGGAATCAGAGGTAATAATATTAAAACACAATGTGGGAGTAATACTTTGGATCATGATGTCCTCTTAAACACCCTAGAAGCAAGCTGCAATTTTAATAAACAAGGGTAGATCTAGGAGTTTTGGATTGGGGGGTCCAAACTTTGCTTCAGAAAGGACTGTTGAATTTTTTTGTGGAAAATTACTACTTCTCCCCCACACCCCCCACTTCCCTCCCACCAGTTGCAGTTGCATGTTATAATATAATAATTATTATTCCTTGGCCCTTTACCGTGTACTTGAATAATAATATTCTACTTGTAAAGGATGCACCCTTGGAACATCCTTCTCTTGTGCTTGGTAACAAAGATTGAGAGGAGCAGAGGCGAACAGATCATACATGTAGGAGGGTACCCAAGAACATTATTACATTTTTAAATATCCCTGGAAATTATTTGAAGTGGCAAAATGCAATGCGCATTTCATTAAAGTGATATACAATCCTGTCGATGTAAGAATTTCAGTCTCAAACAAGCGTCAGGTCTGATAGGGGAGTCCTGACCCCCAGACCCTCCCCCTGGACCTGGCACTGATAAAGACAGACTTTATATGTGAAGGTCATTACTTTAATTTATATAGACTGATATAATGTATGAAATGCATCATCTTATTAAACATGCCAATTGTTACAAGAGAAATTCTTGCTTATATAATTAAGAGTTCTGACAAAATTTGTTAGCACTGCCTTAATTAAGCGTGCCAGTTATCAAAGGTTGTGTCGATGGGTTGAATTAGCTGGTCTGTGGAACTGCAAGTGTACTGAAGATGTAATAAACTGCACATTGACAATTAAATTGGTCATTCCTTTAACAGATCAAGATTGGGGACACATCCCTCCAAAGTTTCTTGGCCTTACTGGAATATCTTTACACTGACCATGCCCCGATAGAAGAGGGTGATTCTGTGGAAATAATGGTTTTAGCTGACAGATTCTGTCTGCCCAGGCTGGTGACTTTATGTGAGCTTTACATCACTAAAAAAGTGGATGCTACAATACAAAAAAGGGTAGCTGATGGCACAAGTGATGTCATAAACCTCCTACTTACATCTCAGGTAAAGTCAACTTTCCTTTACTTTTAAAAGATAGGCTTATAAGTGGATTACTCTGCTTTACAGACATGCTCCCCAAAAGTACTTTACATATTAATGTGTACTAATACTTGCCAGATTTAGAGGCTAACTTTGTACTTAAGGCTATTTACTTTTCAACTGGACTTTCTGAAATGCCCTTGATATTTATTTACCATTATAGCAACCCCTTCATATATCAACCACTCATTATTGTTATAAATCTTATGATTCAGCATAGTTTGATGTCCGTTTGAAAGAAATTTAGAAAACAAGTCTACATTCACCCTTGGAATTAGTGTGTGTGTGTGTGTGTGTGTGTGTGTAGGGGGGGGGGGGGGGGGTTGTGGGGAGAGAGGTGTGGCTAGTCCATAACAAATTATCCTTTCAGGCGAACTGTAGCTGTCACTCCAGTTTAAGACTTTTGACAGCCTCTCCCGTATGCCATACAAAACAAAAATAACCAACCTTTAGTTCAGGTCTGGTTAATACCTTCAGGACAATAATATTACATAATGACATCATTTTACTACAACTACCAGTCAGAATTCTTCATTCTGTTGTTTTCTTGATGAGCAAATTCGGGCTAGTGCTTTTTAAACTTCATAGGGATTGATAGATTTAAATATGAAAGTAACAACAAAATAATTCTAGTAGCATTGTTGTGCTTTATAACAGGCCAATATTATAGAAGGATTTGAATGGAATGGAATCATCAGCTCATTTGGGGCTATCTCAACATCAATTATTTAGAACAACTTAATAATTTTTGACAATGAGGACTTAGCTTATCTTGCTCCCTCAGAATATCTTGCAACAATTCCCATATTTTCACAAATTCTAATATTCACTATGACGTCACCAGCCATATATACTCTATTGCTGTTTCAGTGCTTCCGTAGCATAGTGGCACAGCATTTGAACTGACCTAAGTGTACATTGAGTATTTCAGTGTATGCGAACTAAATGATTGTGATTTGTGTTTTCAGGCTCACAATGCAAAGCAGTTATCAAGATGGTGTCTCCATTTTATTGCAACAAATTTCTCTGTGTTTGAGTCAACTGAAGAATTTGATCTTGTACAAGGAGATAACAGAGACTATGTGACTGAACATCGGTGGCCACCATTGTCCTATCTAAAAGCACAGGAAGAATTTGAGAAGAATGTCAAGTCTTCTAAGTTTAATTCTTCTAAGTTTAACTCTTCAAAGTGCAATATAATGTGAAATGATTGGACATAATATTATAAGTTGATTAAGTTTATAGTACACCTCCCTGTGAAGGGATTATGATTCATATTAATTTTAAAAACACTGCTGTTTCTGAAAATAGCCATACATTTTTAAAGTTTCGATCCAAGTCTGTCCTTACTATCCATATACCTTACTTGTATTAAAACTCACGTCGTCCTCATTTTCGCTCATCTTTAAATTCGTGCGATTTAATTTCGCACACCTGGTTAAGACTTATTCACGCAGCTTTAAATTCGCGCAAGGAATTTTCTGTTTTTGTTCTTTTTGGTTTGTTTAATAGAGCTATTATCAATTAACGCGTTTATAATGAGTTTTTTTTATCAAAACTTAATCAAAAAGTGATTAGGTGACCCTCAAAAAAGGCCTTCAAAATTATGTAAATTATGTAATGTAAGCAAAATTCATTTTAAAACATCTGTCAAATGTGTATATACGTTAATAAATCAACTGATTTGCATTACTAACAATGAGTGTCTCATATTACACCACAAAGCTTTTTGCGCGGATTATCATTTGCGCAGTTCTAAAATTGGCGCACCCAGTGCTGCACGAATTCTAGTATTGTGCGAATTTTAATACAAGTAAAGTACGTAAGTAACAGACAACAGGAAAAATTTTCTGTGACCTAAAATAACTTAAATAACAAAACTAGACTGTTATTTTTGGAATTCAGTTGATGTGAAGATACATTTTAGCTTTTTGAAAAGATAGTAAATAATTATAGCATAACATAGCCCCTTTAAGAATTAACAAAAATATTTTGTGGATGAACTCCTATCATGTTACTATTCAAATGAAATCTCCTTGGTGAACGTTTTGCATAGTACTATTTACTTCTTAAAATTTTACAAAGATTTTTTGTGAGTCTAACATTGGCTACTCAGTTAGTGAAAAGGGTAAATGCAATTCTATAAGTAGCAAATTTGGGGAGCTTAAGCAAGCAACAGCAATGGCAACAAAAATATCAGAAAAGCAATGTATATTTCAGGATGTTTCTTGATCTTGACAGCTATTCCTGGAAATTAAAGAAGAGTTTAAGAAGGTAACACTGGTCATTATTTAAAGAAATTTAATTTTCACCTGTCAAATTTTAAATCAAAATTTGATTTTAGACAAAAATATGGTCCCCAAACCTGTTAGTGCTATGACAGCTTACAACAGTACTGAGTTCTTGAGCAATCCTATTTAACAGAATGGAGCATCATTGCCATGAACAGTTCTAAATCTAATTTCTCAAGCAATCGGACATTGCTATCTTTTTTCAGTAAACCATACCAATCAACAACCATTTGTCCACGTGTGAGACCTCCTTTGAGCTCTACTGTTGCATAGACAAGCTTCTCTTTCAGGACAATTTGGGGCTGGAGTGCTGCACAAATTGGAAAGGGATCACAGGTAATAAAAGGACCATCGCCTTCATATTCTTTAATTTTTGATGAAATCTTTTTCATGAACTCAGCTTTTTTGGTACCTGTCCCGACATAACGATCATAGAACTCCCATTCCAATACATGATCCAAACATGCTTCCCAAGACATCAGGGAAACCGGGCAGTTGTTCTTCTCATTAAGCACAACATATGCAGCTTCTGGATCAGCACCAAAGTTAAACTCTGCTGACACCCAGTGATTTCCTTTGCCATGGATGCACCCTCCCATTAAATAGATCTCTTTGACTTTTGTAAAGAATCCAGCATCCATATTAGAGGCTAAAGCAATGTTGGACAAAGGACCCAGAGCAATGATCACCACCTCGCTGGGGTTTTGATTTACAAGTTGAAGTAAAGCTTGAACTGCATGTGTCTCCTTCAGGAGATTCATATCTGGGTCCTTAAGATCAGGCATATCTCCTAACCCATCTTTACCATGATATTCTGGTTTGTCAAAACTGGTTCCTGTGTGAGAAATCAATGAGAAACATAAATACAAAAGTTTTTAAGACTGAAACTTTCCTTTTCAATAAATTAAATACAATGGAATCCCAATTTCTTGAAGCCCCAGTTTCTCAAACCTCCCAATACAATATAATTCACACAAAAACTGACTTCTCTTTATCAGTCATTTTTGGAACCTACTGATAATCCACACCAGGCTTCAGTTGTTCAAATGTTGGATAGCGCTATCCACCAGATAAATCACTATCCAGCGGATAGCTTAATCAGTTTCCCTAATACTTATCCGCTGGATAGTGATTTATCCGGTGGATAGCGCTATCCAACGTTTGAACAACCAGGGCCAGGAGGACAAAATATCCAGATTCCTTTGTAACTTAAAAGAGCAAAAGAGTGTGCCTGTTACCCGGGGAATGGGTACTCCCTATGATAGCCTGTACAAGGGGGAGGCTCCGCCTGAAATTTAGGCTTCAGGTGCAAATGCCTGGGGCTTGTTACTAACTCTTTGGTGGCCTAGGACCCTCAAGGAGGCCTTCAAAGGGGTAGAAGTGACAGACAACATGGCCCCAAAAACTGGTGACTATCCTCTTGGAAAGCACTGACAATCGACAGAAAAGGAGGAAAGAACTGTGACAGTGACAATCCATTTTTGAAGTAGTGAAAGTGACATCTCTTCACTTTAACATTTTGGCTGTCAAGAAAGAGAGTCAAAAAACTCTCCTCTGTTATATTGGCATTTTCTGTTATTTTCTTTGGGCCATTTTCTAATTATTAAGGTATTTTTCAAGAACAGTCCCTTAGGAGAGAAAGATTATAATAACAATTCATCTGCTGTATATTCCAAATTGAGTATCACAAAAAATTTATGCTTAACTAACAAGGACACTTTTGTGCTAGCTCAATTGCGACAGCAACATCCTTTTCTGACCTACCAGGCAACAGGCAGTCTCAGAAATGACCAACAAAGTGACAGTATAACCCCCTCCAGGGCCATAGCTAGGTTTTTTGTAATAGGGGAGGGGGGGGGGAGGGGCATTATTGCAAGTGCCGAAGGTACGAGACTTGTAGGAGGGTCGGAGGGTATCCTCCCCCAGAAAATTCTCAAATTTGGAGGCTCCGAAACGTTATTTTCAGCACTTGTCATGAGAGATGTCTGAAAAATCGAGCTCAAATATGAAAATGCCAAACAGTTGCAAGTCACTATAATCAAAATAACTAAGACTAAAGAACACAAATCCATCCACAGACTTGATGTCGCAGGTCCAGGAGGGGGCAGCCCCCCCTTGCCCTCCTTGCTAGCTACGGCTCTGTCTTCCCTCCTTGAAAGGCCTCCTCAAAGAGTTCACCTGCGTGGGCTCCAGTCACCTCCACCACTTCCCCCCACATCTTGACACCTACCCCTAGACCGGTACCCCACTTATTTTCCAACTTTCGGCCTTTTAGTCTCTAACGTTTTTAAATCATTTTTCATAGAAAAGCTATACTGCTTAGTAGGGCATTAGCGTACCAAGTATGGGGCGATGTGCACCCTTGTAGACCGGTATGTCAGTACGACCACAAGCTTCCAGTGTTTTGAGGACGTTTTTGCACACCTGATCAACATCCACATTTCCAAAGGTGCAAGTGATGCCCAAAATATCCACTTCCTGAGTTAACGCGATCATTATAGCTTGAGCATCATCGATTCCGGCGTCACAATCAATGATTACTTTGCGTACGCGTGTCGAGGTAGCCATGCTATCGCGTTTTTTCACTCTCAATACTATCCTTCAAGTTCGCGTGGAGACTGGAAATTAGAGGTAAATATATGTCAGCGAGGGGAACCAGCGAGGGAGACTCAGCGAGGGTAGACACGGGGACGACTTTTCTAAAAAAAACATGGATTTGAGACTGTGAGAGAATATGAAATTTCTGAAGCGAATTTCTTCACTTCAGTCATAGTTCTTCTTCAACTGTGGAAATTTAGTGACCCGATTACGGTACACGGTGTCGTACACGGTGAATAATTTGCAAACGCAATAAAAGTTTTCAGTGGTGTGGGGTAAGAAAGTACGCACGTGCTGATCAAAGATGGCCGCCGCCAGGTGAGCTTTGCCGCGAGAGACAGAAAAATTTGAATATTTGCAATGTTTTACCGTTTTTTAAATGCACAAATTGGGCTTCGTTTGCGAGTTGCAGTTGTAGCAGGGCTCCGCAAAAGAATTTTGCTTGACCAAATTCCGCAAAGATGCAACAGGGGCTGTTTATATTCTACTTCAGCTGAGCCTGCAAGGCAAAAAGAAACGAGCCAAGACGACGATGAACCGAAATCGTGGAGAGAGAACCCACATTTGAAGTATTGGATCGTGGGTACCCTTGGTATATCTGGGACAATTTATTACTACGTTCGCAAGAATCACGAAACGAAACGAGTGATAGTCAAGTCTTTGCTCCCTGTCCCCACTCACTACGCACATCCACGTGAAAGAGAGCTATCAGATCTTTTATCTCTCCATAATCAACTCAAAAAAGGCGGAACACCGACTGTTTTACATATTGTTGGCAGCCCAGGCTCTGGTAAAACCCAGCTAGCTCGGTTATTTGCTGAGAAACTTTTCAAAGATGAAGAGAAAAGCTTTCACTTTCTTCCAGGAAACCTTTTGTATGGAACAGTTAATGCTTCATCTATAGATAGCCTTCTTTTTGACATTAAAAGATTTGCAATATCTATTGGCTGCCTTGAGAGTGACTGGACTTCAAAAGCAGGAGAAGGGGTGCAGTTCGACAGTTTATCCAAAATTAAGCAGTTAGATTGCTTTGTTGAAGCAGTGAGGGAAAAACTTCACAATAGCCAAGCATGGATCCTCATTTTGGAGAATTTAAAGGACACTGATATTTTGAATCAATGGTTTTCTAGTGATTCAAGGAAAAGTTGGGGAAATGGAACTATCCTTGTTGCTGGGGAAGTGAATGCCAGTAGAGATTCCTTGGTTAACAATACCTACAGTATTAATCAAGGGTAAGTAAAAAGACTTCGGTACTAGTAATTAGTAAAATCCAACTAGTTGTCTATTATCAATGCTGCGTTCTGATTGGTTGAGCTACTACTAGACTATATGTTATAGCCCACTAGTAGCGAAAAGTGCTGTTAAAGTTAAAACAGTGACGGCTGAATCGCGTTTTGCTAGCTAAAGTTGTTTTGTCTCGATATTTTTGACCAACTAGTTGGATTTTACTATTATTATTATTCCTCTCGCACTCATGGCCTCTGACTCAATAGCCCATTTGGCCTTCGGCCTGATGGGCAATTGACTCAGAGACCATTCGGGTTCAAGGAATAATTGTTAATTATCCCTCCACAGGACATGTACAGAACCTGACAGAACTGTATCACCCTTAGTGATCAGGGTTGTCAAAAGTAGCCATCTGCCGGCGAAAATCGCCGCCTACTTGGTTAGTATCGGCCATCTACTCTGCTTGGCATTTCTTTATGGATGGTGTTTTTAATTAAGATATGCCTGGACAGGCCACTTACTTTGACAACTCGGCCATCTACTTCAAAACTTTCTGACAACCCTGAGTGATGTCAGTATGTTGATATTATATTATGGGATAAGGCTAATTATTATTAAAAACTGAATCATTGGATAATACAATTCTAGAGCTCTTATTAGCTTAGCCATGATGGTATATGAGCATTATACCATGCTCTCCAAATATGGTAACTGTATGTATCTACTCAAAGTGAAAAACAAGCTAAAAATCGGTTGTCTTACAAAATAATAAAGTCAGGAAAAATTATCAATATTTTTTAAGCATTTTTAATAAAGCAAGGATTCCCCTTGTGCTTGCTGGATATGAGATGGTAGATAGCCAACTTGGCACTATGTGCCTCGTTGGCTATCTACCATCTCATATCCAATGCACACTTGTGAAATATTTGTTAACTATAACATTCTCTGAGATTTGCATAATCCTTCAGATTATACGAAAGCCACATCCAATGATAATTTATGGAATAATAAAAGAAAATATTATCAAAATAATTCTTCATTTAAAAACAAGCAAAAACAAGTTTACTTCGATCGATGTTAAGTTTCCTTCTTCATTTGCTTTTTTTTCAGCAAGTTCAGGTTATAATGGGATGTTTAGTTTAGCAGATTTTCTTCAAATAGCATTTATCATCTGTCATGTTGTATTCTTGCTGTTCTTGCTATGTTTTTAGGCAGAAGCTCGGCCTTGTCTTCTTCATGAAACGTGAATTATTCCGCCATTTTCTACCACCCTACCAAAACAATCTTTCATACATCTCACGATCTGTCCCATGTTTCTTTTTGTAAGTCATAGTTGTCCATTGTTTGCTGGTCAGAGTTTATTTTTGGTGTTGTTTTTAAAGTAAGTATTTCTATCAAGCTCCTAAACAAATTATCTTTGCTTCCAACTTACTTTCATGAAGTTTAAATTTCTGAGCCAGTAAGGCTCTATGCTATCATCTGCATAAGAATGATTGAATGAATGAATGAATGAGTGAATGATGGTAAGGTCATTTCTATTGTATGAGCAGTAATGTGTGACCTTCAGAGCTGAAGGGACAGGGTTCAACACCTGCTATCTCCCTTTTTTTTTACTCTTTTTCACGTTTTTTTTTACAGACTATTCATTGCTATTAAGCTCATGTCCTCTCAGAGGACTATTTTAAAAAAATGGTACAAATTTCTTTTCTTCTTAGAATAATAACTACATGTTTATGTTTATGTCAACTTGTTAGATTTCATTCTATTCAAATCTCATAGTTTTTATAATTTTGGTTTCTTGTAGAATGGGTACTGATGATGGAGTGATACTTCTATCTAAGTTAAGTGGCTTTGATGAAGAGAAAATGACAGCGGGAGCAGATGTTGTTAAACTATTGAATGGTAGCCCTCTAGCTCTTACAAGTGCTGGCCATTACATGCAATCAAAAGCTGCTAGAAACCCTGATTATTCCAGCAGAGACTTTTTAAATGAGGTACAACATAATTTGCAGAAGTTTGCAAGTGCAAAGTCTAATTCGGAGTTGGACGTCTTGCGTGTAGTCATTGCCATGGAAACCAAAAATCTTGTTCAAGAAAATCCCCATCTTCTTCACACTTTTGACTTTCTTGGCACATGCAACCCTGACTGGCCAGTTCCATTGACACTAATTGCACTGCATTTAAGGACGCCTGATTTTAACCTTCCTCCAGTGACTGGAAGTGGACCTGTGCTGCCAAGCCAACAGCAGTCCAGTGATGCTGAAAAGGAAGACAGTACAGGAGAAGCAGAAGAGATGTTTTTGTCCATCAAGAGGCTTGCTAAGAATTTAGAGTCCTTTATGACTGCATTGAAAAATAATGTAGAGGCTATCAAAGCAATGCTCAATCCTGAGCTTCCAGATATACCT
This sequence comes from Porites divaricata, assembly GCA_038088405.1. Lineage (NCBI taxonomy): Eukaryota > Metazoa > Cnidaria > Anthozoa > Scleractinia > Poritidae > Porites > Porites divaricata. The sequence continues at coordinate 22,537,896 of JBBMOI010000001.1, read as the reverse complement.
CAGATGTCTGATGGGGTGGTTGAGATGTTAAAAGCATGTCCTTTGGTGTCTGTGGTGAAAATAGAAAACATGGGTAAGGTTAATAACCGTTAAAAAAAATATGTTAGTGTAAATTTAGCCTGGACCCAGTTGTTCAAATGCCAATTAGGCCTTAAGCTGAGGTTAAATTTAACCCTGGTTTTCTTTTCTCATGTTCAAAAGCATTTTCTGTGATAGTTTTCTCTGTTATTTTTAGAGCTTCCAATCATCAACTTGTAGACAAAAAGAATTAAAACTGAAGTTCTTTTTAAGCTTTCAAATCTTAATTCAAATCTCGCACTAACCCTGGGTTATCTTAACCCAGCTTTGAACAACTCAGCCCTGAAGGATGGCTTTTTTGTTTTGCTTGTGGCTGGCAGAGAACTTCATGAATAAGGGATATCAGTGTATTAGTAAAATCCAACTAGTGGTCTATTATCAATGCTGCATTGTCATTGGTTGAGCTACTACTAGGCTATATGTTATAGCCCACTAGTAGCGAAAAGCACCAGCTATGAAAACCAAAATAATGGCGGCTGAATCGCGTTTTGCTAGCTAAAGTTGTTTTGTCCTGATATTTTTGACCAACTAGTTGGATTTTACTAAAACAATATTATTCCTCTCGCCCTCATGGCCTCTGAGTCAATAGCCCATGAGGCCTTTGGCCTCATGGGCTATTGACTCAGAGCCCATTCAGGCGACAGGAATAATCGCTAACTATATTGGAAGACCTTTTATGCCACTTTTCTTTTAGGTGCCTATGGTTTCAGTTTCTCAAATAGGGTAACATTCACAACACTGTATTGTGACTTTGCAAGATTCTCAGACTCTCTTTAACAATTAGTCGCCAAAGGCGACGTGAATATCGGCGAATAGTCACCGAGACAAAGTTGAGGTGACTATTCGCCAATATTCACGTCGCCTGAGGCGACTAATTGTTTTAGTATAATTACATTGATGATTATTCGAGAAAATAAAATTATTGATCAATTTCCGACCCCGAAACATCAAAAAATCTGGCTGCCATTTTGAAAACTGCTAGCCTTCAATGCTATAATCACCGCACAGTGATTATAGCGGGATAGTGTGAAGCTCCTAGCCAATCACAGCGCTCTATTTTCGATAGTCATCAATGTAATTATACTTAAAAACAGATGGACCTGTTTATTTGAGACCTGGACAGACCAGTCTGCTATTAGCCATTTTTTCCCTGTCCCTAGTAACAGTCCCAGAAATCTCTTTTTAAGTTAACTTCGCTGAGTAGTTTCCTTTTTTCTTCTAAAGTAGAGAATTAGCCATCAATTTCTCATTTGAAGGTAAAAGTACTATGAAAAACAGATGCGGATGTAATCAAAGCCAAGAGGAATAATTGACATAAAGATAAAAGAAAAGTAATATTGCCACCAGTTTGAAATAAGGTGTATTTGCCTTCAGGTAGCATGGGGCGGGGAGCACTGCGTGACTCTGGCCCTTATCAGCTCCTAAGGAGACTAGTCTCCACCCTCAGACTATTTGTTAAGTTTCTAAACAGTGATTTTGTTGGTATTTGCTAGGTGTGGAGACAGTGGTCATTAGTCCTCTGGTGCATTCAGTCTTTCAGCAACTCTTCTTGTCCAGGACAATGTACCTACTTGAAGCTAAATACCTGAAACAAGCAGAAGACAGGCATAACTCAAGCTCGTGGTTTCGCCGCTTGTGGAGTTTTGACGCCCAAAGGACCCTCCAAGAATACCGCAATTCCCTCGGAGAAGTGTCACGCAATCTTCCTGTCACCCAACCAGACCACGCCCCTGATCAAGCAGCCCTCCCACCCTTCTCAGGGCCAGATGTCAGCCAGTTGCTGGCAGATAATGAGGAGGAGGGAGAAGGAGAATTCAGAAAAATTAAGCCTCAAGACGCAGTTCGCCACTGTCAACAACACACAGCGCGTATTCTGAAAACAGTCAATGGCGTAGCTTCTGTATGTGGGCAGGACAATCAAACACGCACGCTTGCCCGACTCCTCAGGCCTCATCTTGATCACATCTTAGCCGCTGGAACATCGAAGAGCCTGGGTCCTAGAAGTCGCGCCCATACAATTTCGGCTGTAGCATCCATAGACGCTTCTTTCGGGAATCTGGAGTCTAGTCGAGGATTACTGGAAGAGGCGTTGAGAATTGAAACAGAGTTGTATGGTGAATCGAGTCTGGAGGTGGCGTCCACTATGACGCGCTTAGCTGACATTTACAGCTCATTAGACGATCTAGCGAGGTGTCGAGAGCTTCTAGAAAGGGCACTTCACATTTACGAAGCTCAGCGAAAGAAATTTGGTGAATACAAACAGCCCCTTGACTATGCCCGCACTCTTTCTGCCTTGGGTGCTACATACGGGAACTTAGGCTTCAAGGAGAGAAGTCGCGACTACATTGAACGAGCCTTCTCGTTTATGCAGTCAGCGGCACCTACCAACCCAGATGAAGTAGAAACCCGCAGATTCACAAGCGATGTGGCCAGCACACTCACTGATCTAGGGCATGCGTACCTTTCTCTCGGCGAAACCATGCCGGCGCGGCGATTTCTGGACATGGCTTTAAACGGACATAAGACCATTCATGGTGATGAGCACCCGGAGGTTGTGAGGACTCTAACAGTTCTCGGTATTGCTTATACCATGCAGGGAAATTGGCCCGAGGCCAGGAAAATGAGGAAAGAGGCTGGCAAGCTTCAGGCAAAGCTTGATGCAAAACCTTTGATATAAAATAATAAGAAAACAGGATGAAGTTGCAGACAAGGGGGCATGGAACAGACTCCGAAAGACAACTGCCTCACAGCTATGTACGCCTGTTGTCACAGTCACGTAGATTGTGTTTATTCCAGATATTCGCGTTTTTCTTATCTGTACATTCAAAATAGTTAAATACTAAAGAGTATGAGACGGTGACAGTATGTTGCGCTTGCCTATTAAATATTAGAATGACAGTTATGACTTGTTAATTTTTCTCTGTCGTTTGGAAGGTTCGATTCTTGATCTTGTCATAAGAAATTCCTTCGTAAAATTAGTAAACTGAATATTTTGGCAAAGGAAACGTTACATCCTTGACGCATAGTCAGCAATAATATTAAATCAACTTAACTCTTGAAAGATCATCGTAGTTGTTTAGGAAACTGGGAGTTGTGTGAAGAAGTTGCGAAAAGAAAGCCTGCAAAAAATATTCGGGCTTAAACGGGATTCAAACCAATGACCTCTGCTATGGTTCTTCGGTTAAACCAGATTTTTTTTTATTCCAGGCTTTCATTAGAACAATCCGCTTTGGCTTCGTTAAGTCACCCCCTTATTTGCGAGTCATTTAGCGCGCTCCAAGTATAATATTCGTCGTTCTAGAAGTCATAAGCAAAACAAGCACGCTTCAAATATAATATTTCTCCTTCTAAACTAGGGGGCCAAGTAACCGGGGCGAAGTGACCGTAAAGCTCATTGAAAGACTTGAATCATTAGAGAGATTAAGCGTCACGTTTACGGCAAACGGCAAACGTCAGATTCAAGTTGAGAATATCTCAGAATAGAAAATAAGCAGATAAAAACAGCTCGAAACAATTCTTATGGATAAAACTGGCGTGACACTACTTATGTTTGAGTAGAAGTAGTAAACAGCAAACGACAACTAAGGTGGAAACTTGGTCACGTGGTAACAATTCACGTTTGCCACAGCGCCAAGATTCACACCGAATTCCAATTCTGTCACAGAACCAATAAACCTACGTAAATCTGAAAATCTGATAGGGTAAAAAAAAATGTTGAGTAAGCAGTTCTAATGCGCGAAATTGTAAAGGTAGTTTCATTTTTAACTTCTGAATGCTCAGCTGTGCACAGATTTTAAGCAAAACGATTTAACACTTTAAGCATTTCATATCACAACCTTAACGAAAGCTCTACGAAGACAAATGGACGTTTCGATGTTCAATTTTTAAATTTGTAAATCGTTTGTTTCATCGCCGCTTTTTCTCAAGTATAGTAAATATTGTCGTCATATTGCGCTAACGGCAAATGACGCCTATGATAAATTTGAGGGTCAAAGTTTTACTCCATGGATTTTTGGGGGGTTAAGCCCTGTTTGTTGTTGTTGATATTTAGAGTATTTTGGTGAACCTTGTATTTCAGTAAAAAAAATATCATATCTAGATGCTTTGTTCATAGAGCTAGAGTGAGGGTCAAGAGTGGAGACGCACTAATTGGTTGTGCTGCTATGGCTACTCGAGACTACTGTAGCGTGGGGTGTACGGGAAAGTTGCAGGACTGGCTCCAGGCCCGGAATGAACAAATAATCCAAATCAAACAACATTAAAATATTGAGAAATACCTTAGTCAACTTTGTTCGCTGGTAACTTTTCGTTATTGTAAATAACAAATCAGCTGCATCTTTCAAGTGGTGGCAAAAATGACGACTCAAAATTTCCTGGACAGCCAATACTATTCAAGGGAAAGCCAGAGCTCTGAGGGAAAGCACTGAAGTCTAGTTTCCTTTGTAACAGTTTGAAATTCCCTTTGAAAGCCTTTTTGACTCTCTGATGACGTCATCTCTATGTCAATTGAGGTAGCTCATTCTCTCTTGATGTGAAGCAACAACAACAGCTATGGCGGGTAATGAGCCAATGGCTAATTGCGGTTGATTTGTCAATACGCTATCCCCATTTATGTGACGCCAACAAAACTGAAACGTTTCATGGAACCTCCCTCATAAAATCTGACTCGGGCCAATTTGAACGCGGACTCCCTGGCTTGAATCACAGGTAGAAGTGCCTGCGACGATGATTGTTTTTTTTGTTTGTTTGTTTGTTTTTTCTTACCAATACGTCAGGGAATTATATGATGGCTTGACATGAAGTACTTACCCTTAAGGACCTCCCGGTCACAGTGATGTGTGTATCCCCGTGATATCTGTATCCCCGTACACATATCCCTAGTGATATGTGTATCCCGAGTGGGGATACAATAAACACTGATGCTAAGTATCCGGCCTCATCTTAGCCTCACCGCAGACGTCCTGTGGGGTTTGTTTTTGTGCGTCACGCATTCATTTCTCCTCCGTGGGGAGAAATGAATGCGTGAGGAACAAAAACAAACCCCACAGGACGTCTGCGGGGAGGCTAGCATCATCTGCGACACAGTAATGAAAATGGCGGCTAAAGAGGGAGCAAGTGATTGTTTTGTTTTCAGTTAGATTCTTAAACGCTGTACTCTTCACTTTGTCAAGGAGTCTAAGAGAAAATGTCGGAGATTGTTTTTAAGAAGGAATCAAACAGCATGCAAAGATGGAATATTGTGGCGTTCGCAGGGGGATACACTCATGTCACTGAACCCGGTGAAGAGATACGTGTCTCCCCTGTTTTTTCTTCTCTTGCTAAAGGAAATATCGTCGACATCATCTAACACAGCTAGGTTTAAGACAAGAATCAAACAACTTGAAAGGTGGAATATTATGGCGCTTGCAGGGGGGATACACATATCACTGAACCGGCGCAGAGATACGTGTATCCCCTCTTTTCGAGTTTTTCATTTGCTGAATGAAATTTTGTCAGTCATACTCATTTGACGCAACTAGTGACATATAATTATAATAAAGTTGGTTAATGAGAGGAACGAGAACGAATGTTTACATCAACATTGCGGCCCACGAAGAAGTCCAACTCGCCAGAAACTGCTTGGAGATTATTTTGTCTCGAATCGTTGCTCTTTTGTCGATGTTGCTCATAGTCTTGAATCATTTGGAGTCCCCTTGACGATGATTCGCAAAATTCACAAAAACAACAGAAATAAAACCGATACTTGTTTGGAGGGGTGGGGGGTAGGGGATACACATTTTACTGGGAGCCATATTGGAGGGATACACATATCGCTAGGGATATGTGTACGGGGAGTTGTACGGGGATACGCATATCACGGGGATACACATATCACTGTGACACCGGAAGTTGTCTTTTTTGGGTGTTAGCCCGCCTTTGTCCATATTTGGGATAAACCTAATCGAACGCATTTCCGTTGATTGCATTCGCTCCAGACAAAATAGAGCGCAGCCTGAACGATGTCGAGCGGAATTAGAACTGCTCGTAAAATCCGAGACATAAATTTAGTAGTGAACGATGCAACGAGAAAATAAGTCCGATGACTGGGTCAAGCTCGTATTGCGGAGGTTCCGAGCTCAGGTAGGTATGCGTATTTTAAGTATGTCGGCGGTTTTTAGAACGTAATCAGCTACAAGTAAGAAGCAAACCGAGTACTAAAAGGCACCGCATGGGAATTACAATCTTGATTTTTAAAATTCTTAGCCTAGTAAGACATTCTTGTTGAAAGACCAAGTGTTTGTCAGTGGTAAAGGGATGACATGTATTGCATTCGTTCGAAAAATGTCTCCTGTCCTCTAGGAATTAAACCCATATGCTGTTTTTCAAGGTCTACAAGGTTGTGCATTTCATTGCACGGTGGAATTTTTTACATTAGAGCAATTTTCCCTATTGTTTGTATTAAATGAATAAGACGAGGTTTATATATTTTAGTATATTAAATTTGTGGGTGAAGACATAACGTTTGGGGTGGAAAATGTTTTAACTTGAACGATAAGATATTAAAATCTAGTCAAGCAGATGGCTGTTTCGATAATATTTATTTGATGCACCGATCAGGCCGGAGTACAGTTTGTTACCAATTATTTATGCTTATCCAGCAATTTAATTAGCCTTATTTTTATTGTGAAAGAGAAATGCGAGTCTTCTGTTAATGACCATGTCCGAGCTGTTTTAGTGTCGAGATTTTCTTATGATTTCTCTCCCGTGTATCATTTCGAACATGCTTGTCAGAAAAGGATAAAGAGATTTTTTTCCCGCCTTTATTTTCGTGTCATTCTATTCGCGTCTTTAGGTTATGTTTAAGGAAACAAAAAAACAGACAGTGCTATCATGTTAGCTTTGCTTTGATGATTGGAAACTCAACAGAAGATAACAAAAGTTTGTATAGATAAAAGTATATGACAATTTCATATACTTCACATCACAAGAAATTGTGTTGTACTATTTAAAGTCCTGATGTCAATCATGTGACAAATTATGCCAGTAGGGGGTTAGAACTCTTAGCAAGTTTGTTTACCCATATAATGTGGGTAAAGGGGTTTATTTAAAAAAAAAATCTGCAGTGCTACATCAGAGGAGAAGTAAAGTGAGAACTACCGTCAGTTGCATCTAAGCGTGGACACGATACAAAAAACATGTTCTAATAGGGTGGCAGATGTGATGTGTTTTGCCGCCAAACATTTGAAGTTTGACAGCCGCTAAAGCAAACTGTCGCGCCAAAGGTAAGTTGTTTATATGTTTTTGATCAGCGCATTCGGCTCATATTTCATTTTTCTCAACTTTCAAGAATATTTCTCTCTCAGGAACAGCACACTTTCCGCTAGAAATTATTCTTAACGTCCAAAAATTCTTGCAAAGAATATTTTGTTGAGCGAAAGCAAATCAAGTTGACAACATCCGCATTCTCTGAACTTCCAATGTTTGGTGGCAAAACATGTCATATTTACACCCAATTAGAACATGTTTTTTCTTTACATGTACACGTTTAGATGCAACTGATGGTAGGTATTGTCAGCTGAGTTGGCATAGTCAATTTCAAAGTCAATACCTGACATATCTTATCAACATAGATAGGTGTTAGACTTTCTCTAAGCCTGTTTTTGGTTTCTGCTGGTCAGGTGATAAGTTACGTTGTTTGTCTTGCGTCTCCGTCACTCACTTTCACTACACATGTAGCTGCGACCATCCCTCCCTTGCGGTGTCCCTTGCGCCTTTTGGCAGGTTTACATAGGTGTTTGTATATATGGCCATCAGGTCTTCAGTTTTTGTGCTAAAAATTGATAGATTCTTACATTGAATGTGGAGCCATCATCTTGTAGTCATGGCAAAATTTCGAGAAATAATGTAACAGAAAAATTTAGTTGAAAAACGACCTTGGTCAGGTTTCTTGAGCGTACCGTCTTTGTGGTTGTTAGAGTTGCTGTTTGATTGGTACATTACTATACCAAACATCTTAGTGACTGAATATGGCTTGAAACACTTGAATTATTTTCAGCGATTGTCATAATTATGTGGAAACAATGCTTTTCTCTGATGATTGTAACAACAGTCATTAGGACAGACTACAGTTCTGTCTTGTGCCTTGTTTCCACAAGGCTAATTTAACCAATCAGATTGGTGTTCTTTTTGCAGTGATCCTAGTAATTGTAGCTATTATTTGAAATATGAGGCATGGCATGGAAGAGTGACTTTAGTTGTCTCTTGGCTTGTTTCCACATGGTCACTGTGATCATTCAGTTCACTGTATTTTTGCAGTTTTCCTATAGAAGCAATAAAATGTTAGCTGTCTAGTTGAAACCAGTCCTTAAGTAATGAACATCTCCTCACCCAAACTATGTTTTCATTAAACCACTGATCACCAGAACCGAGTTCATCAAAGGAATCCTACATGTGGATTTGGAAACTGAAAGTGAACTGGGGGTGCATCGTGGATGTGGACAATTTTTTCTGTGATTTAGCTAATATAACTTCTAAATGTTCTTTTGCATTTCAAAATTTTTTTTTTTCCTTGCAGCTTCCATTTGAATCATCTAACTCCCAACAAAATCATGAAAGCACAGATCACATTAAGCAATGCATTGTCAGCCTCAGTGAACATAACTTCACTATGGTGGTGTCAGAGCTGGCCAGTTTTATCAAGGAGCCAGCATTTCTGGTGAGTGAGTTTAACTTGTCCATTTATCCAAGTCTCATTCACTTTATAATACATGGTGTAATTTTAGTCTACTGGGCTTATGGGCACATTTACTCAACCCACTGTTTCACCATGTTATGGAGGAATATATAACCTGCGTTCAGGCATTCTTTTTTGGGGAAAAACAAAAAGGTTATTGAATGGCAAGAAGAAAAATGAACTTTTCCTTTGTCCTTCCCCCTCGCCCTTCTCAGAACAAGGGAAGAAGGACTGCCTGATCGCAGGTTAGGGAATATTGCCTACATTATACATGTAGCTATCAGAAATGTGTGCCCCAGCCACAAATTTCTTTTACAAGTATATGTTAAATTCCCCTGCTCCTCTTGCCATTTCTTTGCCTACTCCTGTACAGGTGTTACAAATACAAGTGAGATCAGTGGAGAGTAAGGTGTACTTGTCAGTAGTAAGCACTGTATTCATAAATTCTGAGAAGCAAAGAGTCACAGATAGCTCACTTGATCTTGGGGCAGAAATATTTCAGCTAATATCTTGTTTTGACTGAAAAGATAATCTATTGCAGGCTTAAAGCTTAAGACTCCTCCCCCTCCAAAAAAGGACACAGGTAGTCACATGACTGTACTTTCTGGTTGGTTTTCTTTATGGGAATGTCTTCATACACTCAAAAGTCAAACTCTCATAATTTCATTTACTGCATGTGACTGTAACTGTTGACTCTCTCTAAGATGGGCACTGTCTTGCCTGGAACAAGGTGCCCATCTTATATTGAGATGACCATTACAAGAGAGTTGACTGTAAACCAGGACCCAGTTGTTCAAACGCCGGTTAGCGCTCACCTGGGGTTAAATTTTAACCCGGGTTTCTTTTTATTTTTATCAAAAGCACACTATCGGATAATTTTCTCTATTCTTTTAGAGTATCCAATCATCAAATTGTAGCCCAAGAGAATTAAACTGAATTTGCTTTTTAAGCTCTCATATGCGAGTTCAAATTTTGCTCTAACCCTGTGTTAACTTAACCCAGCCTTGAACAACCCGGCCCAGTACTGTAAACTTCGGATTATAAGCACTGGGAGAGTAATTAAACATAAATCCCTTGGAGTTCAAATTGATGAATCTTTGAACTGGCACCCACACATATTCCTATCTTAAAACATGTAAGTCATTTTATACCATTTGATAGTAGAGTGAATAATTATGTACAATGCACTGGTAATGCCATATTTTAATTACTGTAGTGCTGTATGGGCAGACCATCTGATAGGGTGTGATAAAAATCAGAAATTGTGCGATATTTTCAGGGTAGATTGTGCAATAAGATAGGAGTATTATGCGATAAATTAGGTGATTTTTTCAGGGCTAATTTACATTGTTTTACCAGGTTTCAAAGGAGAAAAACCACTTTAATTTGTGTAACAGGCAATTTGAATGTAAAGGAATAATAGAACATCTATTTTAAAACAAAATAGTTAAATCTGTCCGATTATTTGAACTGGAAAAGAGAAAGGACACTTGCTTACTATTACATGATGCCGTTACACCGCTGATCACACTGCTTGTCTCTGAAGTCAAAATGGCTGCCCAGATACCGTGATCGAAGGTTTCAGATGCCTTGCAAGGGTTTCTTTAGTGGTAAATCACCTTAACTAACATTAAGATTGGGAAAATGTTTAATTAAAGTTACAATTCATTGTTTGCTTTCCTTGAATTTAGCATTTTTTTTAAGAATTATGCGATTTTCCTCAAATTGTGCGATCGGATGCGATTTGAGGTCAATTGTACAAAATCGCACCATCGCATAATATCAGATGGCCTGTATGGGGTAATATCAATAAGGGACTACCAGACAAACTTCAAAAGATGCAGGATAGGGCTGCTAGAATTCTCACCTTTTCTAACTATGAGGTTCGCTCAAGTGTTTTGTTGGATGAGCTTGGCTGGGAAAGGCTAGAATATGTAAGACTTAAACAGTTGGCTGTGACAATGTATAAAATCCATAATAATCTTTCCCCTTCATATCCGAGGCGGATCGTTACCAACACCTCCAATGTACATTCACACAATCTTAGAAATTCTGAGTTAAATTATTATGTCCCCAGACCCAGAACTGAGTCTGCAAAAGGGAGTATACACTACAGGCCTAGGGGATCTGTTCTGTGGAACAAGATTCCCTCAGAGATTAGAAAGCTGCCTAGTTTAAATGTTTTTAAAACTTCAGTTCATGGGAAAGATTATTTTAATACACCATAACTCATTGTAACTCTTATTATTAATAATGTAAGGTTTTGTATTTTTAACTTTATAGTCAAATAATTCCTTAGAGTATTTTAGTCTAATTTTAAACATGATTCCTAGGAAGACCATGTAAAATGGTACAATTTCGTGTATAAATAAAGATTGATGATGATGATGATGATGACTGGGCTTATACAACTTCATAAGGGGTGTTATAAATGGGCTTATAAATGGGGGTAGGGGCTTATAACTGGACAAAAAAAAAATTTCACAGCAAGCTAAATAGCAGCGCTGATCAAATACTTTTTGAATTTGATGGCTTTTGGAAGCCTTAAAACACAAAAAGGTGAATTCATTTCAATACAAGCTAGGGGGGAGGTATATTTGGGGTGGGGAAGGGCTTATAACTGGTAGATCAACCCATAAATGGGGAGCTTATAGGTTCAATTTTATGCGAGGGTGTGGACCCCAGTCCCACCTGATCTTTACTCCACCCAGAAGGGCCACCCCTCCTGGTTCCCCTTAGTTCCTAGTGACTGGGGGATATGGGCCTCACCTCTGGAGACTGATCAGGACTCCTGTCCAGGGTGGCTACCCCCGGTACCACTCGATCTTGTCTCCCCCCAGGAGGGCTTCTCTCCTGGTCCACTTACCCCTAGATTTAAGCGCTTCCCTGCCACCAGAATTTTGCCATACCTTTTGTGTGTTTTCTGTGTGGTACCCGGCATAGAGCCTTTTTGCAAAAACACTGCCAATGGGAAGAGTTTATTAATTGGAAGTTTGCGATATCTTGCAAAGTACGTATACATGAAGATGACATTCATTACCATTTCATTTCAGTGCTCACTGTCAACAGAAAATGTGACACTTGCCTGTCAATCCAATGGCTTGACAATGAACACTATGGCTAAATGTTTTGAACAGGTATGATAATGTCGTTGTAGTTTGCATGGCAACATGAACGATTGAATACAACCTTAAAATCTCACTTTTGCTCAGTTTACATAAAATTCACTCATTAGATTTTCCTATAAATTTGCACTCAGCTTACTGTATTTAATCATTACCATTTGAAACTTAGTTGACCAAATTGACCAAATTTTAACAGACGGGTTTTTAGATAATCAAAAATATAAATGCACTGTAATTATTAAATGTGTCACAAAATTCATCTTTTCAACTTCCATTTTAAAGTTCTCATTATTTACAATACAATAAATTAAAGTAAAAATTCTGCCAAATATCACAAAATTTTAATGAGTAAATTTTGAGAAATCATCTTCTATGTACCATTGCTTTTCCGCCGCCATGTTTGTTTGTCTAATTTAAAACGTGCGCGGTCTCGCGAGTTACTGCTGACTGTCCTTATCCTGGCATAACAGTGAAATTGTAATTTTGCTCAGTGATGATTTTGCATTAATTTTTCTATGTTTGTTTATTCATTTAAGAATGCATCTGGTTTTTTTGGGTGGGAGAGGGGAAGGGGGGCACACTTTTTGCGGGTAAACATCAGTAATCTTACATGTAAGTGTTAAGGGTTTTCTTCTTTCTCTTTCTAGAATCCAGACAAATGTGCAGCATTACCTGATGAAGTTTTGAACAAACGTCTCCTTCCTGCAATTTGCCAGGTATGTTTCTTTTATGTGACTCTGCATATTATTTACACAGTTGCACCATTGGTAAGTTTACTTAAGTGGTCACAATTTATGATGTTGGTCACCCTTGGAAAACATTCTGATGACAGTCATATACAGGGTGACTGCTGTACACAGGGTTCCTTTAAACTCTACTAGAAGTTATTGAATAGTAAGACATTTACCAGATGGTAAATGCAGTTAATGGAACATGATGCCCCAGGGGGAGGGGGGTAGGCTAAGGTAGCCTGCCCCAATGTATGCTCGGTTCAATCTTTAAAGCCTTATTTATGTATGAAAGAACACTAATTTTAAGATACAATCAAAAGCTGTTTGTGGTTGGAACCTGACTAATTTGTCGTATGTTTGTCATCATATTTTTCTTAGCATCACGCAGATTGGTCCCTGTTTTCAAGGCCCTATTCATGGCTAGACTTTAATCATGATAAGACTAGGTAGCTTATGGTAAAACTGTATTTATTGGTTGAGATTTGAGACACTGTCTAGGTATAAAAGTTGTGCCATTTCAGACCTGATCATTATTCGTCTAGCTTGCATGAAAGCAAGCAATTACAGTAATTTTGTTACCCTCCCTTTGGAGGAGTTTTGTTGTGGTATTTATCACTGAAGTTTGGGGGGTCACTCCTTGTGGTGCGGTTAAGTCTGTGTTGCGACTTCCCCCAAGCTTTTGGCATTGCTTGTGTCTTGTCAACTTATTCATTTGCCTTAATCTTGTCCGATCCAGCCTGTGCAGTGCTGGGGAGATAAAGGCTCTGCCAATACTCTTGGCCTACCCCACATGGTAGTGGGGCGATAAGTGAAGTTTGTGTTTTTGTTGTGCGCATAACCTGAAGTCGCTAGAACCTGCCACAGGGCTGTGTCCCCCCCCCCCCTTATTATGCCATCTTGTAGTTATTGTCTTATTTGCCTGCATGCGCAATTTAGTTGTGTTACCTTTTGATGCGTGTCTTAAGTGGAATAGTGACAGTAACCTTTTTATGTGAAGATAATCACTCCATTTAAATTGTAGCGACAATTTTAAAAATATAACAGCCCTGTCACAAGCATGCAAAGGGTGTAGTTGTATTTGGTATAAAAATGAATTTGTGTATTTTGCGAGACCCCTGCCCCAGTAGCCACACTTAGTGAGCTCTTGAATAATGCTTGCAATAATTCACGAAAGATTTTATGTTAATCCAATTTAGTGGTGGTTTTCTAAAGACTGACTGACAGGTGACTGCTATACACAGGTCAACTTAACAGTAAGCCAAAGGCACAATTTTTTGGAAGGTTGTTCAGTGACCATGATATTCAGGGTGACAGCTACTGTATATCCAGGGCCACTATACACTGTTTTGACTGTATACAGATTGGACATTCAGAGTTCTGCCATTGATCACTCTTTGGGACTGTTTCCAAAGATTCCATTTCTTTGATTTGTATTCATATTCAGAATTCACTTGTTTCCTTGATTTATTATTTTCAACAGTTCATGACTCAGTCAAATGGATTTCCCTTGGAAGCTGAACAGAGAGCATTAGCTGGCAGAGTTCTCTCTCACATCAGTGTCCATCATTTCTCTGCTCTTTTTAATCGCATTGCAATTAGGTGAATATAAATAATTATAACTGTTAGTTATTGGTGCATTTTTTGCTTTTGAGAAAGAGATAAATAATTCAATCATCTTCCTAAAAAAATTAAATAAAATATGCAAATGCAGGAAGCTTTGTTTTCCAAGTAACTAACATTCTGGAAAGACTTATTTTGCGCTTGGCCAAGTTTGTTGTTTAGGAAACGAAAGGCTTTTATTGTTACTGCTTCAACAGTAGTTTTTCTCAGACTACTGTCTCGAAAAAATTTTTTGTATGTTTTTGTTCCTATAACTTGGCAGGAATCAGAATAAAGAGACTGACACTTGCCTCATGAAGTGAGCCAGTGTGCCTAATAAAGGATATGTTCCTTGTAAAATAGAGTTAACTAATTAGAGCTTATTGCAGCCCTCATTTTACCATATATACTCAGTTTTGTTGGCTATGTACAACAGCCCAATAATACAGGACATTGCATGACTTTGTTCTTATGCAAGACTGGCCTGTTTATTTAGATATTCACAAGAGCTGACCTTGGGTTTACAGTTTATTGATAACAACGCTTTATTGTTACTAGCTGTAAGTGATGCTTATAGTCGTCATACCACTTGAGTGCTTCTTTATTTTTTAGCTTCGCATGTTCATGCTGTATTTTACTCAGTAGCTTATACATGTCAGTTGTTTATATTTTCCCTCACCACACCTTCCCTTTGCTTCAATAAAGCTTGGGTGCACACCTGCCACTCTTACAAGTGCATAGCAGGCTGGGTGGGAACCCCGCCCCACCTTAGTTTGCCTCCTTTATTACTGTGTAGGGTGTGTCTCTACCACCCTTATTGCATTCCCCAGTTTAGGGTGTGTCGCTGCCACCCTCATTGCATTCCCCAGTTTAGGGTGTGTCGCTGCCACTCTAATTGCATTCCCCAGTTTAGGGTGTGTCACTGCCACCCTAATTGCATTCCCCATTTTAGGGTGTGTCGCTGTCACCCTCATTGCGGTACCCAGTTTAGGGTGTGTTGCTGCCACCCTCTTTGTAGTATCCAGTTTAGAGTGTGTTGCTGCCACCCTCTTTGTAGTACCCAGTTTAGGGTGTGTTGCTGCCATCCTCATTGTAGTACTCAGTTTAGGGTGTGTTGCTGCCACCCTCTTTGTAGTACCCAGTTTAGGGTGTGTTGCTGCCATCCTCATTGCATTCCCCAGTTTAGGGTGTGTTGCTGTCACCCTCTTTGTAGTACCCAGTTTAGGGTGTGTCACTGCCACCCTCATTGTAGTACCCAGTTTAGGGTGTGTCACTGCCACCCTCATTGCATTCGCCAGTTTAGGATGTGTTGCTGCCGCCCTCTTTGTAGTACCCAGTTTAGGGTGTGTTGCTGCCACCCTCATTGTAGTACCCAGTTTAGGGTGTGTTACTACCACCCTCATTGCATTCCCCAGTTTAGGGTGTGTTGCTGTCACCCTCTTTGTAGTACCCAGTTTAGGGTGTGTCGCTGCCACCCTCATTGTAGTACTCAGTTTAGGGTGTGTTGCTGCCACCCTCATTGTAGTACCCAGTTTAGGGTGTGTCACTGCCACCCTCATTGCATTACCCAGTTTAGGGTGTGTCGCTGCCACCCTCATTATAGTACCCAGTTTAGGGTGTGTCGCTGCCACCCTCATTGTAGTACCCAGTTTAGGGTATGTCGCTGCCACCCTCATTGTAGTACCCAATTTTGGGTGTGTTGCTGCCACCCTCATTGTAGTACCCAGTTTACGGTGTGTCGCTGCCACCCTCATTGCATGCACCTTATGGGGTGAGTTGCTGGCACCCTCGCTTTACCTCGGGTTGCACCCAACATCCTTTAGTCCCATTTACCGCCAAAGATTTGTAGTTGTGTATTTTCTTTGTTCAAGTCTACATTATAAACGACTAAGTTGTTAAGTACCCCCCCCCCCCCTCCCCTCAGTTTTTGCAAGGGAATATCATCTTTGTTTTTCTCTGGTTCAATTGTGTCGCATTAAAGCCTTGCATCAGTTGAAGAGCACAGAACCTGGAAATTAACCAAGTGGACATTTAAACTAAAGATTTTCATTCAATTATTGTAAACTCTTTTACGAAATGTTTTCAGCTGATGTTCTTTATTCTGTGCAGAAGTGGTTTAGTCTGACTAACTGACGACCATTTGTAAGTTATTGATGTCATCATTTTTCAGATTACATGTTCTTGCCAATACTGAAGATAATTCTGACACTGGGGATATTGAACTCATTCGTCATTTACATGTGAATGTCTCATCTCTTAAAATTCTCTTGCAAGGTACAACTTTTGCTATTATTGTTATTATTATTATTATTATATTCATTATCGTCATTGTTTTTTGTGGAACCCATGATTTCAATCTCTGTTGTAAACCCTTTTGGTTTCACAACATGAAAACCATTCAATCCTCTCTTAAATGTACATTGTAAAGGTTACCTCTTTTATTTCAGAGAGCATTCAAGTATTTAAGTCCCTAAAGAAGACTGGTCAGCTAGCACTGGTGTCAGGATTAGAAAAGGTAGCGTGAATTGCATCATTTTAATGAATAATACACATGTAGGTTGTCAGATGACAACTTGGATGGCAATGTGGCATAACTGTATCTCACTTTAGGCATGACAAATCAACTGAAGTTCACAAAGAAAACAGAAGATATTTAAAGTTCCAACACCCACTTCCTGCCTGGATTTCCGTAGTATTTGCCCCCACCCCCTATTCGCCTGAGAATTTCCAGAAATTCATCTTTTGGGGGTGTGTGGATTTTTTCTGGAATAACCTAATGCAATGTTTTCCCAAACCACCATTTCTTTCTTCTTCTGTAGCAAAATAAATAAATAAATAGCCAAAAATATAACTGAACTATAGCAAAAACATTTTGATTTCTGTTACATTGTACTAGGCAATATGGAACTGGGTAGAAAATAGTCCAGATGAATTGGCACAACTTCAAAGGCAACCTTCACCTGAGCTTTCAGGTAGGCTTTACAATTTGTCTTTCTTATTTCCTGGGTGGAAATTTGGTCCAAGTGGTGTATACATAGTGCATTTCATTAATTTTTTTTAACTCCCATTTTACAGCAACATAAGAACCTCTAGTAAGGTTAAAGTGCTACTGAAGCGAAAAATCAAATTGGCTATTTTACACTGAAAACGTTTTATCAATCTTAGATTAACTCTGATTGTCAATAAAAATGCTTATTTTCCATCAAAAGTTGTTGTTATCGGGGCGAAAAGTAAGGTAGGTAAGTGCGTCCAAAAAAGAAATATTGAGCCTGCGAAATTTTCAGCGGAGGACCACGCGAGTGACGTCACATGGTTGACATCAAAGTAGCGAAGGTCCCTTTCGTCTCTTTCGAGTTTGCAGTAAACATCAGTTGCAAATGTTTATATCATTCTTCACGGAAAAATGTCTAGTTCAGACGATCCAGATACTAACACAAGCGATAAGTGTGTTTCCGGAGAAAGGAACAGAGAACGCGGGAGAGATTCTGGCGTAGTTTGTGTCCTTGTCATGTGGAGCCGTATCGGTCCGAGCCCGTTGCGAGGAAGGCTTTTATTTTGACTGAACCAGACGAACAAGACAGGCTACTATACAAGCTCTTGTCGTTTTAAAGGCAAGATCTGACAATCAGATATCTCTTGATACAAGGTAAGTAAGATTTTTAACGGCATATCTTCAGGTCCCGCTTGTTTACAGTTTGCCTTCCACTAGTATAAAGCTTAACTTTATTAACTTACACCTTTCTTCTCAATTTATTCTTGTAAATAAAGGTGTTAATGAAGAAACTGCTAGACGGAGCTTAGCTGCCTTCCAATGCCATTGTCGTTGCTGCAAGGAAGTCACGGCGGCCGTGTGAAAACTTCATGCCACTCGATAGAATCGAAGTGAATTGTATTCTGCTCCTGTGTTTTAAAACAATAGCGACTGTGCTGGAACAATTTCGCCTTGTTAAAGAGCAAAAAGCTATGAACTCGAAATCTTCTTTATTTGAGGGCTGTTTACTTGGAGGGAGGAAATAAAAAATATCATAGCACTAAGAAAGTCCTAGTTTACATGCAGAATTTGCGGTCTCTGTGGTTAATAGTACAGAAGGAATTAAAAATTAAAGCTTGCTGCATTATTATTCTGTTTGTCCCTGCTGGTTCTAGGATATTCCTAGCAAAGGAAGTTTACATGGTGCTGGGATCTGCCTAGTTCTAGGATCTTCCTGCCACTAAGCTCAGAAGATGCTAGTACTAGGGACAAGTACATGTACAACTTTTTGCTTGTTAATAGAATATAGAAAACATATGGTGCAAGGATGATCTCCTTCCCTCCATGTAAACAGCCCCTTGGACTGACTGATTGATCGAAAGTCTGGATCAACTCAATATAAGTATCACTATTAAAATCCTTTATAGGAAATGTGATGAGTTTTCATTCCTCTTGAGCAGTAATTAATAATAAATAACAATTTTGAAAGCCTGAACGTTTTTCATAGGAATTTAGCCAAATACATCCAACATGCCAGTGTACTATGTATTTATTATAATTCGGTATCATATGATATTGTTTTTTTCCTGGACCCCAAAATTTTGTTTTATCCTTTATGGATAAACCACCACTGCCTATTTTAATGAGGTGGATATTTGGACCACTGGGACGGGGTAACAGTAGACCACTTTCAGGCTTGTTTACCACAAATTCTGACAAAATTTGTGACTGGGACCACCAGAGGCTGCAATTCAGCCGAGTAAAGGAAGGGCAGAGCCGACAAAAGATAGCTCCACGAGCAAATAAACAACCAAACCGCTCTTTTTGGAGCCAACAGCTTTATGAAAACTGTGATATTTAGTAATATATTTTTCTTATCTCTGTGCTATTATTTTGAACACAGACCTTGGATTGTTTGGCCATTTTTTACTACCTATACAAACTGTACTTTTCTCTTATTATACTGTGTCAAGTGCGCAAATTCAGGAAACGTACTATGGCAATGGCTTGGGTAAAAAAGACAAGACTTCATTGGGTGTCCAATAAGGAGGTTCAATGTAGTCATTCGAACATTAAGCCTTAACAACAGTTCCTGCATTTTAAAGAAGACTTATTTTGTTTGGCTATAGCTCCACATTACATCACCCTGTAATTACTACCATTAAATATCAATTTCTGAGGGGCTTATAATTATTGCTTATAATTTCCTGCATTTTAAGAGTGCAATATCTTTGTCTTAGATTCATGCATTTACATTTTACACCATGACCAAAAAAAGAAGTAAAACCATTAAGCTATACTGGTTGAGATCTATTTCTGAAATGCATGTGATAATTTTCTGAGATTTATTGTCAAAAGTTTCAATCCTTTTGACATGCAATTTTTTGTACACCCAAGCTGCATTTGGGTGTTACTGCAATCAGCACATCTGTCTCTGCTGTGGTTTTCTTGCTTGTTGGCATTGCTGAATGATACAACTTGAACATCAACTACAACCAAAACATTCATTACACTAATAAACTAAGCTACTTGCATTTCTTGGGGAGTTGCGTGGGGACAGGAGGTACATTTTTTACCTAGTTACCTAGTTTTACAAACCTTATTTAAAAAAACAAACCTGAGTCAATGACCATAGTTTTTGGGGGTGACTGCAGACATGTCTATGTTATCATTACTTGCCAGGCCGGCCTTTCTTGTAACCTCACCTGAAGGGTACACAGTTGTTTCTTAATGTCATTTTTTCTTTTTTTACCAGAGGAAATGGTTGCTATGTTTTTCAGGAATATTTCATACTCCCTTTATATGAAATTGTCTAGAGTTTGACTCGGATCCTTTGAGGGGTAGGGTAAGGGAGTATCTTCAAACCATTTTTAAGCTGGGGATGTGTAGATATTACCTGGAAAAATACATTCCAGACCATGTCCTCCAGATTTTTATGGGGGGCGGGAATTGCTGTTATTTCTCTCTTTAATGAAGGAAGTAAAGTTCAATGTATTTCGTCAAGGTACAGCAGCCTTCAACGCGTGATAATCGGCATAAAAGTTAGAGGAATTTAATATTTAAAAAACCTCTACAGGGTTGTACAAAGAGAATTTCGGAAAATTAGAGGAAATTGCTGAAATCTGGATATTAATACACTTCAACATGTCCAATAATTTTGATGATTTTCTCTTATAATAACGATGAAGAAGTATTAAACGACAAGAGCATGCAGTGAAGACAACAAATGATAACAAGACAGGATTTGACACTCACCACTTCGGATCGATCTGTGTCCTTTGATCTCGATCATTTGGGTCCATTTGCAAAGTGAACAGTCGGAACTGATCCTCATACTAACACTCGCTCCTTTAACTCCCTGCTGCTTGATTCTTTGGAGTTAAAGCCCCATTCTTCCCTTTTATCGACAGGCATTTAAGTCCTTAACCTCAGTCGATCTGAAGCAAGCTTCGGAGCACAGATAGGTGTACTCGGTGAGCTGAAAATGCAGTCTCTGAGTCCGCATCAATTTCACTCATCGAGTTTTTTTGGTTTATGTATATGCATAGAAATCTTAGGTGAATATAAAAGTTGTTGGTACAGGGTATTTTTCCCGGCTACCGCCCGCATATGTCTTTCCTCCGTGCTTCGCCATTGCAGTCGTTTGTGTGAAGAGAAATTTCCCGGCGAACGATGTGTCAACCATGTGACGTCATATGCATATTTAATTAAGGAGCCGTTGGACGCACTTTCTGCGGCAATTTGGCCATGTTTGCGTCGGAAAAAAATACCGATAAGATAATTTTTATGCCGTCAAAACCATTTTTCCCGGTTAATTAGACATCAAACTAATAATTATTACTATTTTTTGCTAGACTGATTTTTCGTTTCAGTAGCACTTTAAGGGTTTGGATATCTGTTCCTTGGGGTCTTTATTATTATTGTTATTGAGGGGTAAATTTAACCATGTGCAGGGATGCAACAACAATAACAACAACAACAACAACTGTACTATCGTTACAATAGTTTATTTCTCCACATAACACTAAAGAGCATACAGAAATTTCTGTAAACATGTACGTACAGTACCTTAGAGCTATTACTATATTTATTTACTATCGTTCCCAAAAATAATAAACCCTGAAAATTATGCACATTATAGATAAAGAAATTATATCTATAATAAAATTATGATAAATATGATAATAATAAACCCCAAGGATAGTTGCAACAAGACCAATTCAAAGCGATTTGGTTAAGATGCTAAACCTAATATCTGCATGAAACAAGGTTTGTTATGATTAATACCTGAGAGTTAAATTGTCCCTTTTAAAAAATAATGAAAATGCATCCTCAGTGGTTTGGCTCATTTCCTGTATATTTTTCTTTGAAGACATGCAGTAGAGCATTGATACTTGATTCCACAAGAACAGTTGTTTTGTTAATCCTGTGACATGTGTACAATACATTGTGCCATTTATTATGTTTCTCAGAGTATGCAGAGAAACTTTTCGACATGGTGGATAACTTTGCAGAAAGTTCCAAAAGGAAGGCTGCAGTCTGGCCCCTTCAAATAATGCTGCTTATTTTATGTCCTGTAAGAAAATTTTGTTATTATTGTGCACATACTGTTCCTGTACATTGTATACTACATTACTTATCATATTTAACCTTTAAGCTCCAATATTCACATAAAATTCTCCAGACTGATATTCATTCATTTCCTTAGAGATATGTTGAGAGAGTTTAATAAAAGATCAAAGCATTTTCTCTCTGATGATTGTTTCATTAATTCTCATGACCATTTCTCTTGACATTGGGTAGTTATTGTTAGGAGAAAGTTGTTGTTAGTCACTCTTAGGACTTAAAGGGTTAAGACGGAATCCATCATGAAATTGAGTAATTTCAACTTTCAGTGGACAAAAACCTTGTACCAGAATAATTTAAACAATACTGCATTCTTTTTTACATTTTTCAAGGGCTTTAGATATAATTCATTAGCTGTAATAACACCAAAGACTATTTCTCATGGGAGCGCGAGAAAATAAATGTCAAATTTCACAAGAATTGTGAAAACACAGGTAAAATTCTGAAAATTTCACGTGTAAGATGTCATTTTGTGAAATTTGCCTTTCATTTTCTCGGGCTCCAATAAGAATTTTTCTTTGATGTTATTACAGATAACTAATTACATCTATAGCCCTTGAAAAATGTAAAAAAAGAATGCAATATTGCTTAAATTATTCTGGTACAAGATTTTTGTCCACTGAAAGTTAAAATTACTCAATTTCCTGATGGATTCCGTGTTAATTATTGAGTTGAACAATAATGAAAAAAACAATAGCAACATCATTGATGTCATTGATGTTGATGATAACAATGACATCGAAGATGATGGTGATGATAGCATCCACTGGTAATTGTATGGTTTACTGTAACAATGAGAGTTTGCTGTAACAGTATTGGCTATATTATAATGAGAATATTAATGTGTGTAATTTTTTTTGCTCATTCAGGACATGCTTGAACAAATAGCTACATGTGAAAAAGTATTTGAAGTTAGCAAGGCCAACAAGGTATTAATATTATTATTTAAATATCTAATGAGCAATAAAACTGCAATTTGACTATAAATTTCCCTGCTAGCAGAGGTCTCTCACAACCAGAGAGACTCGTTGTGAGAGACCTCTGCTAGCAGAGAAACTATAAATGAATTTTTTTGGTTGTTTGTACTGTGAGTTCCTTTTTGAAAGAGCCTTTGTCTGCATTTTTTTTTTGCTTTACTTTTAGGCAGGTCATCATAGCTATTCACATGGTAGCTTCTGAATGAGTTCAATTTTTTGGCCAGTTTTGTTACTCATTTCATCTTCCTCTTCCCCATTCCACATTTGCTGCTCTTGTTATCTTCCTCTAACCCCATTCCCTGTTAATTCAGTACCTGCAGGTCTCGTTTGGGAGGCTAATGGCTGGAATATATGGAAAGAACCCTAAATGCCAAAGCATGCCATCCCTATTTCAGCTATGTTGGTCATCTGTATGACAATAGAATGCAATTGTGGAAAATCACAATCATTGTATAAATTTTTCTTCCGGCCTTCTTGACAGAGACATCACCAAGACTTAATTATTGACAACCAACCAAGGCCTTAAAAAAACGTTTACGACCATGCTCACTTCACTACAATCATGACATATATTTAAGTCATAAGGAGGTGACATTAAGTCATATATGCATTCATATCCCCTTCACCCTTCCTCATCAGACTTGAAGAGGAAATATAGTGTCCACACTATTCTTCCAAGTAGACCCTGGTGTCTTGGACTATTTTTGTTGGGTTTTGTGGGAAGGAAGCAAGGGCGGCACATGTACAGTTGGCTAGTGTGCAGCCTTAGGTGCGTGAGGTTCTGAGTTTGATCCCTAGTGACATCTCTCCTTTCTGTGTAGCTTTGACTACCTTTAAACACCCCCAAAACAGAGCATTGATGGAGAGAGGGAGGTAAAATGAGTGCACCATCGACCTCAAGTTTATCAGTTATTTATACTGTCACGAGTTATTGATGTAAAATATGGTAGCTTTTCCTTTGCTTTTTACCTTTGAGGAACTGCCTGTGGTAACTGGTTTTTGCAGTGCCCCTAGCCCGATGCTAAAATGCTTCCAAATGAGTGTAGCACATTCTTAAATATTTATTATTTTTCTTTGAACTTGTATTTTTCACAGAAAGAGTTCCTTGATCACTTGAAAAAGGCTCTGACAAGTACTAAGACTTTGACTGAGAGTGCAGCTGTTGTATGTGTCAAACTATGCAAAGTTGCCACTTATATGAAACCTGAAGACAACTCTGTTCTTTGCTTTCTCGTGGTTACCATGCTGAATGAATTAAAGGTACTTTCTCAGCGGTGTTATAGAAATGCGTTGATAAGTTTGTTGTTGGATTTGTTATCATGTTAAAAAGATAGATTAGTGGAAAAGCGACTACGATACTGGTAATGAATTTGTGAAAGTCAGGAAATGGGAATAATTCTGGTTATCACTATGACCGTTTAAGCAGATGCTCTTAAATCACAAAGTGCCGGGAATTCATGATGGGCAAACCCTTATGGTTCAAATGTTTTCGTTTCATTTCATTTGAGATACTTAGCCCATTCGTTCATTGCTTGTCCAGTTTTGCATGACCACCCTGGAATTTTAGAAAGAAAAAAGGCAGTTCAATCAGACTACCGTTTCTCTTTCAGGGTCTTTTGTTTAATGTCAGCAAGCCATTTTCTTTAGGATCTGGAAGCTTTGTCACGACAGAGGACCTTATGGTTGACTGCTTTGTGTCCAGTTTCCGAATCAACTACAGGAACAACCAACACTTTGATATGTGTCTTCAGCCAAGCTCTCCCTTCATCTACCAGCTTGCATATGTTAAAGGAACTTACTCCATAGTGAAACAGGTATAGAGAAGAATGACAAGTCATTCTGTTGTTGCAGATTTCAATTTAGCGGGTTATCTAACAGACAACTAATAACATTGGGATGTAAATGACCAATCAGGTCAACAACCAGAGTTTAATACCATCAACTGATGACTTGATAAACTTGATTGGTGACACTACTGATGTTGTATATTTACAATTGACCGAGGCACGTAATTTACTGTCTGAGATGACTTCTGGTAAAGTTGTGTGATGGATGGTCAAAATGACATTTAAAATTTAATTGCACAAGTGAGGAAGACTTGTGATAATGTTGAAATATTTTTCTCCCTAAAACTCTTTGCTCTGAGTCTATATACTATGTTGTTTATTGTGTTTTCTCAAGAGCAGGAAGATAATAATATTATTAGAATGTTGAATTTCTGACTGAAATAAAGGCCCACATGGCCGGAGCTTATACCGGTTTCCATAGCATGAAGCATGCCTAGGAATATTGCTACTCCCCCCTGGACGGGATGCTAGTCCATCGCAGGGTTACCCCCCAGCAGCGTGTCACTGGTACCCATTTATACACCTGAGTGAAGAGAGACAAAGTGGATCAAAGTTCCTTGTCTAAGGAAACAACGCAATGGGTGACGCTTCAACCCTGGACCTCCAGATCCAGAGTTCCTGGTGTTAACCGCTTGGCCACATACGCCTTTGATTTAAACAGATAACTAAAACTGCTTGTCTTTTAGTCTCCTTTAAGGTGGTGGCCAAAAGCGGAACTGCTTCATCCCAAATCACAAGCTCTTAGACAACTTTTCTTGGTATGTTTACCTTTTCAGCAATATAACACCAATTCCCAATGTAATAGATTTTCCTCCTATTTTTCACTTTTGCAGTTTCTTTTCAATCTGTAGCTTTGTCGCAAAGTTCTTTAATTGTTTCTGTTCAATTGCGCAGAGTATCTGTAGCAGGGTTCAGAATGCAGAACAGGAAGGACAACAATCAAGGCTGAGCCAGGTTAGATGAATAACACAAAAAGAACAGTTCTAAAACTTATTTTTTTTAGAGATTGTTACAATGAATTTAATCAGTGTAGGTGCTGAGTAATGTTACAATGAACCAAAAAACAAGAAACAGGTCATGTCATAAGGAAAATGTCAGAAATGAGTTAAAGTATTATTATAGTGTAACTAGTGATATTTGACACTACAGCTGCCCCCCCCCCCCCCCCCCCCCACTCTGTATATTGTCGGTCAGTAGTATTATTAGAAGTACTTTATTATTAGAAGTACTTTATTTGAATACTTAAACAAAGAATACAGAATATCAGTAAACAGAATGGCACCAGATAATGTTTTTCTGTTGTTAATAAACCCTCTGAACAAGAATAAACCAGTGCAAAAGTTAATTGCAAGCCTTAAATTTGGATTGAAATTTACCGTTTTTGCTTTGTTATACTTTGTATTTGAGGGCAATTTCCAAGTACAAGCCCCCAGGGGGCTTATATTTGGAGGGGCGATTTAACGGAGGGTTGTTTACGTCACGAGTTTGGGGGCATATATTTGGAGGGGCTTATTTTCGGAATTTTACAGTATATATGGCGATTCATAATGAAGATTTCCACACATACTCCATGCAATATAGGTGAGATGAAAACAGGAAATGCAAGGTTCCATGCACTGATTCAGTTTGATGTACACAGCTTTGATCAACACATTCTCATTTTCGAGAATAGTTTATTCTAAACCAGAAGAAAAGATTTAATTAGAAGTTGGAATTTTTCACTGTTTCACTTTCACTTTTTGTGTACAGTTCATCTTATTTGCCAGAAAGTAAGGCGTAGAAATTCAAAGGTTTGATTATTCATGCTCGCATGTTCTAGTTTTTTTTTAAAAAAACTAGAACATGCATTTAAAAACTTTATAGAAGGACATCTGTGAGCAGGGAATAAGTCAGCACAGAATTTAATGGAATTTTTGTAGTCTTCCATCTTTCTGCTAGTGATAAGCTAGCCGTTGATTCACTCATCTTGCTTGTTTGTGGACTGAGTCTTTTTCCCCCAAAGAGAGAGAAAGAGTGTCTGGCAAATTGTTTCCAATCAAAGATTTGTGAATTCGTGTTTGGCAAACTCTCCAAGTGTTTATATATACACAATTATACGTACCTTATAACTTCACACTGCGCTTAACGAGTGTCTTTTGGTCCATAACTTTCAAAACAGCTGCTCAACAGAATGTCACTGACAACATATAACGCAAAAGACTATCGAAGTATGACTGTACAATAAATGCCACAAAATCTACCTTACTGGTCCCTTCAGGATTTTTTGTTTTACCTAACCATCTCTTACTTTGGGGCGCGAACAATAGAAACATTATCATTACCCAACGATTCCATGCTGCCTCCGTTCAAGCAAATTGCGATTTTTTTCTGGCATACTTACTGTATATTTCAACTGTAAGTACTTTCCTCAATATACAGGTGAGCTTCTAGAGTGCCTCCTTGGGAAGGCGAAATTTCTTTGGGGGCAATGAGATAAATTCTTGTTGTTTTCCAGATCTACAAAGTTAAAGATAAGAAGCACAAGGAAGATGAGATTCATTCCAGCAAGAAAAACGACAAAGAGTTATTGCTCTGGCTGGTGAAGATATTCCATGCTGACCCTGTCTTTGCATTTCATGTAATTTGATCAATAACTGTTAAGATTTGATGCAATAGTTTAGTGAAGTATTGTTAACAATGTTGGAAAAAAGCCATCGAAATGAAATGTGTGTGGCAGTTAATTTATTGAACTGAAAATATTCAGTGTTCTCACCAGGGTATTGTATGTGCAAGCAATGTGGCATATTCTGAATAAACTGCAGATACCTACATTTACAAACACATATCAAATAATTATTAAGGCTAAAAAAGGTGGCTCTTGAAGTGTACCAACCATTTTGTAGTAAAGTTCTTTGAAAAGTTTTCAGAACATTTTGGGAATAAGGCTAAAATACTTTCGGTTATTGTGCAAGAAATGTCTCTTAGGAGGAATGTTTTGTGAAATAAAAAAAATACCCGAAACTCTTTTTTGTGTACATGTATGTGTTGTACCATCTTCCCTGAAAATTTGAAGTTAACTGAACAAATTCCCTTTGAGAAAATAGTTTTGAAAAATCAATTGTCAGGCAAATTAATTTTTTTTCTCATTACCTCTGGTAAAAATAAAGTACATTTCATTTTATTTCATTTTATTTTGACCCTTTGTCTGTGTTAATAGCACATTGAAATTATTTGCCATTTTTTCTTCTTCATAGAATCCTGATCTTCATGGATGGGAGATTCAAAAGAACTCAACTCAATTGACTATGGGCGTTGTTAACCTAATGTTAACTCCAACGCTACCAGTTGAAATCAGACAGGAGGCAGCTGAAGTAAATTCACCATATTTGTATTCATTTGTTACAAATGCTATAAGAAAAAATACAACACTATCTAAAGTTAATGGTGCATGAATTTATAGCTTATAGACCCTACACATTAACTTGGGCCTTTAAAATGTTTGGTTTGATTGCTAGATGTTATCTTTGAACATCAAATTTAGCCTTGGCTTTTGTAAAGTAAGGTGTACTTATTTTTTGCTGTTTTATTTTTTTTTATTATTTTTTTTCAGACCCTCCTATGCTTCTTTCAAACAGATTACATCGAGATGTGGAACCCTGTGGCACCCATTGCCACATTCTGGGAAATCAGGTACAATGTAGTACTGACATGTTAGTCTAGGCATAAAACCAAAAGCATTGAACCTGCAAAAAGGGGCAAGAAACATGCTTTCAAGGCCCAAGATTATAGGCAAGTATTTAAGCCCAGCGGCCAGCGAGATTGTGCCTTCTCTCTGATGGGACACCAGTACTGGAATGTTGTAATAAGCAGCACTGCCCCACCCAAAAGTTAGTTAGACAAAGATAATGGTAAATTCACAATATTAGAAAGAACGTCTTTATGACATTTTAAGTGGAACAAAATGGGTCAGAGCCTTATTGAATTTGCAGCATTTCATAAGGAGTTAATATTCTTGTTTCCCTTCCCCTTCCCCACCAAAAGAGGCCCACCTGATTGTAGGTTATGGTCAGTACGTACACATGACTAGGTGGGTAACCAAAAATGTTTCACCAGCATTAATCCAAACTAAATAAGATTCAGATTTTGCTCTTGCAAAAATTAAAGAGACCCTTTTCACATTTTTGTTTTTGAAGCACTTTAAGACGTTGTAAGATTTAAATTTTCTTCTAAAGAGTTCATTTTCTATTTTGCTTTGTTTGTTGATTCCGCTAACATTTTGCTCATTCTTGTTTCATGTCAAGTTCACATGTCATGGTGTCAATTGCTGAGTTTTTAATTGGTCACAGCAGCCATGGAGCTGTTCTACTACGATATTTGCGAGATCTGAATTTTGGAAAAAATGAATTTCTAAGAAAACATAAGGTACGTGTTTGTTTATTTGCATTTGAGATCCATTGTCTGTAATCGTGTATCTGTATCCTATTGTTCTATTACCATTCAACTGAAACCCCTTTTGGGAGTAAAGTTATGTATTTATCATGGGTTATGTAACCTTTTCTTTGGGGTGTTACATGGTATGCAGTTCTGTTGCTTCATTAGCAGTAGGCTATATATATTTGAGTTGTTATCATTTATATTCATTCGCGTCTTACGACCGTCCCTACACCCTCAAAATTAAATACCCAGTGACCAGGGGTTTCTCTTAGACGTAGTTTTTTGCATGCTGCTATATGAAAGGTTTAGCACGTTTTGTATGTTTACTGAGTCATTGTTATACGAGCATAGTTTAGTTCATTTTATGGGTTGTTTTTCTTGCTGTAATTTTTTACATTTCCGAGTTTTCATTCTGTTTGTTGTATTATTTCCATCCATTCTGTTGATGAAGGCATAATAAAGAGGGTCGCACACGGCTCGTGTTGACACACCCCAATTGAGGTTGCTTGTTACATGATAAATGTTTTATACTCGTTTGAGCGGGGTAGCGAATTAGAATATAAGTACTTTAACATGTTATGATTTGTTTTTCTTTTTGAGAAATGTTTTTTCTCTTTCATAATCTGTATAACCGTCCTTTTTCTCAAGAAAAAAGATATAGGTGTGAAAGATGCTATTGGAAGGGGGGAGGGAAGTTAATACGTGTTGCAAGTATAGTTTTTTTTTCGCGTGTTATGTCGCTATAGACCGGCATTTAACGTTCATTCTCGTAACAAGGTTATAACCTTAGTCACAAATTTTGCTTTTTTGTGTGTTTTGTTTACAGGAGCAAGCTTCTATAGGCTGCCACACTCCAATTTGTACAGTTTCTCAAACTAAACTTGAAGTTTGTGGAATGCTTTTATGTTTATTTTCATTTTTTTGACTGACTTGTCACTTTGAGATTTTATTTGGTTCGTTGGAGTGGTTAATTTTTGCTTAACTCACTTTGTCTCTTCCTTTTTTATTAACAGGAAGTTTTCTTAACTTTCTTGTGGAGTCCGGACGTGGAAACTGTACTTATCTCACTCTCTTGTTTTGGTCAAATGTGCAATGAAATGGACCTTGTACAAAGTTCTGAGAATCTTAATGAGCCTCCAAGTGCTCAAAATATTGAAGTGTATCGCGATCTGTCTGAAGAGGCAACTAAGTTTACAACTGGTGAGTGCTACATGTTTAACCTTAGGCGCATGCAGAGCCACAGTCAAATTTCTCTTCAAGGACGCCTTCAAAATATGGAGACTCTGTATGACAATCAAATTTCTTGGTGACAGAGAGGCCACATGTCATATTGTTAAACAATCAAAATTGAAGCAATGATAATATAGTGTACGTGTTTTGACTAAAAAACTTATTGAAAGAATTTTATTTGATGTTTGGGTTTATTACAAGATTTCTTACGAATTGGGAAATATTCATATTATGTGAAGGAAAATGTCATAAAAATAATTTGAAGAGTTGCGTTAGCCATTAGTGACATTTTTGATTAGTGATCGATAGAGAGTTTCTCCTAACATGAATTGTGGAGACATGTGTTTTGTTTTTACTGGTTTCGGCAGGTTACATAAAAGCTTTGTCTTCGTTTTCGAATATAGCTTGGTTTGACATGTCGGCCTTGACTGGTCGTACGTTGGTGATTGCCAGGAAATAGTTCCTGTCCCTGTTTTGGATAAAGTTCTAGCTTGTTTCTCTTAGATTCAGTCGAATTCATACTGTAGATGGTGTTACTTAAAAACTGAAAGTATTTAAATAATAATAGTAAGATATTTCCTGGTCACATCATGGCTGTATTGATTCTTCAAGCTGTAAATGACCTGCAAGAAGTTGTTAGCCACCCGTGTTGTAATCGCCTTATTGTGTTTTTGGCATAGCATTGTTAATTCATAAGCAAGCTTAGCCAATCACATTCGGAGAAGAAGCTTGACACCTTACCTAGATCGCCTACTCCATATAAATTTCAAACAGCAACTTTAGAATCTTCTTTTCTAGAATTGTAAAAATTCTATATGATACTCAACACCTTGTAATTTTTATATTGCTCCCCTTGTTTTGTATTGACTGGAGAGCCCAATCTTAACAGTGAAAATTAAGGAAGAAAATCATTTTGACTAGGTAAAATGCCTCGAAGATTTCATGCGGATGAGTGACTTTTAGCCAATCACAGTAGACTTGCGTAAGCGTTAATTTGAGCTGAGAGAATGGGTTTACTAGTCGGTATAAAGGCAAGGTGCGACTTCAGTTTGGGGAGAACGAGTATAGAGAGAACGAAGAGAGAGAATTGTAACTCACAAGCAGCAAGTGAATAAAAGTTCTGAGTCAAGTAAGTTGTATTGGATTTGTTGAAAGGCTTCAGCTAGTCCCCGTCAGAAAAGTCGTTCAACAATATAATCCCTTTCCTTTTTGCCTTGCTCTTTTGGCATTTGTGTTAATGAGGTGTGACTGTATATGTAAGTCCTGCAAAATACTGCAGTATCAAAGTCTAAATAGCGTTGCTGTACAGTGTAAGGAAGGCAAGACAGATGAATCTGTGCCATAATCATCATCAGCAGCAGCAGGAGCAGCAGCATCTTGTGTCACTTGCCTATAAACTGACGAGGAGAACAAATTTGTAACAAAACTTAAGGAATTCTGATTTTACCCTACCACGCTTTAACACTATTAAGTACGGGAAACATTCTCTGAAATATTTTGGGCCTTTTTTGTGGTCCAAGTTGACAAAGGAGGAACGTGGTATGGAAAGTGAGAGTACATTTAAACGTCGGATAAGGAAAAGAGACTTAACGCACTTAATTGAAGACGGGGGCTGCAAGAACTGTTATTTATGCAATAGTTAATTTAGAAAGTGATCGTGATTATGTAATTAGTGTACGTTCTTAAAATACGTTTATAACTAGAGTTTTATTTAGAATAAGTGTAGGTTTTTAAAAATGTGTTTAACTAGAGTTTTATTTTGAATAAGGGTTTCAATTTTCCCAAAATTTTAATGTTTATCTTAGTTTTTTATTAGTGTCATCAATTAGTGTGTAAAATGCTAGAACGATTGACACTTAAATAAAGTTTACTACTACTACTCTTCAGTAACAGCTTGTCAACCGTGGTAGTCTACATATAGCCTGCGCCACAGACGAAACTAAACTCTAGCACAGTCTGTCTGCAAAATAGCACCAAACTCTTTGTTCTAGGCCCCCCAACTCTGTACCAGGATTTGTGTACGCGCCATGATTGGCCTGTTAAAAAGCTCATTGTCGATTTGCCAATCAGTGTGAAAGGAAATTCGAAACACACTTCTGGTATCTCGTTGAGTCCTTTGGGAGCACAGAACAAGGATCTCAGCACTGCCTCACAGACCTTACTAACCAAGGTTAAATTACATGAGGGATGCAGGCTATCCACGTAATTGTTGTTCTGCTTTTTGGAAGTTTTGCTTAAAAACATACCGTACAAACAACAATTGCCAATTTTTGGTTTGGCCAAAGTGGCTAACGAGGCTTAGTTCATTCTTTGTGAAATGCTAGTCTTTAGCAGTAGTGCACATAGAGTATTATTTAGTGTATTGCTGTAAACTTTTCAGAAATATTGTTTTGATTTATGGCTCGGGTATGGCCCTCTGAAGAAAAAAGGTACTGCACCAAACATAATTCCACATAAAGGAAATGGAGATAATGTACTATTAAGTTACTGTAAGGTACTATATTTGAGGAATCTCTGCGCCATACTTATCAAACTGCCTTTTCCTTTCAGGGAGAGCTGCTCTTCAGAAGCGTATTATGGCTTTGCTCAGACAACTTGACAGACAAACAGCTGGCAACATGCAGGTATATTTATATTCCACAAATCTTACTTGTATTATAATTATTTTCACTTCATATTAACTCTTCCACTAGCAGACCAAGTTATGGCGTTAAATTTGCCGACAAAGTCCTGTTGTGTTAGCCTTCAAACAAACCGTCTAGAGATGTTGGTATTTACAGCAACCAGCCATTGTACTGAGAGTACTGCTTACCAGTTTTCCTACTGAAAAATAACCCTGAAGAGGAAGTGTAACGTATCGCAGGGATAATACTCAGTAAGAACTCCAACAACGGCGAACACTCGACTCGAAGCTTATCATCTTTAATTACAAAAATCCCACGTGCTTACAAAAGACTTCGCTATATATATATAAGCTGCTCACAATACTTCATGTAAGCAATACGTTAATAAATACTCTTCATGTAAGCAATACGTGACATCCCCCCTTCACAAAAAAAAAAGTAAAACAAAAAGACTAGCTAGCAATAACAATAACAAGAAAGGAAACAAAACAGAACAAAGAAACAAACGGCTAGGAAAAAAAAAAAAAGTTCACATGATTAGAGTTCTGTTATCAAGAGTCATATCTTAGTGGCCTGCGAACCACTCGGCCGCTCCTGGTGGTTGTCACAGCAGGCGCAGGGGTAGAGGTAGCAGAAACAGGAACTGAACTGACATCATTGGATCTGGAAACAGGTTCATTGCTTGGTTTTGGTTCTGACTGGATGATAGTGGCATCACCCGAAACTTCCATATTGGCAGAAATAGGTACAGGACAGCTTGGAAGGTCAGCCTCAGTGACAGATTGGTCTTGTTGACTTGGAGACTCAGGAGGTATGGCTCTGAAGAATGGCTGCCTGGAGAGCCTGAGATGTCTCCTGTTCCTTCTGTAGGTCCGGCCATCCTCAGTGCGGACCTGGTATGACCTAATGTCGACCTCCTTGGCCACAGTGGCTTTAGCCCATCTCTTGGAATCTCTGTCAGGTTTGATATGCACTACATCCCCAGGCTCCAATTTACTCAGCTCTTTGGCACCCCTGTTGTAGTAGTAAGTCTGTTTAGCCTTTCTCTTTTTCAGCTTGTGTGGGACACCCTGA
Source organism: Porites divaricata (assembly GCA_038088405.1). Lineage (NCBI taxonomy): Eukaryota > Metazoa > Cnidaria > Anthozoa > Scleractinia > Poritidae > Porites > Porites divaricata. The sequence continues at coordinate 22,503,888 of JBBMOI010000001.1, read as the reverse complement.
ACTGTTTCTGGAACAAGTAGTCTTGAAGAAGTTGGCAGCAGTGTTCTAGTCCTCCGACCAAACAATCGCTGCGAAGGAGAACTTCCAACTCCCTCAGTTGGAGTGTTCCGGTAATCCAAGAGTGACAAATTTGGGTCTGAACCTGCATCTCGTGCTTTCACCATGATACTTTGTGCAATTTTAACAGCATTCTCTACCTTCCCGTTGGACTGAGGGTAGCGCGGAGAACTGGTTAAGTGTTCAAACTCATAGGCTGATGCAAATTCCTGAAACTCCTTCGAACTGAAGGGTGGACCATTGTCACTAAAGACTTGGACGGGTATCCCATGTCGAGCAAACTGAGACTTCAGCTTAGAGATTACCTCCTTGCCTTTCTTGTCACAAGTTCTGTCTAGCTCGAAGTAGTCAGAGTAGTAATCCACACAAACCAAATAATGTTTGTCCTCAAAGTCAAACAGATCACAGCCTACTTTCTCCCACGGTCTTGTTGGGATCTCATGACTAATCATCGGTTCTTTCTGCTGATTTGGTTGATAGCTCTTGCAAACATCGCAATTGGAAATGAAATCTTCAATGTCCTTACCCATCTTGGGCCAGTAAACAACCTCTCTACCTCTTCTGAGACAACTCTGTATTCCAAGATGGCTCTGATGCAGTTTCTGCTTGACTTCTTCTCTCATACTCAGAGGAATCACTAGCCTCTCACCTTTCAAAATCAACCCATCTTGCACTGCGAGTTCATCTCTAAAGTGAAAATAGTCCTTCACACGCCATGGGACTTCCTCTAGGGTATCTGGCCACCCTGCTTGAATTATGGCCTTTAGGAGGGCCATTTCACCATCTGCCTCTGTACTCTGCCGGACTCTAGCCAGGCCATGAGGTGTAACAGACAGAAAGCTGAATGCATTAACACTTTCCACTTCCTTTTCTAGAGAAGTTCTAGAATCTAATGTGAGGCAGACTTCCTCTCTTGGATCCTTAATCTGCACACAGGGTAGGTAAGCTCTACTGAGGGTATCAGCTACATGAAGAAGAGCACCTCTCTTGTACTCCACTTCAAAATCAAAGTTCTGCAAGCGCAGCATCATTCTCTGAAGACGTTTAGGAGCACTCAACAAACTCTTGCTGAGTATTGATTCCAGTGGCTTATGATCAGTCTCTACTTTGAACCTCTTACCATAGACATAACTCTCAAACTTTTCAACTCCAAAAAGAATAGCCAAGAGTTCCTTCTCAATTTGTGCATAGTTTGACTCTGCTGATGTCAACGACCGAGAAGCATACGCCACAGGTTGCCCATTCTGCATAAGACATGCACCCAAACCGTGCTGAGAAGCATCACATTGTAACACAACTTCCTCCCTTGGGTCAAAGAAGTTAAGGACAGGTGCAGAAGCTATCACGGCCTTGACACACTTGAAGCACTCCCCATGGACACTTTCCTCCCACACAAATTCAACATCCTCCTTTAGTAAGTCCCTGATAGGTTTCGTATGCTCTGACAAACCAGGCGCAAATTTCTGCAAATAATTCACCATTCCCATAAATCTGCGAACTCCTTGCTTGTCAGAAGGTGACGGCATTTCCAGTATTGCCTCTACCTTGGCCGGATCGGGTTTCAACCCCTCAGCTGAAATGACATGACCAACATATGACAGCTCATGGAGTTTGAACTTGAGCTTGTCCTTGTTCAACGTGATGTGCTTCTGACGACAGCGCTCCAACAAATTCAGGAACTTAGTGTCATGGTCTCGCAGGGCCGCATCCTTTGTGTCTCCAACACCAAACACAATGATGTCATCTGCAACAGTTCTGACTCCATCAAGTCCTTCTATTGCCTCGTCAAGCCTACGCTGAAATTCCTCCGGGGCTGGGGAAATACCAAAAGGCATCCTTAACCACCGAAAACGGCCCCAGGGTGTAGCAAAGGTTGTCAGCTTACTGCTCTCATCATCTAAAGGCACATGCCAAAATCCATTCTTAACGTCAACCACAGAGAAGACTTGTGCCCTAGACAGTTCAGGTAGTAGATCATCAATAGTTGGCAAGGGATAATGGTTTCTCTTTAAGGCTTTGTTAAGGGGCTTTGGATCGAGACATACGCGCAACTTGCCATTGGGTTTTAATACCACTACAGTAGATGAAATCCACTCTGTTGGTTCTGAAACCGCTGCTATAATTCCCCTTTGCACCAATCTGTCAAGCTCCATTTTGTATTTCTCCTTCAAGGCAATAGGTGGTTTGCGAGCAGGCATCTGTACTGGTTTTACGTTCTGATCCACGTGAAGATGTAGTTTGTCTTCCAGCATACCATCTCCCTCAAAGACATCCTTGTACTGCATAACAACTTGAGGCAAGGTAAGACCTTCGGAGCTCTGTGAACCTTCAACAACCAGAATGTTCTGCGTGTTTACTGTAATTAGCTGCATTCCTTGTATAGCAGATGCTCCAAGCAATGGCTTGTTTTCTTCACCAACAATCTGAAACTCAAGGTTGTACTTTCTATTGTTCTTCGGATTACGCATACTAATCCTCTTTTTACCGAGTGGGCGTATCTTGGTACCATTGTACATATTCAAAACTGCCAAAGAGGCTTCCAGCTCATTAAGTTCAGGATCTTCGCAAACTCGTTTGTAATCTCTTATAGGCAGAATACTGACTGTTGCTCCACTGTCTAGTTGAAACCGAACATCATGGCCATTAATCACCATCCTAGCGTACAACTTCTGGGATTCAACACTATCCACCGACTCTGAGTTTACAGTGAGCAGATATTCCTCTGACGAAGAATCATCACTCATGGCATTGACCTGTTGCTTCTTCTTTTTCTGCTTGAAGGGCTTAGCACGCTGCCTACGCGACTGCTTCAAAGAACACTTCGCAGCAAAATGATTTTTCTCTCCACATTTGTTACAATTCTTTCCCCACGCAGGGCATTCCTCTCTTCTTTTCATGTGCCGCTTACCGCAAAATTTACACAGAATGACAGGGCTACAAGCTTTCTCAGAGAGCTTAGAATCTTCAGAAGCTTTGGATTTCGACTTTCCATCCGAAACAAATTTAAGCTCCTCGTGATTACCCATCGCCTGTAATTGCAAAGCAGTTGCCTCGCTCGACCTACAAATGTCGATACATCTGGTTAAAGTAAGTTTTGGCTCCTGTAAAAGACGCTTACGAGTGCCATTGTCTCTTATTCCAACGACGATCCTGTCACGAATAAGACTATCCAAAAGCGAACCGTAATTACATGTTTTTGCCAAAGTACGAAGGGTTGCTACATACGAGTCAACGGACTCGCCAGACTCTTGGTCACGCTTGTTAAACTGATAACGCTCGTAAATTTCATTCGTCTCGCCGACGCAAAACGCTTCTAATTTTTCAAGAACAACATCAATATCCTTACGCTCCTCTTCACTCGCAAAGCTGAGCCCATCAACAATTTCTAAAGTATCGGGACCCAAACACGTGAGTAATGTCGCCGTTCTCTCCTCCTTCGGCTGCTTAATCAGGCGAGAGGCCACTTCGTAATTCGTCCACATACGACAAAAGCGTTTCCAGTTGCTTGCTAGATTTCCTTTGGTTTCCAGTCTCGACGGAAACGGTACATTCTGCAAAACAGAAGTTGGAGTTTCGACCAGCGGCGCTCCCTCGCCGCCCGGCATGACTACGAGCAAAATATAGGCACCAAACACTTCCACTACTCCTGACACCATGTAACGTATCGCAGGGATAATACTCAGTAAGAACTCCAACAACGGCGAACACTCGACTCGAAGCTTATCATCTTTAATTACAAAAATCCCACGTGCTTACAAAAGACTTCGCTATATATATATAAGCTGCTCACAATACTTCATGTAAGCAATACGTTAATAAATACTCTTCATGTAAGCAATACGTGACAGGAAGCAGAACAGGAGTAGAGCAAATGGCTGTTTTCCACGGGTTTCTCAATTATCTGTTGACGTAAAAAGCCTTAAAATCAGCATTTTGGTGCGGTTTGGTCAAATTTAGACTCCCTTAACTTAGCTTTATTCTCTTGCAATGTTATCTAAAATCTTTAACAGCTCATAAACTTAACCATGTTTAAAACAGTTCACTATTATCTGTGCTTCTGTCTAACAGGCCTGGGAAAGTACCTACTCGAAATGGCAAAGGTTGACCTATGATCTTGTAAATTTTGGTAAGGAGGAGTCTTCTGCCATAGATGTACAAAAATATTTAAGAAGGAAAGGAGTATCAAAACTCACCAATGACAATTTGCAGGTAGGAGTGTACTAGCTCTAAGCTACGCAATATGGGAAGTTACTATAAATGCTCAAATAAGCACCCAGGAGGATTTATTTAGTCAAAGGGCGGCGCTGATTTGAAGGGCGACTTATTAAGTTTTTCAAATCTCGGCCTCAAAATTACCTTGTCTTTATTTTTAGTAAGTGCAAACTGTAACTACTAAGTATCTAACGCATTTGTAAGAAGAAAATCAATCTCTGCGTGGTCGCTCTCAAAGTTTTGTTTTTATTTTAACGTTTCCAAAGTTATGGTTTGCTTGCGTTTTTCTTCTACCGTATATTCAGCGATTTTTTCTTGGGGAGGCTTACTTATTTGCGGTAATTAAACCACTGGCCAGTAAGAAAATTGTGGCCAGGACCTCTCAACCATTGCTGTTTTAGGAATAGAATTTCAGATCGTGGAAAGAATATTTTTTTGTTCTGTAGTTGTTCTTGTTCAGGGATATCCACCTGTAAGGTTTTCTTTTGTAGAATTTTGTACTATAGATTGGGCAATCTTCCTGATGCATTGTAAGGCAACCTGACAGTGAAATGACCTTATTAACTTTCTTCCCTTTTGAAATTATGTGTAGGCGTTATTGACTGAGTGGACGTACATGACTGGGTTCCTGTGTTCACTGGGGGGAGTATGTTTGACCCCTTTACAAGCTATCAGGTAACGGTTTCAATGTATAAAAGAGATTGTACTTTGTGTACTTTTGAACTCAAAGCAGAAAGCACAGGTATCAACCAACTTATACACAACAGGTGTTTAAAATTCGTTTATTTATTTTCGTTTGTTATTTTGTTCTTCTCTTTGTCCTCTTTAGAAGATACAGCAGAAGTCTTCCCTCATCTGTACAAACTGTTAATCGTTCACGAAAAACAGAAAGTGATACTGTGACAAAGTAAGTTACCCGTGCCTTTTGTTTACAAATTTGCGTGGCTGCGGTTTGTGTGGCACGCGAGGCCAAATACTGCTCATTTTCTCCATTTTAATTTCTTATTTAAGGTTTATGCAGGACTTGCTGAGTCTTCTGGTTTGCGCTAATGAAAAGACTGGCTTACAGGTTAGCATCAGTATGAGAAGTAGCCTAGTTTATTGGCCAATTTGAGGCTGTGCGTGTGACAGGGTCGGTGTTGTGTGAAATAGCACCATAGGACTGTTTTGGAGATTCCATTTCCTCTTTTATTGGTAATTGTAAATAAATAAAGATTTAGAGATAGCACATACACGAATGGTTCTTCATCTACCATTCCTCGTCGAATTGGAATTTGGTAATGATGGTTTTTGAAGACAGGGGAAAACCGGAGTGCCGGGAGAAAAACCTCTCGAAGCAAAGGAGAGAGCGAACAACAAGCTCAACTCATGTTCAGCTCATATGGCGTCAATGCGGAGATTTAAACCCGGGCCACATTGGTAGCAGAGGGAGTGTTCTCACCCCTTCGTCATCCGTTGAACCTTGCTTATGAGGTTTTGCAAGAAACGGTCACACAGTGCGATGCAAATCAACACTGACCCAGTCTCAGGCGTGACCTCAAAATGGTCAATTTCAGTGGCTGTTATTCAGGTAAAGTAGGGGGCGTTTAGGTCATAAATCATGACTTGACAGCTCTGCCTTAGTTGCTAAAAACTGTGTCTAATAGCCGGGAAGCTCTGTTACGTAGAAACAGAACTATGACATGTTTCTGAATAAGGTAGTGAGGACGTGCAAAATGTAGTGGCGCGTTACACTGTCTTTGCATAATGTTCTGGTCTCAAGCTACATGCTGAAAGCCATAATGATAACTTCTTTTTCGATAGTTTCACCCTTTAAATCATCATATCAGTGCGTCTTATTCTCAACACTGTTCTCGATACATTTCCTTTATGTTGAGAAGAATTTGTTTGACAATTAAGGACCTTCTAAGTTACTGAACACTACAGGCCGTTATTCAGGTAAAAGGGAAATTTGATGCCTGTAACCCTTACGAGTTAAAGGGTTAGCAAAATTAGTAATAGTTCCAGACATGCTGTTCAATGCTCACTTTCTTACCGTTCTGTTCTTCTGTCAGATACGCAGCACAGTAAACGAGGTGGTTGGTGTTGAACTAAGTCAGAAATTGTACCCCATTTTACTAACGCAGATTATGCGAGTTGTTAATAGCTTCTTTACAACCTCTGGTCAGGTAAATAAGTAAGGTGCCTTATTATAGTAAATTAACGGGTCATGAAATTTAATTTAAGTCGTAATGTTAATTTTAATTTCCGTGCCGTTATTTAAGAGTAGCGTTAATTTCCGCGACCTTAATTTCTATTACTTAAGCCCCAAATTCTGGACACACTTCTGACATTCTTGACACCTAAGAAAGAGTAGTATTTTATCAAGGTGGAGATTTCCCAGTAACAGGGGAACTGAAGAACCCTCGAAGTGGCCAGATTTCTTCCCTTTACCCCCTTCGCACGTTTAGGGAAAGACCATGAACAAAGTTTGCAAGTCGGATTATACCTTTAACTTTGTTCCTGTTGTCTCAACACGTTTTGCTTCTTTGAAAACGTCGCGTTAATTTCTTTCGTTTTGAAATGTTACGCTCTCTTTTGCGTTAATTTCCTTTATTCGAAATTCGTTTTCCACTAAATTGGCGTTAATTTAAGCCGCGTTTATTTCCAATACCTTAATTTCATGGAGCGTTACTTTCCTATGATGATGTAGTTAGGTGAATATGAGTGAGGGTTTGTTAGGACGCGTAGTCTTGCATAATGAGTAATGCCTATAATTTCCTGAGTCAAGAGTTACATTGTGAAAGATTTCGTTCCCGGATGAAGACAAGCTTCTTGCAGATTAAGTATTCATTTTGTTTTCTATTTTTGGAGGCTATGGAGGTTTTATAGACTGGTCAGGTAAACCAGCCCTTGTTGATGTGGGGTCGTGCGGGTGCGTGTTTTGTATTTGCTGTTAGCTAGTGGAGGTGTGGGATTATTGAACCAGCACAGTCTGCATGGCATTATTGATTGATATGGTCTGGGTTTTGATCCATGTCTTCAGTGATGTTGCTGCTTTTGTTGGCTTTAACACAGGCTGTAGAGTTTCCCTTGTATTAGGGCTCTGTGTTGTCCTTCTTAGTTTATCAGACAGTGGGAATTCTTTAACTTCGTTGGTGGTATCCTGATCAATGTTTCCTGTTTCTTATTTAGGTGATAGTTCAAGAAAAACACACTCTTTTTACAGAACAGGTATGTCCCCTTATCTTCACAACCACAACCAACCAACCATCCAAGAGGGATGCTATGGACAATATTTTTAGGGGAAGTGCTACCCTTAACCCTATTGCAGACCCAAATTGGTCATTTTCGATATCCTTTTTGAGACATTCCTCCCCCCGTCGCCCGCCAAAAAAAATCTGTACCTGTTTGTGACTTCACCTCTCTCTTACCTGGAGTTCATGTGTCAGTAATAACAGTTTTTAAAAAGGTGGATTCCTTAAAAGGCACTCAAACCAAGTTCTGACAAAATAGTTTTTAACAACTGAAAATGCCATTTTTCAGTTTAAAACGGCTCAGACGCTATGTTTTCGGGTTGGCAAATACCTAAAAAAGTTTTACTTGTATAGGGTATGCCACTTAACAACCTCAGGTATTTGGTTTGGCTTGTAATGTTTTCCTATAAGGGGTACATTTACTTACAATAAAAACTGTTATTGGTTGTTTGTGTCGTAGCACTGCTTCTAGTAAACGTGATGGTCACTCTGTAAACCCAATCATTTGCCTTATTGAGTGGCGTATATATTTCTGTGAGTACTACTTTAAACAGACGTTTCATCTGAACTGTCCTCTACTCTCATCAAACGCGGTTGGTAAACTTGTGGCCTTGATACGTGGTTTAGACAGCGATTGTAAATATGGAGTCCTTTGAGGATTATGCCCCAACCTTTACCATTTGGCTTTTGTAACACTCCTATTACATTCCAACGACGTGTCTGCCCCAATCATTGGTTTCTTTTTTTATGTCTAGATAATTGTGATCATTAAACACATTTTGGAAAATAAACTTGGATTGAAGGATGGCTTTCAGATGAGTGGCATTGATGATATGATTTTATCGTTTGTCAGGTTAGTTAATTTGCTAAATGGTTCATAGGGCAATCTATGACTAGTCTTGTTGTTAAACATCGTAAGACTTATCAAGGCTTTTTAAAACTTTGCAACTTTTGAGACTAAAAATTTTTTACAGAACATTTCTTGTACTTAACTTCTCCCCTTCATTGAGGAATTTGGGGCTACAAAGGAAAGTATCCACTGCAACTCTGCCACTTGGAGGACTTCGCAACATGAAAGGGACGCTACTTTCATGTGGTCATCATGGTCAGGTTATTGTTGTAATGACCATTTTCTGCGAAAAGGAAAATGATCCATTGCAACTCTGCAACTCTGAGGATTTCGTAAAATTAGAGGGACTTAACTTTGTTGTAGTCATCATGGTGACGTTATTAATGTTCAGATTATTAGGCCTGAGTAGAACGTGATGGATTATATTCGACTCTTCTCTGCATAGGTATGCAAGAAATCTTCCTGTAAGCCAACAGTGTCTCCAGATCAAATGTAAACTTTGTCAGCTAATTGATGTGGTGAGTCTTCAAAATACAAGCAGTATGTTGCAAATATAGTCTACAATTGTAAGGCGATGTGCGCTCCTGTTGGGACGATTTTAATCTAACTAGTGCTTACCACAGTGTTAGCTCTAATCGAAAAACTAGAGTACATTGACGTGTAGAGAGGTGAGTTATGTGTTGGTTTGATTTGGCGCTCACTAAGGTTGGTTTCACTTTATAAGTCAAATATTCATATTATAGAAGTAAGTATGTATTCTGAAAGTCTCCTAACCTCAAATTTGCAGTTCACTGTCTTCAAGATGAACATCAGGGGGCTTGTCCTCAAGAAGTGTCCGCCTCGTAGAGATTTAAACAAATAGACCTGTATGACCGTTTATGACCAAATCTAAGCGTGCAGTTGGGCAAGGGTTCCGTTTTGTGGAGGTGATCATTACGAGAGAGTTGACTATATAGACGTTTTTGAAAAGGCTCTAGCAAAAAGTCTTCTGTTTGTTTTGGTATCCTTTGAAATAGGTGATTGCAAGGAGAGACGAGCTTCTCCTTCATCAAGAAGTGAAGCTTAGGAATAAGCTAGTAGAATACCTCACAGACTGGGTGCTTCCGTCAGCTGAACATCATCAGAGTATACCAGCAGAGCTTTCAGTTTTGTCCAAGTAAGTTAGCGTGCCTTTTTCTGGATGCCTACGGCTGGGTTAGTTGCCGCTGATAAAAATTCACTTGATGTCTTCAGAAATCCCCTCATGTTAGCAAATCCTTTTGTAAACATGGACTTGCATGTAATCCCTTTAGACCCATGCCTAATGCCATTTGAAGTAATCGGCAACAAACTTAATTGAGACAATTTGCCCTAAAGAGTCTCTGTGACGTTTTGCCAACGTAAAAAGGGGAAAATAAAGCTTTCCCTCCCCACCCCCTCCTTGCAGTTTTGTCACTGATTGCAGCATGCACGCACTCGGCTAATAACCTGCATTTTGGTTTTGATGTGTAGAGAACTTGATGCAACTGTGATGCGTGCAATAGCTTCATTACTTTCTGGATTACCTCTACAACCTGAAGGAATGGAGACGGATCTTGACCTTGCAGAGGCCAAGTCACAGCTCTTTCTCAAGTTAGTGAAGTTGGTTAAAATTTGTTTTTTGTGCATTATCAAAGATTTGCTAACGTTAATCTTTCGGTAACGGCCAGCGAGTAGCGGAAAATCGCATTTTTCATTAATTCCTCTTTTTTGGACTGGTTTTGGTCTAATTAGCGTAAGAATAGCCAAAAATGAGTATTGCACCAAAAAGGGCATATTTTCCGACTAATCGGTTGTAATTAAACAGCTTTTTTGTTTTTCGCGCATGCGAATCTATTTCGGTCGTTCTCTTTCGTCTCTTTTTCTTCTTTGCCTTTCTTCTTTATATGGAGTTTTGCTGCCCAGTTTATCTTCTTTCTTTGCGTGGAATTGTTGCAGGCTACCTTTTTAGAAAAGGACAAATTTAATCTTCAAAGAGTAGTAGGTAAACAGCGAAATTGGCAGTAAATTTTCCCCCAAAATGTGAGTGTAACTCATCGGTGGAACTGTACTTCAATGAGTTGCATGTTAAACCAGCGCACCTAAATGATGGAGAAGAATCTCTTATAAGTTGAACAATTTGTAACAATGCTTTTGTTATGTTTTCTATATTAGGTACTTCACTCTATTTATGAACTTAATGAATAGAGAGAAAGGTACAGTACGGGCAAAGGAAAATGTTTGTTATGTGGCATCACAAACGTTACATCAAAACACAGTGCTGGCCATGTCGAATCTGCTGAATGCCAATATCGATACTGGACTCATGTACGCTATAGGTAAGACCACAGAAAGGAGGGATATTTCTTTTCTCAAAGTTTGCTAACGTTGTTTTGTGGGATTGAAAGAAATTACCTTAGTGCTTTGGTTCTTTCACAGGGCTTGGCTACCACGATGATCTTCAGACACGAACTGTCTTCATGGAGGTCCTCACGAAAATCCTACAACAGGTGGGAAGTTTATCTGTAACTTAGCAAAGGCTATAACGAAAGACGCTTTAAGTTACGTACAAGGGGTTTAACAAGGGGTTTATTCCGAACCTTATGTTTTCTATTAGTGGAAGACTTTAAGAATTAGTAGTTAAATGAAGTCAGAAACATGACCCTTTTGCAATACAGTAAAACCCACGACTAAGAACCGGGATTTAAGAACTATTTTCTAAAATCTATGAAAACATTCTGTACACTTAAGCAAATAGAGACCTTAAGCAGCCAGGACGAGTTCGTGGACGACGACGAGAGAAGACGAGTTAGGTCTGGGTCGAGAACGTCGTCCAAAGCGGGAAAAACAAATGTTTAAGCAAGCTCCCGTCTCGGCTCGTCGCAGAAGTAGGTAGGCTGCACTGCATGGCTTCGTTTAAAGAAATACGAGAGCTATTTCTTCAGTTTAGCGTTGAGAACAACACAATTAACGAGGAATAACTTTTCCTACTCTCCGAAGGATTTAAATCAGTAAACCGTTTATCAAATGAAAAGGTTTGAATCGAATCCATCGAGAATCAAACAGTACAGAGCTGGTTTTGTTGTCCTATACATTTTACAGGAATCAATTGCCGGAGGCACGATTTCCGTACAGTCCCATTCATTTATCTACTACGGATAGACGACTCTATTCACGTTGATCAAATTTACCGGAAACAGGATATACGAAATATAGTGAAAATCTTGCTTTCGAGAGGCAGACATGTACATTTCAAAACACATAAACAAAAAAACAGTGCGGATGAAAATGCTTCGAGAGATTTTCCTTGGGATTTTTAACCGGTCTCTTTCATGCAAGGGTCCCGAGTATCAACGCCTTTTCCTTTTCCAGTTAAATAGTGCTTCTGGAAACGGATTACCGTTTAGAAGCATTTAAGGAGAACATAAACATTTTACTTTTACTCACAGGTTCTTTCCCGCCGAAGCCATTGAAAACCACGGCTCACGGTATACTGAAAATCTCTCGAAATCTTTCCTCCAACGGCCCAACCTTCGGCACAAAGTACAAAAAAGGTTTCCTTTTTTCAAACCTTGGCATTAAACAAGGTAAAATGGGCACAGAAACGTAAAAGATTGCTTTGAATGCTCACGTTCAGCTGAGGACGGCAAATCAACAGGTGTCATGTCCTGAACGCCATGTGGACGACATCACTGACATGCGCAGAAGTTGCCGGCTTCGTGAGAACACTTCCGGTCGGCGTCCACTCGGCTCGTCGTCTAGGTTGCTTAAGGTCCCTAATAAGATAAGTCAACATCCCGAATCCTCTTTGGGGACATACAGGTGCCTTATCACTCCAACTGCTAAACAACTAAATAATCTTAGGTATAATTATTGCATTTTTTTCTTCAGAAAACAAGAACCTTTTTAAGAACCTAAATAGCCTTAACCTGTGCTAACTACCATTTATATAAGAACCTGTTTAGGCTGTCTTGGAAAAATCCAGGTTCTTAGTCGTGGGTTCTTACTCTATGTCCGAGGCATATTTTGGAGCGGGAGAAAAGTCAACCTCTTTCATGAACTTTTTGGTTTTGCTCCAAACGATAAAACCTCTTTTGACCCAGAACTGACTATAAAATCAATTGTTACGATTTCCTGAACTAGCTATTAATGGATTCCGATTCAATTTTGCCTTTAACTTGCGTAGAAGACAGATTTCACTGAGAATGTTTCTCAGACAAAGGAGGGGACTGCGGCCTCGTCCTCACGTAGAATCCGCCCATAGAGTGATTTCAAGATATAGAGCGATGCTTAAGTCGGCCGGCAGTTGGACTTTCCTAACTAAGCAATAATTCTCTCTTAGGGTACTGAATTTGATAATTTGGCAGATACAGTGTTGATGGACAGGTTTGATAGACTGGTAGATTTGCTAACTCTGACAGGAGAGGGAGGCAAACTTCCTATTGCTTTGGCTATGGCCAGTGTAACTCCTGCTCAACAAATGGTAAGTTGATGGAGACCACGTCATGGCAGATGATTTGTCACTCTAACTATTGTATCCGTTTACGAAATGGAATGGTGTTACCATTCAAAGGAAACCTCTTTGGCCGAACCTTTTCGTTGTACTACTTATTTCCTGGGATTACTGTAAATCCTCTAGTAAGTCCCCTCTCCTATACCCCCCCCCCCCTTTTCAGGAGAAGAAAGTTAATAAGCCCCTCTTTTTATTTAAACCCGCCCTCCCCTCCCCTAATTATTCTTCACTAATAAATGATAGACTGTATTAATCAATCATGACTGTAAAACTTCGCGTGGACTGATTCGGGGTGCTTATTCAGAAACTAACTTCTTGTACTTGATCTTTTCCACTTCGTATTCTAGTTCTTTATAGAGAACTAATACCTTCGTTTCTTCTAAATTTAATAAGCCACCCGTCAAATGGGTTTGAAATAAATTAGCCCCCCTCTCCCCCCCCCCCCCCCCCCCGGAGGCTTAATAGAGGATTTACAGTACACAAAACAATGCTTTGAACTTTTGTGAATTTTGTTATTGGACACTCTTGGAAGTGAAAGGATGAAGTGTATTCTGTCATCCCCATTACATAAGTTAAGTGGTAAGCTGGAGAGAATTTCTTGTCAATAGCAATATTATTTGAATATACTACAGATCAATCTGATCCAACGGAATCTTGACTTGATATTAACTGGTGCTATACATCGGAATATTGTACTTAACGTCATTCTACTAGTTAATGGCCTATTGATTCTCCAAATACTCGTATTCAATGAAGCCTAAGAGGACTTTCGTTCACGTTTATTTCTTATCGCTTCAGGATGAGTTAGCTCATGTTCTAGTAACTCTGTTTGATGACAGACACATACTTCCACAGTTGTTGAAGAATCTGTTTGCCTTGGAGGTGTGTTGAACATGTTATTTTTATAAAGTTTACTTAAATGTGTAGTTGAAACGCTAGTTTGAAGCATTTTACATTTTTTGTCAAAGTGTTACATCTATGCAAGAAGCGTAACACCTCTAAAATCGTGGTGGATTTCTGTTCAAAATGCAATGATATACGTCGACGATCTTAAAACATGGCCTTTTTTCCTTGTTGCAAAATGTAGTCCTTTCCAGTGCTATTCACTGACGTCAATGCTGTAATATTCCATGATAGTGGCAAAATGGCTGCCGTGGAAAGTCGTAATAATTTTGCCCCTTTTTATTTATGTCTTTAACTTGAACTTGGGAATGCTGACGATTGACGATTCATTTCAGAAGTGTTTTCCCATGCTGCTACTTATCTTGGTTTTCTATTGACATTGAAATGTAATTTTTTTCCAATGAAAAAATGACTACAGCAATTTTTTTTTGTAACTGAAATCTTTATTACAGGCTAAAACTGGATTGGGTATTACGTTTCTGAGAAAAAGAGCTTAAGTGAATAAAACCTTGAAAAAATGCATCGTGTATGGTTTTTTAACTATTCCAGGTGTACAGTGCTGAGGGAATGCAGACATTATTTCGAGGCAACAGCTTAGCAAGTAAAACCATGACCTACTGCTTCAAAGCCTTTGGCGGCAATTACTTACATACTCTGTTAGGACCTCTGATCGCTCCAATGTTCGAAGAACAAGTCTCCTTTGAAGTTGACCCCACAAGGTTAGTAGTATACAAGAGATAATCTTTCTGATGCGGTAATCCCTTGGATGTTAAAGAGGTGGGATTGCTTAGATGGGCTGGGCTTGCTCCCTTTCAGTTTGGAGGCTTGTCCATGGTAGGTTTTCCCCCCACATTTTCAACGTTTTTCCTGGGGATTTACCGGTTTTCTTGTAAATAGTAGTTTAGTAGGAACCAAATTAACCCTCCTTTTGCAGAGGAATTTCTCAAAATCTAAATCTAAATCTAACCTATTAATTCTTTCACTCAAAACTGAGTATTGTTGTTTTTTTTTGTTCTCTTTCCCTTTTAGTGTGTTTCTGTATTTTTTGTATTTCAATGTCATTATTGCAATTGAAATAATAAGTAAATAAATAAAAAAGTATGGAACGGGTTTAGGTTAAATGCAGGCTGCCTAGGCATCCAACTTTTGTTAGTTCTTAGAAGACGAGACGATTTGTAAAAATGCGAAAAGATGGGTGGGGTCCTTTTACAAAAAGGGAGTTAATTTGTTACCTTCCATGCCACTTCTAATATTAATTCTGTTAACCTGGTTGTCGATGTAGAAACGCTCGTGATTTGAAACAAAATCATACAGAAACCAGGCAAGAACCAAATCGGGTGTTTGATACGCTATAAACTGGCGTCTGTTCAAACGTTTTCTTTGTTTTTTTTTCTTTGTCAAACAGGCTTGGAAAAGGTCAAAATGTGGAAGAAAACAGAAATAACTTGATCAAAGCAGCACAGAAATTCCTCAATGAGATTGTTATTTCAGCGGAAAGGTAGCTTCCTTGTACCACCTAAGTTCGTTTGTATTACCCAATGGTGCTCCTTTATAGTTTGTGTGTTAGATTTGTTAAGGTTCTGCTTAACTTTAAAATAGCTGTCAGTTTTGAACATCTTGCTGGTTTAAAGCCATAACCAAGCTGCTCGTCGAGAACGTCGACAAGCACTGTAATCAATTTGCAACCGAAAATTAAAATACAAACGAAAAGTTTGAAGAAATACTTGGTAACTAGTTTAATTTCGAACTGTCACACCACGGGATGGTAACTGTCTGTTGGTACACTTGACTGTACCTTTAGCATAACCCCTATATTAGTAGGTGGGGGCTGTAATGCACCCTAATACTGACGCCATAGTAAGGCTAGAGGATCAGCCAAATTACGGTAGCTCACTCTGATACTTAGCAGCTCTTTCATTTTTGTCGAATAATGGCTCACCCTTGCTTGAATGGTTTGCAGTGATGCTTTTTTGTTTTATTTGGCTTTTTCAGCTTCCCAGTTCAATTACGGAGTCTGTGCAAATGTTTGAAGGAGGTATGCTAATGCTTAAGGCTTTTTCCCTGAAGGCTCGGTTTCGGAGATTCCCCAGAAGCGTTTGTCCTCTGACTAAAATTTCCCTTTTTATGGAAAGACCATTTTCCTTTTCACCTATCAGTTGTAATGCTAGAATTTAAAGAAAACGACGAGGAATGAAATTTAGGAGAAAAGTTCGCTTAGTGTTAATGAGGATCCAATCTCTTGCTAAATTCTTTATGAGTTCGAGGAGCGGCCATCAAGCTAAAATCTGAAGATTGTTTAGTATTATTTAGTTCCCTTACCCAAAGCTATTTACCCACAAGACAAATTTTTGGTGTTTTAGGTCGTTCACCAACGATTTCCAAAGCACAGTTTAGAAGCAGTAGGCAGCGCATTCTTTCTGAGGTTCATCAATCCGGCCATAAGTAAGTTTATAGTCATGATTAATTATTTTTTGTGTTAAACGTCTCAACCACTTCCCCTCCATCTCTGAGTTCTAGACATGTCTTAAAATCGCTCGTAATAGAGAGCTTTAGACTCTAAACGTGATGTTACACGGGACGATTGGCAACGATGATTTTTTGCGCAACACCAATGTTGGAGCAATGTTGTAACTATTCGAAACATTGTTGCAACAATGTCGCAACGCTGTATTGCGTTGTTGCGAATCGTCTCGTGTAATATCACCTTAAGACGAAGACGACAACGAGAACGAGATTTTCTCATTACCAAGTAGTGCGCGTGCGTGAACCAGCGTCATTTTGGCGGGAAATGTGACAGCCTTCGTCATTCTACTACGAGTTTTTGCGAAAATGTCTTAGTGGCGAAAACAAGTTATCAAATGTTAGGAATTTTATCATTTAGCGATTGGGAGAGGGCTTCGCCCCCTTCAACGGAAATAAGCGAACTAACTTTTGTGTTGAAAAAAAGTACAATGAAGCTTTCCGGGGTGTCTGTTTTTAGAGAATAGGCGAGAAAACTTAAAATTAAATGTCGTCCTCCTTGAATCTAAAACTCTCTAATCTGTGCACACTGTTTATTATCCACCAACTTAAGGCTTAGGTTGCCTGCGTCGCAGACGTTCTAAACCTTCTCTATAGAGCAAATGGTTTTGACGAGTGCGTGGGCCGGCTGGAACGCAGGCTAGGCTTATGCAAAACACCTTACTTGACAGGAGCCAAACCGTATGCTAGTGAACGATAACAATAGAGCGTTTTCACTCACGTGGCCAGCATCTATGCAAATCTATTGGAACAAAAGAAAACGTTTGCATAAGAAAAGAGTTCAATTCCCACAGGACTGGTTTGGGACACCAACATGGCCGCCGTTTCATTGTTTTGGGACACCAATATGGCCGCCGTGACGTCATGTGAATACACTCTATAGCTTTTGCTCATTAGCATTAGGTTGAACAATTCCCAAAGCACAGTTAAGAAGCACATTCATGTACGTGCTGCCAAAATTATTTTGGCTTAAGCTGGCACATTCCCAGCGACAAGGTGCTAGGACATGCGAATTGGTTCTCGTTAAATAATCTCTACAAACTAAATTTATCACTGTTTCCTCATAAATGCCTTTATGAAACTACCCCCTAGACTATCCTTGATTTTTTTAAAAGTACGTCTTCAGTTACAATATTCGAAGAAAGGTTACGTTTGAGACACCTCTTCCCAAGACAGAGCTACTTCGCATGTTCAGCTGCTATAAAGCTCTAACACTGAAGAACTCTCTGGAGAGTCAAACAAGGGAAATATCAAATATTGACTCTTATAAAAGGGCATTGAAAAGTAGGTTTTACATTAAATAATTTTGGCTCTGAATATATATTGTAAATAGTTTTGCTGATTGTAAAGGACGGCATTTGGCCATTGTCCTTGAAACTAGTTATTTTATGTTGTTATTTGTCATTCACATTAACGACATTAACTCACTTAAGTGGAAGGTGGGTGCCTGGGATACCCAGGGGCTTCCACTGTGGCCAGCCAGCCCCTAGATAGAAAAACTGCCCCCATGGCTGGCAAATCCCCTCAACCCAGCCATGAGCCCCCATTCTAGGCACCCATCACACTGATGAAACAGTGAAATAAAGAAAAATAGGGAGGGGGGGAAGACGCTAAATGAACCGCTCCACGGACCACTGCACAAACGCTCGTCGAAGAACTCGCAGATCCTAGCTGTATACAAAGCTACCACAAACCATGTGAGCCTGCACTTATGGGATTGACCGCTGGATCCCCGCTAAATTCGTGGGCTGCTTTACCGCTAAGCTTGTGGACCGCTTGACTGCTAAGTTCGTGGTGGTTAACTTAGTTAAATTACATTTAACCAAATTTAACAGTTCTTACAGTTCTATATTTGATTAGCTACAATATCCTTTCCTCCTTCAGCTTCACCTCATGTCACAGGTATTATTGATCAAATTCCCTCGGAGGAACTCAGGAGAGGACTAATGCTGCTCTCCAAGGTAGCGTCCGCGCGAGTTGTTTCTATTCGTTGATTAACAGTAGAGAGTGTAAGCTTCACGTATACGGCAAACGTCAGATTCAAGTTACAGATTTCTTAAAATAGAAAATGAGCAGATGAAAACAGCTCAAAACAATTATTATGGATGAAAAATTGCGTGAACTACTATTTAGTTACTAAAGAGGAAACTTGGTCACGTAGTACAAATTCGCGTTTGCCGTTTGACGTACGTAAAATCTCAATACTGAATTATGAAATTTTTTGAGGAAAGGAAATATTTCCTAACAGTTTTACCACAACGCTGCCTCGTATGAGGGTGCCTTTTGTGTTTAATAAACCTTGAAACTTTTCTTTGCCTGCCCAAAAGTTAAAGGTCAACTTTTCTTATTATGATTAACTCAAGTATTAGCCGACTTCCATTTTATGCCAACTTTTATGACCCACTGTTTCACTTCAGTGACCACAAAATAATGGAAAAGTGCATTAAATCGGATGATACCCTCGCTCCTTGGCCATCTTAGAAATAAGGACCCAGAGATAAGGCATCATCATCCTACATATATAACAACCAATCATGTATTTTGCTTTTAGATTCTCCAAAACTTGGCAAATCACGTTCTTTTCTCCAAAGAAAAACACATGGAGGCGTTCAATGGTTTTCTACAAGCGAACTTTGAAAAGGCGAGAGAGTAAGAAAGCTTTAGCATTTGCACTTGCACTTACTTTTGGGATCATCCCCGGTGTAATATAATTTATTCCTTTACTTTGTTTTATGGACTATTGTCAGGGTTAGGTTCGTTGTTGAGGATGGTTTGTTGTCTTTGCCTTACGGCAGCTGTGAGCAATAAATTATATTACACCATCTAGCGGGTTCAAAGCATTTACCATGAAACTTTATTAAGGACAATAATTTACCGTTTGTAACCTACAAACATTTTCCTTTTTGCCATGCTGAATGTTAAGCAACTAAGAGATGTTATAGTTGCGTGTGATTTTGTCGGGTTACTTAGTACGTTCTTTTGCAGTTTCTTTAGCACTATTTCATCAAAGAGTCCTTCAAAGAGAGACGAAGACAGCACCAGTTATTCTTATATCAGCGATAGCAGTGTGTTAAGTCTTCACAGACTCTTGTGGGATCACCAGGAAAAGATTGGTACATACTTAGCTACTAAGAGGTTAGTGATGAAGATAATTTACCGTAATACTACAACACTGCAATTGGGAAACGAGATGAACAAAGCTTGTATTGATTTCTATTCCTTCTTAAAAAAATTCTCAGATGAGTCTTTTGAGTACGCTGTGGCAGCTATACTAAGTTACAAAACCTTGATTATTTGAAATTAGTTGGAAATTACACTTATGGTCAGAGAACTAAACCCAGGCAGAACCAGACACGACCAAAACAAACAAGCAAATAATTAAATTCAACAGAAATGACTGACAATAACATGATAGGAGAGAAATCACGACTACATATTGTTCTCTCCCTTGTTCCAAGAGGTTTTTCTCCAGGTACTCCGGTTTTCCCCTCTCCTCAAAAACCAACATTTTCAAATTCCAATTCAACCAGGAATCAGGTAGACGAAGAAACACTTAGTGGATATGCTACCGCTCCGGCTAAATTGTTATTTTTTTATTCATATACAGTTCTACGCCAGAATAGCTGTAGTAACAAATAGCTGTGTAAACGCACTTGAAAAGACGGTGCCCGCCCACGAAAAGACTTCGGTATCTTAACGTCAATTTTCCCTAGAAAACTCTCGCATTTGTTACATGCTGCTTTAAGCTTACGTTGTCATAAGATATCACCATAGTAGAACATAGCTCTAACCCTAAAGAATGACGCTTATGTTGCTCATACTTTTGTGTTTCAGTGAATTCAAGTCGTTTGGTAGAAGACCCTTTGAGAAAATGTCTACTCTGCTTGCTCATCTTGGACCGCCTGATCAGCAGAAAAATCACTTTTCTCTCGCGTAGGTTTTCACTTTTCATAAGTGCAGTAAAATTAGGTTTGTTAGCCGCTTCATTTTAGTGTGACCTAGTTATTGACCAGCAACTCTACAGTTAACTGAAGAAAACCCTTGCAAGTACTTAGGGATGAAGCACAACTTAATACCGGTTCCGCGCGAAACGTTATACTAAATTGAATGAAAAATACCTCAATAACACAATATTTCCGTCTTGGTTTCAAACTCGGGAACCCTCAAGAAGCTGTATCAATCAGGACTTGTGATGTAGAACAAATTGGCACGTATTACACGTATTACAAGAAAAGGAACAAAGACTAAAAAAATTGCACTAAGTGAATTTTGATTCGTAACTAGTTTTAAAGAAACCAAGAGAGGAGGACCATGCAAGTTGTTTTTTGTTCGATCTTTAGACGGTGGCAAGATGGAGCACGATATGAGGAGTTTATGGCTCGACATGCTGAGGAGAGTCGGGACGAGCTACAGTCCATTAAAAGTCTGAATGTGTTTTATCAGGTTTGTTGGACTCTGTCACCTCGGGAATCAACCTGCCAAACAGACACAACTTATTTTCACTCCCCTTAGACTATCTGGTTATTTTCATAGATGGTTTTCACAGTGACGTCATCAAATTATAAAGTCAAAATAGCGAGGTTTTACGAATTCTCACTTACACTAGGTTGAAGATAAACAAAAAATAAATCTTTGTACAAGTTTCCCGTAACATGTTTCATTTCGAAAATACAGCAATTTGAACTTCCGAGTTTTCAAGGTGCGTGACACCAAAATAGGAATGCTGTCTCGTTGAAAAAAAATTCTCTCCTCGTGATTTTCAGTAGTATAACCATTTCAAGTATTAGAAGATATGTTTATGCGCACGTATGCTAGTTCTCGAGTGAAAAGAAAGAGCTTTTATAGAAAAAGTGAACGCCAGTTGTTTTTGTTGTTCGGCCATATTGGTGCAAAACTGTACACCAATATGGCGTCTCCATACAAAGCTCTACAAAGGTGCGTGAAACGTTTCGGCAAATAACTCAAAACCTGTGGGCCACAAAGACCTGAGACTTGGACAAATTGTTTATATATTAGTCTTTTATCACATTTCATTCTCTTCGCTTCTTCTACTGGACGGTTTCCAATTTACGTTTTTGTTGCGTGACAGTGAAAACTATCTATACCAGTTTTTAAGTAACAAATGTGTTCTTTTGCCTTCATGTGATGATGATGGAACAGATAATTAAATAACCAAGAGGAATGGCTTATTCAAGCTAATCAAGTTATCGTTGTTATATTTTCATTCAAGGGCGGAAAATCAAAAGCAGGAAATCCTGTGTTTTACTATGTCGCCAGACGATTCAGGTAGTGTCTTACAAATTATTCTTGTATAATGATCGAAGTCAGATTTTACTTACACCAACATCATTTCTTGTTTATCTTGCTTTCAGTGTCCCTTTTTTACAGATTTAAATCACAGGGAAAGTTATCCATAAAAGGAAATTTCCTTGCAACTTTCCCCCGCTTCGTTCCTGCATTTATCTCATTTGATTGTCTAATAGTTCGTGAGACTATTGTGCACCGACGTCAATAATATTTGTTTTAGGTAAAACACTATTATGGCTGAGCGGTCGGCGCGTGAGTCTCGTAATCGGGCTGTCCTGGGTTCGAGTGCACCAATCCTACCACCACCAATTACCACCACCTGGATTTGTTTCTCGGTCGCCCCGGGTCCCAAATCCTCAGCCATGCTTGTAATAGCTATTGCCTTCTTCCAGTTGGGGTTGTTAGTCCTGTTGTGCTTTTTGTATTATTCGTTCCCGATTATTTGAGTGGGCTGCCTGTAGGTAAACTACCCAGAACAGCAAAAACATTTCCACTATAAAAACAAAGCACTAACCATTTCATTAATTTTTGTACTCCGAGCGGCGACTCCTTGATTTGAGAATATGCACATGTTTCGAAAGATAAAGTGTCTTTATGTTTTTTTTTTTTTAAAATGAAGCAGTGTTTGAGGAATATTGTAGATAATATGGATGATAGTGCTGGGGCTGGGGCTTGAATTGTTGATAAAAATGCTGTTTCTATTCATGCAGAAGTGACCAGATAAGTGATGAACTGCTCATCTATCACGCCCTGTTGACACTGGAAAGCTGCATTGAAGGACCTTGGGAATTAGTAGTCGACTTTACTCACACCACATTAGAGAACAGATTTAGTGTAAGTTTGAAGCTCCATTCGCCAGCCTTTCTAAGAATTTTGCTTAAAACAAATAAGAAGTTTGGAGATTGACACTGGAAAGCTGCATTGAAGGACTTTGGGAATTAGTAGTCGACTTTACTCACACCACATTAGAGAACAGATTTAGTGTAAGTGTGAAGCTCCATTCGCCAGCCTTCTAAGAATTTTGGATAAAACAAATAAGAAATTTGGAGATTTTTCATTAAACGTCGACAGCTTTTCACTTAGTCAGCGGGTTGTCGGCGACAAAGTCTATGGGGACATAATGGACAAAATGAGACCACTGATTGTAATATAATAATACTGAAAAACACAAAGCTGTAATAAGATCCTGCATCTGGTCGAACCTGAGTTCTTTGACTCGTCCACTAATCTGACTAATTTTATTTCCTCACAGCCTACTACAGTTCAAAAGATCTTGAGAGTGGTTCCTAATGGTGCAGAGAAAACTCTGACGGCAGCTTACTTATACAACTGTAGCGGCTCATTAAGACAATACGCAAAGTATAATGAGCGGCATTTGGCCCCTCTTAAGGTAGCTTACAAACCATTTTTGATCTGTACGTTGTCTTAACATGCAGCAGAACCTGGAGGTTCTTTTCCGTATATTTTACTATTACTGGGGCGAAGAATATCGTTTGTTGTACCGAGGACTTCGTTATATCGAGGTTCCACTGGTTGCTCTTTGGCTGAATGATTTCCTCGCTGTACTGGGGGATAGGCAGAAACAAAAGGTAGCAACGCTGACGACAGTCTGTTATAATGATTTACGTAAAGGGGCTATCTCAAGCTTTTTACTATCCTTTTGAAAGTATCTTCAAATAACGAGATCTGAAATGGCCCAGCCATCATGTAAACGCGATACGAAATCAAAAAGTCATGTCGGTATGAAACTCGCGCCGGTGCGAGTTATCTCATGTAAACACCCCCTAAGTAATATTACTTCAGCACAAAATTGACCTGAAACAGCATTATTCTCGACACTTAGCCCCTTTAAGGGAATGGCTGTTTGGTTTTATTTGAGTGCACCTGATCCATACTTTTAGTATGAAGCATGTAAGGGAATAGGTGATGGTTATTTCAGGAAGTCATCTGGCCCCGGTTGTTCAAATGTTGGATAGAGCTAACCACCGCATAAATCACTATCCACGCGGATACGTATTAGGGAGGCCAGTTGCTCCATCCGCTGGATAGTGATTTATCCGGTGTATAGCGTTATCCAACATTTGAACAACCGCGGCCTGATGCATACAATGTGTATTGGGTTAGCTCCTCGTGTCATTTTCTCCAAGAAAAACTTTATTGTGTTGTGTTTGAACACTTTTTTATTAGCACTGCACTAGAAATCTTGAAGCTTGACAGTTGTTTCTTCATTAGCTCATGTATCAGATGTTATTAATGATGAAGTGTCATAAACTGCAAACCTTTTTTCTCACTTGTTTAGGGTCGCTCAGTGGTACGAATTTGTGAGTCCTTAAGTAAGTTGCATGAGTATATAAGTCCCACTGAACTCAAACTACCAAGCTCTACTTTATCCCTCGAAGAGGATTTGAAGGTAAGCGATGATGGTGTTTGTTTCATTGTGTAATCGACTGCAACAGATTGAGTTTAGGTCCATGTTGCGATTCCTTTTCATCCTCGCCAACGAAAGTAATAATATATATAATAATATAATATTTATAGAGAGAGCCCAACTCGCCAAGGCGGTTTTCAGTGGGGCCCTCATGCATTAATCTAATTAATTAATTAATTATTACGAAAAAAGTAAAATATGTTTACAAGTAAAACAAATTTAAAAATTTAAAATCTTAAAATCGATGGTGTGAGATTGTCAGCCATTCACAAAGCGAGGCAATGTACCTACCTGCCTTTACGTGGATGCGGACGTGGCGGTGAACTTGATTGGATAGAAACCTCAGCCCCATTCATATGCCAAAGAACAAGATTTTCATTTGAAAGGCGTTGAGGTTTTTTGATCAAAGAAAGGTCACTTCCAGCCCCGCTTCCACTCAAGGCCAGGAAACTCAATGCGCAACTGTGAAGTGGTCTATTTAAAACTGCACCATAATGAGTATTATCTTCCTACTCGTGGGTTTTGATGATCCTTCCACTCCTTACTTTTGAAAATGTGGATGGAATGCTATGACCAATGGTTTTGCTTTTGTTGTGCTATATTTGTCACTATCTGTTTGCACATCATTGCAAAGTCAAACTGGCAAACTTTGATTTTGTCGCTTTCACAGTCAAAATGTAAAGGTCTTTTTGCGTTAATTATGTTGATTTACACTGCATATGATCTGGTTTAACAGGTATTCCAAGCCTTTAGGGTGTCAACGCGAAGCAATGTTCTTGTTAAGGTAATTCTTTATTGTTCTCTGTTGATGTCCGAAAAAACAGGTTAAGGAGATCGCCGGGGCTTCAACAAGCACCCAGAACAAGCTGTTATATTGGGAAATGAAAAAACATATGAATGAACCAAAAAATGCCCCTACCCCTAAAAACAATAGCAGGTGTGTTTTCAAAGGCCAATGATAATGGAGGTTTCTGAGAGCTTTGTGGATGCAGAGATCGCCTCTTCGGTGGGCAAAGAGCAGTCTGTCTTGTGCAATTCTCGTGGTTAGTGTACCTGTAGTGAGATTGTCGTTGTTGTTGACTTTCACCAGGGGGCTCAAGCAAAAGCCTTTTTGAGCGACTCAGGGCCACCGGAAGTGGATCTTTTTGCTTTCTTGGGCAGTGGTTTGACCAAAATTTTGGGCACATCGCCTCGCTGAGAGTAAAGACACTCAGCAGTTCAAATTTGGTGGCGTGTAGACATTTTCAAAAATGCCTTTCTTCCGGTTGACGTTTGTCGCTCAAAAACGCCTAAACACCTTCGCTTAAACTCCATACTGACGGTTAAAAAACCTGAGCGGAAGTTACAACTTGTTGGATTGTGGACTCCAATGCTAACGTTGGCTGTGAATGGCCTTAGCTTGCAAGCACTAGCTCCTCGACTTGGTAGTGGGGCTGGGAGGAGGATAGGGTGGGTGAGGAGGTTGTGGTTGAGCTGACATTCTGTTTATGGTTAAATTGCCAACCGTGCTTTATTGTTTCTGTAGATTGGTCCCACATCAGTTCAAATCATGACACCAGAAAGGCACAGAGTATTGGGCTATTCCAGCACCCTGAATGATGTGTACTATGCTTCAGAAGTAAAGGGGGTACGTTTTTGTATATTGTAGTGTTTATCCAAACTGCTATTCGTATCCTTTGAAGTGCCGGGAGAAATAATTATCCCTGTGTCGGCTCACGTTTGGCACATATGGTTCTAGGTATCTTGATTATTTATTGATTGATTGATTGATTGACTGATTTTGCCATACACAAAGAACGAAACGTTATTTAGAAGAAATCAGGATTATACGTGATAACTCAAATCCAAGAAGATAATAGGACGGCTTCAAAAATCAGCAGAAAGACCTCCTCACTTATTGGCACATGTACAGTTTGTAAGACGAAAAATATATTGGTTTAGTAAAAGGTTGCATGGTCTCCTTTTAAAAGAGGACAACGTTTGGGAGTGCGTATTATCATTGATTGAAAGCTCTCTTACTATCGTTGTATGTAAAAAGATTATGGTTCTCTGTTTTTCAACTAGTTTGATTCGTTTTCTTATCATAACTGAATTAATGTCTTGCAGGCAACTGTTGAAGATGAGAATCTTTGCTTACTCAAACTAGCCAATGTCGGCCCAGGGATTCTTTTGATGTGCAACGAAAGTGAGCAACTTGTTCAAGCTGTTACTCACGTCAAAACAAGATGGCAGCTGTCACAACCAGTAAGCTTGTATCGACGTCATAGCCGTCTTTAATCCTTGATATTTACTCATTTGGGTTATTAGATGTAACGGCTTTCTTTCATTAAAAATGACTATTAAAGACCAACACATACACAAAGTGTGACCCAAAGTCACAGAAAACCCAACATGTGAGGAGCTTACAGCGAAGTGTTGCCTTTGTTTTAGGATTCATCCACAGCTGCGAGCAAAAAGATTAAACCAAAGGATGTCCCGGGAACGTTACTCAACATGGTAAGAAACGATCGTACTGCAGGAGCTAACTGAACGCAAAAGAAATGTTCTCCTTTTTTGACTTTTAATGCATTGTTTTATTTTGCCAAAACGTAGGTTCTTGTGTCTGCACGAAGACGTCATAGCGTGCGCGTGCCTCACAAATTCATCCGAAGTTGTATCACTTTATATCCTGCCTAGATGTTTTTGTTTGTACGTTCGTCATCGTAATCAGGTTAAGATCATGTACTGTCCTCTTTACAGGCTTTGCTCAACCTCGGTACTTCAGATCCAAGTTTGCGCTTGGCTGCCTACAATCTCTTGTGTTCAGTTACCAAGTCATTCAATCTTAAAATTGAAGAAAGGCTATTGGAGGGAACAGGTAAGGATATTAATGCAGCTAAAACTCCAGTAATCGACCACAATACCAACTTGGTGATCCTGTGCGGTCAGTGATTGCTTATGCCTCACTGCAAATACAAAACTTTGACTTAGAAAACTGTCTTTGGTATTTGGGGAGAGTGATTGCTTGTGGAATGGAGATACATGGAGTTTAATTGTTTAATACTGCGTTCATAGTTAAATGCAGACAACCTCAGCCGTGAAAGCACAACGTTGTAACAAACCTTATGTATTCTAAAATGTTGAATCTTCCTTTCTTTTCGGGCGAATTTTGATTGTGGTACGGATAGAGTTAAGTGACATTTTGCTGTGTTTTACTCTTAAATTGGCATCATTTCTTTCTAACTCATAATATGTTTCATAATTTCAGGTCTGTGTATCCCTGCTAATAACACGCTCTTTATTGTTGGGATCAGTGAAAAACTTGCAGCAAAAGAACCGCAGCTTACTCTGGAGGTTAGACAAGAAGAGTTTTACCACAACTCATGAACGCTAATCAGTCCATAGTTTCTTGATTGTCATTCATCGGGTTTAATTATTAATCTTTTTACCACGTAAATGATGCTCAAGTATGTGAAGAAACAAAAACGTCGTTTTGGCGCAAAGTTAAATGATACAATGCAGGTAATCTAATGTAGAGGTAGTATTGTTCTTGAACCCCCCCCCCCCCCCTCCCCCCAGAAAAACATTGTACGACTAAACTTCTGTTTATATTAAGCTTTTTCAGTATACTCTGAAAGTAGTTAATTTGTTCCTTATTTTACGATTTCAGTTCCTGGAGGAGTGCATCGCAGGTTTTGTCAAATCAGATTTTGAACTGAAACATTTATGTTTGGAATACATGGCTCCGTGGTTGCCAAATCTTGCAAGGTTGGTACAAGTATGTTTTAAAGTTGAGCGGAGATGGTTTCAACCTCAGGAAACGTCTCTGTTCATTTCATTATAGGCTTCGGATTTTGTTGACATTCTGGTGGAATCACACAAAACTATTTCCTTTAGGTTTTGCAGGTACCCCGGCGATGATCCACAGAAAATAAAAATGACACGCATTCTGGAAGAACTGATCAATCTGACTGTGAAAGAGAAGGGGGTATGTTGGCAAGTTTTATCCTTTACAGAGAAGTGCAGAGTAGTTGTTATTCAATTTTCACGCATACAGGCTTCAAAGTGAAAGGCACCCTGTGCTGCAAAAACAGCATCGTCGTTAAAAGTACTAAGTAACTCTCACTCATATGATCACTCTATAGTACAGTTGAACCTCCATGTGCGACCACCTCCCATAAGCGACCGCCAATCCAAAACACCAAAACTTTCCTCAACGTCAGCTTCAACTTTATTCAAATTATTTACAACGAAAGATACATTGGGACTGGCCTGCAGTTAGCGAGGCTATTCGAGGCAGGCCAGGCTACATAATTTACTACAAACTACAAAGAAATTAGACGTTAAATAAGTTTGTATATTTTACAGTAAATAAAAACTATTTTACTTAAATACCAGGACAATATTAAACTGAAAATTTTAAAAATAAAATGAGAATACAGGACAAGAGGATTACTTTTTCATTTTCACAATAATCGTATCCACATCATCACATTTCTTAGTCAAAACCTTACAGTTGGAACCTCTAGAAAACGACCACCTCCTGTAAGCGATCGCTACCACTCTTTGGACCTAAAAGTTTAATGGTTTCCTATTGTTTTTAACCTCTTGTAAATGACCACTTGACAAATTCTCTAATCTCTATGTTCGCAGTGTGCACTGTGCTACTTTAAATATAAGTAGAACTTTAGTAACAATATGGAACTACACATGGTGTAACTTAGAAATTGCATGCAATAAGTTATCTTCCATAGAGTAGATGTGCCCAGACCTCTCTCGGAAGAGACCCCCTGTGGTTCGATTCTTTTAAGCGACCACCAAGTCTTTGCATTTTGGGTGGTCGCGTACGGGAGGTTCGACTGTATTTCATCCCAAGACGCCAGTGTATGCGCTGGTCGAGCTGTTCAGAAAAGGGAGATAACTGTAACATTGACGATTGTTGTTTTGTCGTCGTAGACCATGTATCCTTCAGTTCAAGCTACAATCTGGGGAAATATTGGAAAAGTAACTGAGCTATTGGACACGGTTCTTGATTGTTTCATCAAGGTATTTTGACAATTCTGGGCTGTCTGTTATTGGTCACTAAATTTAAGGGTAACGGGTTTGGTGGCGTTCAAATAATTTTACAGTGTCGGTAGCCGTTGATAGTCAGCGACGTTTACTGTTCTCTTTTCAGGCCAGTGCCACCGGTGGTCTGGGATCTGTGAAGGCGGAAGTAATGGCCGATACTGCTGTTGCTTTGGCCTCAGCCAATGTGCAAGTCGTTTCACGAAAGGTCATTGGAAGGTTAGATTC
This sequence comes from Porites divaricata, assembly GCA_038088405.1. Classification (NCBI taxonomy): domain Eukaryota; kingdom Metazoa; phylum Cnidaria; class Anthozoa; order Scleractinia; family Poritidae; genus Porites; species Porites divaricata. Next base: position 22,474,591 of record JBBMOI010000001.1, on the reverse strand, counting down.
GGTAAGACATAGAGTTGTTCTCCCTGTAATAATAGGGGAGCTTGAGCAATCGTCACGACGGCAACGTCAAAAGACGATTGGTTTTATGGGTAAAACAACACACGTGCATCACGCTTTTTAGATGTTTATGACGTCCACTGCAGGACTGCGACATGAAACTTCCTAATGCTACGTTTCGCAGAGGACGTGAACATACGACGCCAAATTATCCTTTCTCTTTTTGAAGGTGGGTAAAGTCCATAACAATTCAACTCCAGGAGAGATCGCTTACATTTGACATATTAAGAGGGACAAATAGACGCGATTGACATGTTTTTTTTTTTTTGCGACGTTTTCACTACCATCGTCGTTGGTTAAGTTCCCCAATATGTATCCGAACAGAAGCATATTACCCAACTTGAAATCCTTTGACGGTTCCGGGTCGAATTTCACATTTCCATTTTCCTCATTCCATGTGGCAGCAGGTAATCCTTTAGGCGTGTTTCATTACATTAGGAGTTCCTATGTGCCATACCTTGACTTGCGTGTCTGATTTTCCCTTTTTTCTTTCCTTTTTTTTTTTACTCAGCTTATCAGCAAGACCTTCATTTCTCCAACAGTACGCTTGGAGCAGCACCTCATGTGGGACGACATTGCTATTCTCACAAGATATCTTCTCATGCTTTCATTCAATGACTGCCTTGATGGTGAGACACTGCAATTCTTTCTTCATTTAAGATCGCTAAGACCTTTGACAATCCGGCTGTTACGAACACCTGATTTCTCCATTTTTTTTTTTTACTCTCTCTGACGAATTCTTGCGATTGATGGTATAAGAAATGTATGGTTAATACTGTGGAGAATGTGCATTTCGTTTTTAAAGGGATATATGGATGAGACCAGGTCCAACGTTTGCCTATATCGGAGGAAAGAAATTAACCGAAAAAAATGAATATTTGGCCCAAATAAGATTTTATGTTCGTCTATTCGCGTTTAGTATCGTAAGGTGTAAGTCACATTGCATCTCAACTGTTATGTAAGAATATGCCGTTAGTTTAACCATAGATAACAATATTTATTCTATGTGAAGTTTTACATATTTTTTCTCGGGCTACGCCCAATTCGATAAGTGCAGTTCACATTTCAATGGATATTCATTTAGAGTAGCTAAGACCAAATTACCTTTAGCCTCATTTTCAAAGCGAGTCTTGATGCTCAATGGTCTCATTTGAGCACAGCTTTATATTCACGGGCAAAAAACCCTGATTTTCATATGAATTCTTAAGTAGCAAGCCTCGCTTTGATAACGAAGCTTAGGGCAACTCGGACAGAGCTATTCAACTTCATATTGCTTCTGTAGCATGCCTTTCACTTGCTGATCGCATAGAGAGTCAAACGTCTGTTCTAAATGACACCTTTTATTCATACAAATTCTATTTTTCTGGTGATCTTGTCAAAGATTTAAGGCCTACTCCGAATAAAACATTTCTGTTTTCTCTTTTAGTTGCCAGCCATATTCCTTACCTGTTTCATCTCGTGTCTCTTCTTGTATCGACCGGTCCGCCCACCATCCGTGCCTCCTTACACGGATTGGTTATCAATATTATCCAGTCACTTTGTACCTGTACTTGTATCAAGTTCAGCGGTAAGTCTTCTTGGACGTGGTATTTCGTGATTTTGTTCCGTTGTCTTTCTACAGTATAGTCTGCTACACAGCCGTTCATTGTGTCGTCACACAACGCTCCTTTGTGGGGAGGAGCGTTGTGTGACAAACAGAACAGCTGTGTAACAGACGTTCTGTGCTCTGGTTGGCTGGAAATTTGCTGCAGCTAATTAACAATTATTCCTCGAGCCCGAATGGGCTCTGAGTCAATAGCCCTTGAGGCCGAAGGCCGAATGGGCTACTGACTCAGAGGCCATGAGGGCGAGAGGAATAATTGTTTTAGTAAAATCTAACTAGCTGGTCAAAAATATCGAGACAAAACAACTTTAGCTGGTTAAAGCTAGACTTTAATCCGTTTTTTTCCGCCAAAAAGCCGGCGCTCTCGCTACTAGTGGGCTATAACATATAGCCTAGTAGTATCTCAGCCAGTCAGAACGCAGCATTGATAATAGACCACTAGTTGGATTTTACTAATTCTTGTTATCAGCGTTCACAGTGGCAATGCACTATTTCCATAACTCGTCAACAATTTATCAGGAAAAAAAATACGAAAAAAATACTGTTTCAAGGCTACAATTGTAATAAAAACAGGGCTAAATATGTACGCTTTTTTATTTTACCTTCTCTTTCCTAAAAAATAAAGATTAAATGACTAAAATGAAGTGTTCCAATTCGCAGTAGTTTGGTACTTACCAAGGAGTTGTGTAAATCTTTTGTATACGTTAGAAAACTGTATTACTGTATTTTCCCCAGATGAAACCCAGAGACTCCTTCGTTTACGACTTGCAGAGCTATCATCACCCAAGTTTTACCTTCTTTTTGGTAAGAATATATTTATTAGCTTATAGCTAAAGAAATAAATAAGAGATAAAATGGGATTTTCCCAATTGCAGGGACTGTGTTAACGGAACATAATTGTTGTTAGTCTGTAAGTAAGTTTAGTAACGGATCTCTTAAACCCTTTTAGAAAGGCTTTTAGTTGCTCTACGGCCACATGGGCTGACTTGATCCTCTCCCCCCTCCCTTGGAGATCACAGACCTTTTAATTTACATTATGTCAGCCGCAATCAGAAGTAACACCGAAGCCAATCGCGACTTGCTCGCGAGCTTTTCCACGCCGTTTTTGGCGCCGTTTTTATGTTTGCCCTGCGATTTGTGATTGCCTCTTTGAATTGTGTTCGTTTCGTGCGATTGGCCAAAGTGATTACTTTGATTTAGGTTGCACGGCATTCGATTCTAAACTACACTAAATTAAACACGTAAATTTCATGAAAATGTTTGCTCCAAAGGTATCTCCAAGGTGAAAACGCCAGCTGTGAAAGCGTTTAAAGCTACTTACCAAGGCAGATACACGCTGCGAGACTGTGAAGGAGATGCACTGAGCATGACCGCCATGGAGAAAGTCACTGACCTGTTGTTGGAAATAATGGAGGTAAAAACATGTTATTGTACACTTCTTCCAGCCCTAGTCGAACCTTACCAGATTCCTGCAATGTGGTTCTAAAAACTTGGACAAAATGTTTAAAAACTTTCCACTTTCTTACCCACAGGACACCCACATTGCGGAATTGGTGCCACATGAGGGAGCTTAAGCAAAGGCGTTTTATAGCGACGCACGTTAACCGGAAGTAGACTTCATGTATTCGTGGCGAATGGTTTTACCTAATTCTTCAGACACTTAGCCCTTTAAGCCCCAGTATCCACATACAAATTCTCCAAGCTGATCTCCATACATTTCCTTAAAGAATTAGTTGAGAAAATTTGTTCGAAGATCGAAGTGTTTTCTCTTGGGTGATCATTTTATTGATTCTCATAACTTTTCTCTTTACAGTGTATGGATAATTGTAAGGAGAAAATTGATCTTGGACACTATTGGGACTTGAGGGGTTAACAATACAAATTTGGTAAAATCAACACATTAAAAGGAAATGGCTCAACTTCCGTTTGACGTGCTCCGCTCAAAATCGTCTTTATTTAAGCTCCCAAATGACCACTCTCCCCACCCTGATCAATGTTGTTCAGTCGGGCAAAAAAAATGTTCCAGCCTGTATTCCGAAATCAGACACGGCAACGTCCTTTTTTCGTAAACTTTTGTTCGAGGTTGCAGCTTCCCGAGCCCTTTAGTGCTAAAGTCATATCTATCTTTCAAGCGAATTCTGTCAAGCAGCTCTTACGCTAGCAATCAACTTAAGTATCGGGCAATGTTCGTAAGGTCGGAGCACCTCACCCTATGAGTAACATTGTTCTTCCTCAGCCTCAAGGAAGCTATGTCGGGCTATTTGATTTCTTTTAGAAAAGGTAAACCTTTTTCCGCATCCACTAAAGTTTCAATAACAATGGTCCAGTTTTTTTTATGTAAAACTATAGTTAGGCACTGAATTTGACTGAAACTGTTTCCTGTCGTCTGTTGCTATGGGTGGAAAGAATGGACATGGATTGAAACTTGAAAGATTTTTAATGCTATGCTTGCAAAAATTATAAAAAAAATCGTATGGTTAGTGCTCCTACATGATATCAAAGATATCTTGTACAAGCATGATGTTTGATGTCTTCTTTATTTAAATGTGACTCTTGAGCATTTTTTGTATTGGCACTAAAGCTTTAGTGATGATTTCAGCACAGAAATTGACCTACAGCAGCAATATCCTGTAGGGCCTCTTAAAATGAAGTGATGTCTTTGCTGTCAACGTTGTGGAGCGACTTATTGGGATTTGTCCACCAATGTTTGGGATTGTGGTCTCTATAATTAACTCATAGCTGGCTGATTTTTGAAAGTTTGTTTTGTTTACAGAGTTGCATGACAGACCTGCCAGAATGTACGTGGCTCAAGAAGTGGACAGAATTGGCCACAAAGTGAGTACATATTTTGTAAAGTATAAACCACATTGGGCTGTGTTATCGTTAAATTGGTACGTATTTTGCGTCCAGTTTTTTTGAAATGACCATGCTGAACGCAAACAATACAAACGCGAACTAAGAGAAAGCAATTTTATTGTTTTAGCGAACTATGTCAAATGCGGATGAAAATTTCTGAATAATTATGTAAAATAAAACCATGCAACGCAAATAGCCCACTTCGGAAATGAGCGATAGCCTGGGAAATAAACTAAGCGCGCGCGCATTTATGGGATTGTTTGGGGTTCAAGTTGAGCAGCCTCCTTGAATATTTGATGAGACATGCAAGTTGTTGTGTGCCTTTTTGCACAAATATCTTCGGAAACTCCCCTAGTCTGGCATTTTATAGAATACCAAAGGCAAGACGTATCCAGCTGCATTTTCTTTCCGGTTGTTTTGGCTCTACGGCAAAGAAGTCATCTCTGAAGCTGTTTCACGGTGCATTCTTCTGGCTTTTCTCGAGGTAAAATTACCCAGGCACATCTTCTTTCTTCAGCTTCACATTTTCATGTTTTTTACCTTCAATTCCACCTTCCGTTTGCTATTTTGAGCTGTTTTAACCCCGCTGAAACATTCCACTTCGCTTTCCGCCATGTTTGTTTACATTCGCGTCCCCCAATTAATCCCATAAGTGGACGCGCGCCTAGTTTGGGTCCCAGGCTATCACTCTTTTCCGAAGTGAGCTATAATCAAATGTTTTTAAATTTTTGCCAAATATGCGGGTCCGGTGGTTTTGCCTTAACATGCTGGACCTGCAACAAAGTGTACATCGGAGAAACTGGGAGACACTAAGGTGACCGATTTAGGGAACATTACGCTCCACACCCTGGTCTCAACTTCGGCAACATATTGGTATCGGTGATCCGTACTTGCTTCGCCAGTGCGACAAAAAGGTGCAGTTTTGAGGCCAGAGTGATATTCAAACACCAGTCACTCGTGCCAGGAAGTGTGAATGTGGATTTTATTTTATTAATATTTCATATGAACCTCTCAAAGTCAGCGCGCACATGTAACGTTACGTCTGTAGTCTGCGTTTTGAATTTCACTTGAACGCTACATTGCGCGTGCATTTTCAGTTGCTTTTAAACCATTTAGGAAGAGGGAGCACCCGTGAAACGACTGGTTTTTCCTAGCTTTTCTACGCATATTTTGCAAAAATTTTAAAACATTCCATATTTATGAACTGAGGCAGACACGAACGGCTTTCATGGTTTGACCCGCCTTGTAGCAATCGTCAGGTCTGTCGAACGTATTCTCCCTACGTTTAGGCTACTCTTAAATTGTTGACACCCATAAAGCAAGCCGCTAGGAGAAACAACATCTTATGGATAAGAGGACTATTTATTACAGATATAACATTTTCTGGCCCTTTTTGCTTATTACTTCCCTTCCGTCCATAACGTAACGTATTCAGGTTGAAAGGTAAACGACAATATCGCGTACTCTTCTCAAAATTTACTTCTTGAGTTAACGCGTATAGAAAAGCGGATCGATTTCATGTAAACAAGAAAAAAATATGGTTAGAAGAAAAATTTATGGCAGCGGTGGGATTCGAACCCACGCCATCGAAATGACTGGTGCCTAAAACCAGCGCCTTAGACCACTCGGCCACGCTACCCCGCTTACAGTTGAGTAACGTTATGCTCCTCTTTTGTCATTACTTATTTAGTTTTTTTTTTTTTTACGATTCAAAAACAAAAAGGAGATATATATATATATATTTGTGATGATTTTACATTCCAAAACATTCAAGGAGTTTTTCTAAGTTATAGCAAAACATTCAAGTGAGAAGGTAAATAACAATTTTTGCCTTTTCCCGCTCTCGGCACTAGAGGCAAGTCCGGTTTTTGTTCTTTTAAAATGAAGATCTTATCAGTTTGTTTTACTCATATCGGGGATTGTTGTGGTTCACCAAGTTCATGAGTTTTCAATGTTTTGCTAAAGTTTATCATTAGAGACCTTTCCAAGTTAATTTCATGGATTTTATCCTCTTTTTTTATCTACAGATTTGCTTTTGACTTCAATCCCGCACTTCAGCCTCGCTCCCTCGTAGTTCTTGGTTGTATCTGCAAAGGAGCAAATGACAGGCTCATACGGGGCGTTCTAGAAGTGTTGATCATGGTAGGTATTTGGGTTGTGCTTAGCTACGTTAGCGGGTGTTTACATGACACCGGGGCAACTTTCGCCCCGGAGCGAGTTCACTCCGGTTCCCTCTCATGGCTCTATATTTGTTTACATGATACCACCACAAATTTCATGCTGGCGCGAGTTACCCCGGCGTGAGTTCACCCCGGTTCTTGTACCGGGGCGAGAATTTCACTCCGTTAGGAAATCTCGCAACGGCATCATGTAAACACGAAACGACCACTGTTTCGGTGTGAAATCGGTCTGCCGGTAGAACGGGTAGCGCATGGGTAATGTTCGCAATTTTGACTCACACATGCATTTTATCAACATGAAGTGTACCTTCAAATAACGGGATGTGAAATGGCCTAGTCATCATGTAAACGCGATACGAAATCAAACAGTCGGGTCGGTATGAAACTCGCGCCGGTGCGAGGTTTCTCATGTAAACACCCCCTTAAATGGCTTGGCTTGCTCTTTGTAAATATAACTACAATACTCGTCACAAAACGTGAAACACTTGAGCGATTTGCCCATTCCCCAATGTTGATTTAGGTATTGCAGTCATCTCAGTGCTCCAAAATACTCGTGGCTCAACATTGGGGAAGGAGAGGGGCACATTTGAGTGAGAACAAAGGTGTGAGGAGCGAATGTAAGAAATTTGGAGAAAATTTAAGACAAATGGCTTCTGTTTCAACGATTTGTGACGAGGATTGTAGTATACAGAAAACGGCGATAGTTTACGAGGTTGTACTTTCCCTGTTTGATTAATTATAATACGGGTCGCTTAGGTGTGAATGGATTGTCGTTTTAGGCACTGAGTACATACAGTGATCGCGTGTTAATAGAGGCTTCCTTAATGTGCCTCTCAAGACTTCAAGTCATACTCAGCAAGGTAAGTGAAGTATTCATGGTTTTGTATTGGCATAATACAGTCAGGTCTATGGTGGAGAAAACATGACAAGAAATTACAAGAAATCGTGAATTTTGTGCGGTATTTCTAGCAATGTCAGCACAACTGGCACACATTGGTTATGAATAGAATTATTCTCCCACACCCCACTTGCCATATAATTTCCTAACTTTTAATTTGGCGTTTTTTGTTGAGAAATTAAATGAATAAAGAAAGAAAAACAGAAGTAGGTAGATTGGTCTATGAGGAGAATTATAGTTTTGTTTTTCCTTTCAACCCTGGGAGCGGTCAAAATCAAAATTCTGAAAAAAATTCTAAGGGAATGAAAAACATATGGTACTGCGTGAAAGCATAGCGAGCGAGATTTCATTTGAATGGTCACACCATAGGAGTTTATCCACGGACATAAAAATTAGAACCTATATGTATGACATAATAACTGGACTTACGGAAAAGGTTTCACTTGAATGGTTACACCGCAGGGGTTTATCCAGAGACTCCGGGAGTGAATACGTCATGGGTTAGATGGGCGACGAGAAAGGGAGCTTTTTACTGGTGCTTTACAGTGTCTGTCTGTGTGTATAACCCCGCTCATGATCATTGTATTTTAGCCCTTACATCAAACTAGAATCTTTGTCAAGTGTATCCACCGTGTTCTTTTTCTAGGATTCCAAGTATCATAAAGCATTTTTCTGGATTGCAGTTGCAGTCCTTCAGGTAAAGACAAATAGAAACTGTTTTGACTAATGCAGCTTGTAGTTAACTAGTTATTGACCAAAGTGGATTTTGATGGCAGCTTATCCAGTTTTGAGCAACTAATCAGGGTATGAGGACAGTTGTGTATATACTAAAGAACTTTTGACGTTCCAGTTGTCGGAGGTATCACTGTATCCTTGTGGCCTGGCTCTTTTGGAGCAAACTCTCATAACACTTGAAACACATGGCGCGTTCGAATCACAGGTTTGTGGAAGATTTTAGTCAATTTATACTGGTTTATGTCTTTCTCAATTCACCATTTTCACATATTTACCCCCATCCCCCCCGCTCCCCCCCCCCCCCATCCCCCCCCCAAAAATTTTGGATAACAATTGTTTTCAATTTCTCCAGGGTGTTACAATCGTCCCAAGAGAAGACGATGTTTATGCCAAATTTTAGGGTGTAAACAAGGTGCATTAGGGTCTATGTGAAAATGGTGAATTTTATAACTGAACTGAGTGGCAAAAAGAGACTAAAGTGCGAAATAGCGCATTTTATTTTCTTTGGGGTTCGCCGGCTGTTATAGTTTCGCCTCTCTGTTTAATGTTAAATTTCATTAGCACGTACTTGTAAGACATTTTTTTTAATGTCAGTTTATCAGTGGCTTGAATAAAAATTCCGTCTTAAAAGACGCAAAAAGGCTTGGCAGCGGTGGGATTCGAACCCACGCCATCGAAATGACTGGTGCCTAAAACCAGCGCCTTAGACCACTCGGCCACGCTACCTATCAATGGAATGCGCTTTGGAAAAGCAATTTTTTTTCTCGTTGAAGAATTAGTGGAAAGTTTCTCTGTATTTTATACGATGAAAGGTTTTAATGTCATTCCTCTGAAATAGAACCTGTAGTTAGATTTTTGTCAAACTTTCCCGATTGGTTGTTTATGTTGTAGTAACGTTATTTTTGAAATGAAGTCGGTGGGCCCTTCTACTCGTTTGGGAGAAGCAGAAATACCAGTACGATTATATTTACGAATACATGCTTTGAACGCGTTTCCAACGATTCTTGATTGTTGTTGTTGTTTTTTTTTTCCCGCTCTGGGAGTTAGTCTATATTTATTCTAGTGACAGAAAGTTACTGCTCACTCAAAAAAGAGAAAAAAATAATTGGTCACGCACTTGTTTTATTAAGAGCAAGTGAGGATTTACCACCTTTCTGGGAAGCTCCAGCTTTAGGGATGTACGATGCGATACAAAGGAATAACCTTAAAATGTTTCAATTTTTTGTAGCCAGTGGATAAAGTGCTTATGGCTGTGAGGAAGGAACCCTTGTTGGAGTTTCACTGTAAGCAAATGGATCATTTCGTTGGTCTTAACTTTTCAAACAACTTCCACTTTGCATTGACGGTGCATCTTGTTAAAGGTAATACTAACTTGCCTCATGCCGGGGACAATTATTTATTAATTAGCAATTATTGAATGAGGCTGAGTATGTTGTGAAGAACTATCGCGGGCTGAGGTGCATGACTGCCTCAGAGATCTGCTTAATTCTTCACATTATGCGAAAGCCGCGGAATTTTAATAACTGTTTTGTTTTTCATTTAAAATAGTTCTTAAAAAAGCTTACCTCCTCGTAGACGTTCTCTGAAACTTTGGGTTTCTTGGCGCGGTTTCAGGATGTAAACAGATGTTTTTTTGCAGTTACTCCTCAAAAAGTAGACAACAACCATCAAGCAATATGTTTTGGGTATTCTTGCATTTCTTGCCGTACAGTTTTAGTCCCAAATTCAGCTATTTCGTCTTCGGATAGCCGTGAACGCCAATTCTTAGTTTACACGTGGATAAACAGGTAGGCGGTCGCGCCTGAAAAAGGAAGTTGATCGATGGTCTATTTTGCTTATGCAGCCTCGTTTCCAGGCAAATGTACCATCGATCAAACCTCGTTTGCAAGCCAACATACCTTCGAATCGATGTTATACTGCTCGCATCTTCCAATTTGTTCAGCGCCGGTTGGTTATGATGAATTAGCTGGTGGCTTTGAGCCAATCGGAAACGGCGAGATATTTTGAATGAATGATAATAAGAAACACCTTCGAATCATGTCACCTAAAAGAGTCGAGGAGCGAAGGCATTATCTTACATATGTTTTTGGTTATACACCCAATAACATGCAGCTGTTATCAGATAAGAAAGGAAGAAAACTTAGTTTGCTTGGCTTAAAGTAACGAATTCACGGGTTTTAGTTTCTAGGGTTTCAATTCACGGGTACATCAGCTTTTCAACTCTAATTTTGTCTAATGTTAACCATCAATTACACCTGGGATAACACATCTCATTTCTGCAATTTTAGAAGTAGCCTTTTTTCCCCAAGTAATTTCTATTTGACATTTTTCAATTTTCTTTGTTCTGTGTTATAAATTTTGCAATTTTTCGCACGTGGCTAAGATTTATGTGTATTGTTTTCTCTTTGTGTAGTCCCTGTACGGCATTTTCCCAGGCCTTCTCGGTCAATACACTTCGGTGACGTATCCGTACGGAACGGGCCCTTCTTTGCTTCGCATTGGCTTCGCGGAACAATAAGGCCAAGGGACTAGGCAAAGTTTCTCTTATGTTTAGCTGAAATCCATTCCTGGGATTAAGTGCTCATTAGACAAGGGATTGGGGACTTCAGAATGTTCTAACTTTGTTAGTATAAGAAGTCAAAGCTTTCGTATTATGAAACTGTCCAAATTTTTTTGTAGGAGTCTATCATCCTCAGGCAACTTCGTCGGCGCGAGCTATACGTATTCTGAACTTGATGGATGATATCACAAGTAAACGTAAGACTAGGTAACTATGGTTACAGTTTATTGATGCTTTTTATTCGAAGATAAATAAGACAAGTCTTAGTTGAGACGCAAACTGTATCATTTGTACGAGCATGTCTTAAGTAAGACGCAAACAGCTCGCACATGGCTCGCGTCTTATGTTGATCAGGGACCGCCGTTTTCGTGTGAATGTTGCTATTAGCAGTGGCAATCCAACATTGCGCATCTTAAAATAACGCGTGCGCACTATGCTTTCACGTCTTAAATAAGACGCGAAGGTCACTTATACGAGGTTTTCTTCGTCTCCGTCTTAGATAAGAATTTCGCGTTTCATGTAAGACATATTTTTCCTCGTATAAGTGGCTCTTCCGTGCGATTTCTCAATATTTTATTATTCCCAATGGTATTTTTTATTTTATTTGGTAGTCGCGTATTTGATGCTAAGAAATCTTAATTACATTTCAGCCGTGGTTCCTTCGTAGTCAACAAAGAAAATCTTGCTTATCTGGCTGGTAAGGGAAAATATACATTCCTATTATTGGTAAATAATTAAGAGTAGGTGATAGCTTTTCAGAACTTCGCCCACAATCAAGTATAGGCACACACACTTGTCCATAGTTGACGAATTTGATGTAAATCGTTTTGGCTTTGGTGTGCACGCAATGGCATTTGCGTCTTCTTGCAATTACGCTTTGTCACCAAAACGCGTCCGCCTCATCAGGGCGTAACATATTTTTTAATAACTTGGCCGCAATTGCTGATTGGCTGCGATAATTCGCGTCATTTTATCAGCTAATCAAAAGCCAAAACCAATTATGACTTGCTCACATTTGTTTTCCTGCGCTTGTTCACTGGCGGGAATTGGCACCGCTGTGATTGATCAAAGTGATCACTTTCATTATAGGAACTGCAGCCGACTGAATTGAACTGTGATACTCTGTTGTTTCCTCTTCAGCTTTGTTACCGGTCTCAGAGGAAGTCCGCTCCAATCTTCGCCCAGGAAACACAAAAGAACCAGACAGCTCCACGCCACCGTACCCAGGAAAATTGGAGAACAGTAGCATGGCTGGCAGTGCGACTTCCTTAGACTCTCAAGTGTCTATTGTCATCACTACCGCGTCTTCGCCTTCACCGAGCGGTGATCCTAATGATCATCGCTTTGTTTGGCCCACGGAATGTCAGAACACGCTCTTAAACCCTGGGATCGTGAACGACATTCAGACCCAGGCCCTTTTGCTAACCACTCTGGTATGCGAGAAAAATAAAAACATTGTAACGCTTTTAGTGAAGTAACGTTTTCATCTCAATAACGTAGCAGTTATATGTTTTCAAATGTACAACGACTCGTTCAAAGTTTGTAGAACCATGCATCAAAAAAGTCTTGTCATCCTCTGAGACAGCAGTGTGCGTTACATTCGTTTGAATTTCGTTCATTTTACAATTGTTAAAAGAGACTTTAAGATCCAACGACGCGGCGGCAACGAGAACGTCGCTTAAAATTTTCGTTCTTTTAGTCTTTACAGCGATTATTCCTACCCTCTTACTTTGTCAAATGTAGGCGAACCCTCCTGAAGCTGAATTTCAAGTGACCATATTCAGGCTCAGAAAGAGAAATAAAATTCTCGTCGTTGCTTGTTTACGTCCTCCGTAAAACGCGAAATTAGGCATTTTCACGTCGAAGTCTTGCAAAAACAGGAAAGAAATGTACAAAAAAGCGTGATGCTCGTGCAAAGTAGCTGTTTTGCTTATTAAACCTTTTGTTTTTTGACGTTCTCGTTGCCGTCCGCGTCGTTGGATCTTAAAGTCCCTTTATGATGGGCCGGGATCGGGAGTGGCTTAATATATTTTTAGGACGAAGTCAGTCACTTTTTTAACTTATAGTATTATTCCCTAGATAGACCTAATTATTAATGGGGCAAGCTATACACTGTTGTAATTGAAGGTGGCATGAGCGTGTCGAAACCTGAAGTGAATAAATTAAAACTTTCCTAGGTTTATCGTGTTGCGTATTTTAGTAAAATCTTACCACCAAATGTGTATTCTTTGCAGGCAATTCTACTGGAACACATAACGGGTGATGCTGAAACTCGCTTTTTATACGAGGTTCTCGCCGAGGCCAGCCTAGTTTTTCCTGGAGTTTTTCCTGTTATGTAAGTTCCTTTTACTTAACCAGTCACGTTTATAACATATCAAGTTATTCCGCATTAGATAGCTGGAAACATTGGTTTGTATTTAAATTCTGAACGTGTGATTGATTTAGTTTCGTTACACTTTTTTCAGTTATCTTCGTTTTGTAATTCTTCACTCATAACTCATTAGCAAATTTACGAAGGCAGTAAATCTATCAGAACCTCGTAGAAATGTGAGAACTTGGATATTCCAATTATTACAAAGAAATGTATGCTTGAACGCAACTGTAGTCACATGGTGTGCATTCCTCGTTGCACTTTGTACGAAACTTCGCAGCATTGCTTAAGCCCATGGTTGAAAGTACCCTGGCTACCAGAGATGTGCGGTTTTCGGTTTCGATCAAGTCTTTATTTTCGTGGCTTCGGCCTGCGGCCGGCAACGAAGATTCCCACTGCAGGCGACTATAACAAAACTTTGGATACCCAGACTAGGTTGAGAATGGTAAGGTCCATAGCGCTATACAGTCAACTCTACCTTAACGTAAACCTCTGTTAAGTCGGATGCCTGTCCATACCCGCGAATGTTTTCATTCTTTGGTCATTAAATGCGCTTTGATGCTTATTGTCTGTTCCAACAGGGTCCGTGTTAGGGCCTGTTTACATGGAGTTGGGGTAAACCGCCTGTCCATATAATCTGTCTGTCTAATTTGATCACGTTTACATGGTGGGTGGGATGACCATATGAGAGATTATATGGACAGGTGGGTTACCCCACCCTAGGGGGTTACTTCACCTACCTGGGGTCCCCCTCCTCTATGTAAACAGGCCCTTAGAGAGAGTGGACTGAATACGTAACGGTTCCCTCCTCTATTAATATATATTTTAAACCTTTGCTTGTCTTGCTGTCCCTTTAGTTATCCTCTCCTGGACTCGGATCTGTCCATTGTTCTTGGCCACTCAGACGATGTAGCGACATTAAAGGCGATACAGACTATTGTACGTTCTATGAGTGCTTTGAAACTGGCTGACGACCAAGCCATTAAACCCAGTTACCTCTCAAGTGAGTGACAATGAAAACCATTTAATGCGTTGCTACTGATGTAAGGAATATATAGCTGGACCTCCTACGTGACATAAGTCATAATGGGTTAATCAACCTTTTGGTGGAGCTGCATTTGACAGATTTAGATTTGCTAATTTGGTGTCTTCAAACTGAAACTGAACTGCCAGTGACAGCAGACGCCAAGCGTGGAAAACGCTGTGATAAAGTAATAATTTCTGTTTCGCGAGAATACGAAGCAAAGCAATAAAACTTCCCAACCTCATTTAGGTTTTTGCTTTTCTGCGTGGGCTTTTTGTTTCGCTTTTTTGCTATTTTAGTTTAGTAGCTGAATGTGGTGGTAAATAGATAATGTGAGTATAAACTTTGGCTTACAAACCAAATCGAACCTCTACTATAGACCATTCGTCCACAACAGCCACATTTATTTGTCTTAGCCGGAACATGTAATTAGTGTGTTGTTTTGGCCTGTCTACAATAGCCACCCCATACCAGGGTTCTGTCTAGGATTTATTGTCTGGGGGAGACGTCGCGAGTGGCCGAGGGCCACGAGCTTCCTAGGGAAGATCCGGGGACATGCCCCCCCCCCCCCCCCCGGAAATGTTTTGAAGTAAATATGCGCTGAGATGCAATCTGGTGCATTTTGAGAAACTTTTGAGAAATGTTACAGTGCGTGCACTGACCTCGTCGCGTCTGGATGATTGTTCCGATATAATTATTTATTATATAGACACGAGTGTTTTACTGGAAAATATACTACTCGTAAAATTCATAAAAACTACATCCGGGACCCGAGTGGTTTATTTTCCATAATCTCACTAGTGAGTTTATCGATGACGTAATTTCGGTCATTTCCCTCTATTATTTTATCGATGTCTCTTTCTCTATATAATAAAAAGAACATTACACGGCGGCTTGAAGATATGAATTTTATTTCCTCGTGGCATTGTTTTGTCACTCGAAAATAAAATTCATATCTTCGCGCCACCGTGTAATATCCTCTATATATATACTGTAATGATAACAATATTTTAGGGGGGGAGCTGGGCATTTTAGAGGGGAAGCTTCTACCCCTCAAATACCCTAGATAGAACCCCGCATACAACGGTCACTTACCTCTCTCCTCAAGGTAGCTGTTGTGGGGATGTTTGAATGTAAACAAAAGTGAAACCCCTGGAATGTCCTATAATATGTACAGCCTAATTTAATTTCACAAAGTGTTTTCATCGCTTCCTTGGTGACTTGGCTGGTTGCAACTACTTGCTTCGATGGAAAACGACACTACAGACGTTTTAAAACTTATCTTGTTTTGTTTACTTAGATTTCTTTCTCTTTTTTTACAGCTTTCGGATTTTCGGGATTCTGTCATTTTACAAAGTTCAGGGTAAGAGTAGTTCCCATCTAAGTGAATAATCATGTTAGTAAGCCCTAGAGAAGAGCCATTATGAAGTAATTCTTTCCTTTGGCACTGTTGGATTGTTCAATTTGCCTTAAAAAATGTCCTTTAGTTTTCTCTGATTCTTGATTCCTCCTCCGATTAGTAGACTAAATACGTCGCACAAAATGAAATTGTATCGTAGTGTATATGACACGATTTTTGTGCTGTTTTCAGTTCTTCAATATGCATAAAATAAGTTTCCGATATAAAAACTCGCTATCTGTATACAGGAGTCGTATTTGGTAAATATTAACTTGTTTTCCGTTAAGAGACTGGTTGCGGGTGAAGCCAGTGTTGGCGTTAAAGCAATGCAAGTGGGAAAAATAACGACTGGGTGCCGTTTTTTGGATACCATGACAGCTTAATTCCTGTGGGCGACAACATCTCCCTTAATTCAAAAATACACACAATAGCCACTTAGTACTAGTCCCCTGTGACTATCGTTCATTTTCAGGAACATAGCGGCCAAGCAAATCGCGCTCAGCTTTTCATGAAGTTCTTGGAAGCAGTCTTGGAAGTTTATGGCTCATCACCTGACGAAAAAACTCAACGCTCATGTTCTGTAGCGTCTATTAAGCCAATAAATCTAAGCTCCAGCACCGAAGATGTAAGGAAAGCACAGTCGTCGTCTCTCTCATCTTCCATGAGTTCTTTGTCTGGTGGTGCGACGGGTGGAAAAAACATTTTCATTCCTATTCCGTTTAAGCGAGCGGGATCCTCTTACAGACAAAAGAAGGAATCTCCCAAGTTTCGGAGAAATTGGTCTGCTAGAGCACAACGTAGCACCTCTGCTGGAAAAAGTGTTAAATGGTAGCGAGAAAGCGAGGATGAGGGGCTGACATCTTTATCAGTGAAGAATGTGGTCAGATGTTTTTAGTTAGCCAAGTGGTAAAAACCAAGAATAGCACCACGTGATTGTGGTATCCGTGGTAACTAAAAATGGAGCCATTTCAGCACTGAACCAGTGTTTGATTTAACTGAGACGGTGCTAAACGTTTCCTCTTGAGCAGCTGACGCCATTATTTTTATTTCTGCTCAGAGTCTTGACACAAGTTATTCATGCTGGTCATGAATATCAACCATTTTATCACCAAAGCGATCGCAGCCATCAACTTTCCAGCAGTTGATGTCCAGTGATGTAAGTTGCAGGTTGGCGTTTGAGCAACTTGAAATTTTGGTGGATCAAATCATAAGTCACAGGTGTATATTATCTGATGGAAAACGGAACTTTGCTCAAGGGTGCAGAACTCTCTGTGGTGGGCATCTATTAGATGGACTAGGCTACGAGGTGGACACCCAAAATAACCATCATTTGAGTGGAGTTCCTCTCGAAAGTGACAGCCTTGTAAAACAGATACCATTAACGGTTGTGTATGGGCGACACTTTTCCAAGACAACCAACCATGCCAGGAGAATAGAACAATCGGAGTGATCCTTAACATGTTTATTTTACAGCAAGCTTGCTGTAAATGTTCGCCATCGTTTTTCGTTAACTAGACACAACAGACACTCAATAATGAGATCATCATCCCGACGTAGCACAGGGTACACGAGCGGCGAGTATAAGTTGGAAACTGATTCACATAATAGTCCTCAAATTCACCACTATTAAACAAGAAAATTTACAGGACACGGTATCACTTCAATTTGGGATAATCTCGAAAACCTGCATTATTCTTCCGTTTTTTCGTGTTTTTCAAGGTATTTAATTCAATTTGCAGGTATCACTGACACTTAAGCCTGCATGATGACTACTTTTCAGTTCTTAATTGTGGCATTAGTTAGGTTTTTGTATACGTTAGTCGCCATGTCATGCATCCATAGGGACTGCTGTGTGACAGCTATAGTGACGCCTGTGATAGACTCACATGCCTGACTGGCCAAAATTAACGAGAGGCACAGCGTGACTTCATCCATTCATTGTTCTTGGAATACTATACTATGATCAGGGGCACCCAACGAGAATATAGTTGAAAACCACTAAAACATAGCAATGTTAAACGTATTTGAGTATTTAAACGGTAGATATAGGCATATTTTTGTCCCCTAAAAATTTTTCATCTGTTCGGATTTCCTAGCTGAAAGTCTAGTGATCCGAAAATTATAGGGATCAAAACTTACCTTTTCGAAAATTTCACCCAGAAAAAAAGGCTCCCGAAAATTCTGGGTGACCTTTTAAGGGTAAAAATCCGTTAAAAATGGGCAATTATACCATTTTTTAAATGTTCGAAAATCCTAGGAGAGGCAGGCAAGCCGAGAAATTTTACAACAAATGTTCCGAAAATTCTAGATCTCAAATCGTCTTCCGAACAGTTATTTTCCGAAAATTGTCGTTGGGTGCCCCTGTATGATGCCTTTCTAAAGTAAGCACGGGTTAAATTTTCTGAACTGAAAATCTCTATACAGTTGTTAGGGAGTGGGAATACAGAAAATGCGACTTTAAAATTGAGTACTACATTTAACAGATATTATTTTCTATTTGGTCGTTAAAATGAGCATTGTAAATAGTGAAAGTCGGGATTTTTATAAATTATATTGTTCTTTTAACTTACCGATTGGTGCTCTAAGTGAACGACACGTCCCGGGGTAGAGAGAAGAGAGGCTGTTAATTTACCAATCGTTGTACCGTCCGGCAAACAGAGCCACCTTAGCCCTGTCTTGGGCTCTTTAAGTTCTAAAAAATGCATTTGAATCAAAGAAAACCTGAAAATCAAATTTCCGTTTTGTTTAAAAAACACCATCACACAGCCACTTGAAGGTCGCCAAAGGGTAAATGCCTCAAATAAAGTAAGTATGCAGCTTGCTTACCGTAGACCACGAGTGGTCCCTCGTTTTACTCAGCGGTAGTAGAGCAAGCGACCTGAGACGCGAGTGCCCGTAAAAATCGCCTCCCCCCGTGGAGGTTGACATGTGTCGAAGTGGTACAAGGTCAAGTCTTAGCGGTTTCCGTTACAGCTGATGTTGACTGTTTCAATCTGGAGAGGGTGATTCAGAAGAACAAAGGCCGACTTCGATGAAACTTGATCGCTATTAGGCCAATGGACCCTCACCTGTCCGAAGAAAACATAATGGCCTCGAAGTTCTTTGTAGTAATTCAAACGGTAGTTCTTATCATATGTAGGTAGGTCCTTCCGAGGACAGACAGAGCAGTACATAAGTTCAAATTCTGCGACTTCCAGGCCACTTACATTGGTGAAACTGGCAGAAACCTTAGCACGCGACTAATCGAACACAAACGAGCGACGAGAAATCGTGACGCCAACAATCACATTGCTGAACATCATTTACAGACGAAACATCAAATCGACTGGGACTCTGCGACATATATTACGTATTCTAAAGACTACTTTACTAACTTAGGACAAACGCCACTGAATCGTACTCAACAGTTACCTGCGCCGTACATACAACTTACCAACGGACTCAAGCAAAACTACAGTATAACTATGCGAGAATGGCTTGACAACCGACAATTTGACTAACAATAAACGACTGTTTAACTGTGACAATACACGGATCGAAACGCACCAATGACATTGCGAGTCTTCATAGCCAATAACATCACGGCTTAACTGACAGGCCCGTGGCCAATAACATCGCGACTTAATTGACCAATCAAGTCAATAACTAGAGTTTTTAATACCATCAACTGACAAATACAACTCACTTTGACTCTGAAGATGACTACCGCACAGGTTATCGAAACGTCAGTCACTGTCAACAACAACAGTCTTATTCAGGACTACGTTCACCCGGACGATCATACTCAACCTACTTATGAAATGACTCCTGGGTTCAAACCTTTCACAGTAGTTCTTATGTTCGGTATATTTGGACCACTTTTTTTGACCCCGTGAGAACTCGGAAAGTTAATGTGACTTGTGGTAAGAGACTGTTGTTTTAGCGTCCAAACTGATTTCATTTATTTGTTTTTTAGTCACTCACACTACATAAAAATAAAACGTTACAAGAGGTGTTAATTAAAATATAAGTTGTTGTGACAAGGAAGCCTAAAGAAGTTGGGAGCTTATATTAAGGAAATGTTCACCGTAACTTTGTGTTTCGCAAGGACTTGTATGATCTTGTATGATGCCTACGCGGATTAAGGTAAGTCAAAACAGGGATTACATGTAGGCTTAGTTGATCCTGGCATTTGTCATTTCCACTTTAATAACACACCATTTTCAAAAACGAGTCGCATTCAACTTAATTCGCGGGAAGGGTGTACAGTATGCGCGTTTTGCATCCTTCCCATGGCACTCCACGCCCTCTCTTAATTATCCGCGCTCAAAGGAAGAGGAAGAGGAGAGTGGCGCCCGGGAAAAAAAGGAGATGGGGATACCTTATATTACCTTTTATTATTCCACTATTATGTCATTTTACCATATAAGGTCAAGAGAACAAGCAAAATACGAGGCCGTAATACACTGTAGTGTCCTGGTTTAACCGGTTTACAACAGGGCGAATACCGGCGGATGGAGAAGGAGCAACTATGGCTAACAGAATCAGGATGTTTTGGATACTCTTACTAGAAAATAGAAGCCAAAATAACATTTTCTTTTTGCAGTACATAATAAACCTCTCATTCAATGGTTTGGCATAATACGCGCGAACATTTTGCTCATTGTTAACGTCATTCTCCCAGACGGAATCAGGATGTTTCTGAATACTCTTACCAAAAAATAGAAACCAATTGCCAAATAGCAATTTTTTTTGTAGTGGAATAATAAACCTCTTATTCGATGGTTTAGCATATAATACGAGCCGACATTTTCCTCATTGCTCGTATTTTTCCTCGCCCCTGCGGGGCTCGGAAAAATACTACGCAACTCGCAAAATATCCGCACGTATTATATGCTAAACCATTGAATAAGGTGTATATATTCTGTCACCATTTCGCTTCTGTTGGACCTTAACTGGCAAATAAGTTACCAACCGTTCAGCGTAATTATTTTGATTTTATGAACATATCTAACTCTCCTGACTCTTCGTTTGCTTTCAACGTAGTTACCCCAGCTGAAGTGGAATTGGAAATTTAGCGCATACCAGATAACAAATCTCATGGTTTATATTCATGTCCTACTCAACTGTTGAAATACTCGTCAAATGTTATAAGCAATACACTCGCGGAAATAATAAATCTTTCGTTTTCGACGGGGATGTATTCCATTAAACGAAAAATGGCAAAAATTATTCCTATTTTTAAAGCTGAAGATAACACTAACGCAAACAACTATAGGCGTATTTCTTTGCCGTCTCTCTTTAATAGGATCTTCGAAAAATTGGTCTTCTATAGAATGGAATCTTTTATTAAGCAAAATGATATACTTTCTCCATCTCAATATGGATTTCGCAAAGCGCAACTCAGCATGCAATTTTTGACCTTGTAAATACCATTCAGGAAAACATGGGCAAGCGCTTGTTATCATGTGGTGTATATGTTGTGGTTCAATTTTATCCTTGGTTCAAACTTTCTTTTCTTTTGTTTTTGGGTATGGTAATGTACGGTAATGACGTGATAATGAGTTTGAAACAAAAGAAAAAATTTGAACCAAGGATAAAATTGAACCACAACATATATTTGACCTGAAAACGGCTTTTGATACAGTCGATCATTAAATTCTTTTGCACAAGTTAGACCACTATGGTTTTCGTGGTGTTATAAATAATTGGTTCTCATCTTAGTTGGAAGGTCGAACTCAAACGACGCAAGTTGGTTCCTATATATCCAAAAGAAAAAACCACTTTTGGTGTGCCGCAAGGCTCCGTCCTAGGTCCATTACTCTTCCTAATCTATGTCAACGACATCCAAGAATCTTCTGATAAACTTGAATTTTTTATATTTGCTGACGACACGAATGCCGTATATGCTCACAAATATCTTAAGTTCCTTGGGTCGACTGTAAATCAAGAACTCTGCAAGCTGTTCGATTGGTTAACGGCGAATAAACTAACCTTGAATATTAAAAAACAACTTCTGTCAACTTACTTATCACCCTAAAATAATGATATTCGGTGATGTCAAAATAAGAATGTGGCTCTAGAATGTAAAGAATTTGTGAGATACCTAGATATAATAATTGACAATAATCTTTCTTGGAAACATCATACTGACCATGTAGCTATTATAATGAGCCGAACTGTAGGATTGATCTGTAAGCTATGGCATTTTCTGCCAAGAAATACTCTTTTAACTATTTATCGCTCCCTTGTTGCTCCTTATTTAACTTATGGTTTGATGGCCTGGGGCCAAGCATGTAAATCTTACCTTGAAAAGCCTCTCAAGCTTCAAAAGCGTGATCTTAGCTTTATCTATTTTTCTGAGCGAAATCAGCATTCAATTCCTTTATTTATTGACGCCGGTGTTTTGCCGTTAAAATTTTTGTATTATGAGCTTTTAGCTAACCTTATGTTTGAAATAGGACACAGAAATGGCTCTTAGTAACGTTCAAGGTTCTGATATTTATCCTTATAATAACCGATCCTCTGCCTCTAATAACTTTTACACACAAAGTTACAGACTCAATTCGAGTGAATTCCTTTTCTAGAATCGGAACAAAAATATGGAATGAAATGCCTGAAACTTTAAGAAAATTTTCAAGAAATGCCTTTGAGAGGAAAATAAAACAAACACTTTTTGAGATCCTAGCTTCAGAAGACTTACATTGATATCCCAGAAATCGTTCAAAATTTAAGTTGGACTAGTTAGGGCGTAATCATCAATATCGTTTAGTGTATCCGAGTGGTCTCTTGTCATAACTGTGTTGTCATTTATTATTAGTATTCAGTTAGTTTATCAGTAGTCTCTAGTCTTTGTTGTCAATTTTAGTTTCGTCAGTTCTCTTGTTACTTTTAGTTGTATTTAGTAGTTGTATTTATTTCCTGTAAACATACCGCCTAGATTAGCTTAGCTACCCGCGGGTATGTTATAATTGCACTTTTACCTTAAAACACAATAAAAAATGTTTGTATGTATTTAAATAGAAACGTTAGCATTCATATCCGCCAAGGATCGTATGTACCGTTCCATAAAGGCGGTTCCAAAAATTTTAAAATTGTAAGATACTCAAAATCATCGGTTTTCGTGTTGGAGACGAGTCTTAAAACAAGTTGGACTAAATCTTTGAATGATCCAGTTAAGATGTTCCTTATGCGAGTAGACGCGAACTCCGTGATGCTCACTAATCTGGAATTTTCGTTGATATATTTTGTGAAAAACTTTAGGTTCCAAATTTGGAACCGAAGCATTACGTACTTGGCTACGTTTGCTTGCCAGTCACAGTAAGTAGCTATATAACAATTGTACAAAGCATTGTCTACTCTCCAAAGCACACGAGTGAAGTTCCCCTTTGCAAACATGACCGATTTGGTTTGTTTTGAAAGTTTCAGCAGTTCATTGAAGCTTTCCTTGAATCGCAAAAAAGACCTGCGCAGAGAACCACGATCAGTTTCGAATGGCTCTTTTTCATCGCTTTTTCCCCTGTAATTGTTCGTCGTCCCTCCTTGTTGGCTATTTTGGTCGTAGTTGTTCGTTTGTGTCATTTCTTCATTTTCTTCGGTAGCTTTGTATTTTGACATCTTCCGTCTGTTTTTGTAAATGGTTCGTTGTGTCCTTGAGTACGGTCTGGTAACATCCAACAAATGTAATTGTAAAAGAATACTCTTGCTTTCCATAAACAAAGAAAAATTTGTACTGAAGGAAATATGCTCAGCGTTCAAGGACTGGTGCTCTAAAATAGTAGACATCGCGGAGTGAAAATGAGGTAAATCCTGTTCAACCTCAGGTAGACATCTTTCACTATACAGGTAAGAGTTACACTCGTATACCATATTTACGTAGTCACGGAAGGCTTTACTAAGTTCAAGAGCTGTACTAGTATAACTGGCTCTTCTATATTCCTGACACTCGCTACGTTCACAGTCGTCTTGAAGTGTGGCTATTTCATGCTCTGATAACTCAATAGACATGTTACCTGGATTCACTCCAAAGAATAGGCGAAAAAAAAGGTAGTATTCGGCCTCCAGGTTGGGATAAAGGAGTGTTCCACCAAAAGTTTCGATGATTTCCACAACTTTGCACCAAGGGCTTTGCCAGTCACAGGTAACACCACCGACAAGCTTCGCTAAGTACATTGGGGTTATACCATCCTTGTTAGGACAGTTAACGTCTACGCCTATTACATCCTTTTTAGAAAGCAAGTGACGGACAAACCGCCACATTCCTCGAATTGCCGCCAGGTGATACAAGGTCAAGTCTGGTCGGTTTTCGTTGCAGCCTATGTTCACTGTTCCAGTCTGGAGAAGGTGTTTTAGGATAACAGAGGCTGACTTCGAGGCAAGATCCAGTTCTAAGCCTGTTAGAATGTTTTCGTGGTGAAAGTTGAGAAATGGTGTGTATTTAACAGAATACAACACCGAAAGCCAGAGCGGGGAGAAACCGGTTGCACTCTTTATGGATGGGTTAGCACCCCAGGAGAGGAATCTTTTAAGTGCTATAACGTTTGCTCCTTGTGCTGCTCTGTGTAAGGCGTTATAACCTTTCGCATCAAAACAGTCATTGACAACTTTTCTCCCTCGAGGATGATCCTTGATTGCCAGGGCCAGTGGGCCATCGCCAGTTCGAATAACCTTTGACGAACCACGATGGTTCCAAACCTCTTCGTACTCATCCAAAAAGAAGTCGAATAGAGAGTCATTTGATGCTAGGTATTTCGACCATTCTTCATCTCCCCGCAAGAACTCCGAAAGGTAATGCAAGTAGTGCAACTTGTGGTACGAAATCAAGTGCAGGGTAGAATTTTCAAACGCGATTCCACATGAAATGTTTACCTTCTCTTGTTGCTTTGCAAGAACTTTAGATGTGTGTCGCCCTCCCTTGTGTAAATAGATCAAAAGTGGACTTGACCCCGCCTGCTCTTGGCAATTAATTTTCACGCCTAACTTTAAAAACATATATGCTGAACGAACTTTATTCCGTTTTACCAAAGAAGCAAGAAATCGGCAATCTTGTTTGCCTGGATAAAAAGACGTAAGTGTCCTAAAAACCGGCTTTATCACTGGGCTATCTAGCAAGTCTGGAACAACCGCGAGGCCCGAACTTTTCAACATGTTGTAGTCCATACTATCAATGAGGAAAGGCGCTGGAGATGCCAGAAATACCAAGTAAGTATTGTCATATCTGTCACTTCCTGTAAGGAGAAACGAAGCATTACTTTTTTGTATTAGCAGGCGAAGAACGTTTGAATAAGTTTCTGAAATTAAACCATCTGAATCGTAGAATTGGCGCATGCCGATATGAGTAGTAAAATAAGTGTTCGTAATTCTTATAACCGCATTCAACCAAGTATGTTGAAGGTCCCCTTTTTCCCAAGGTTGTTTATTGTTTAACTCTTCTATCCAGTTTATAGGCTTGTCGGCATATAGATCAGAATAGAATTCTTTTCCCACAGTTTTCATGTTTTGGACTATGTGGTATAATGCAGTCAAGTTTTTTCCGTCTTTAGCAAAAAAGTTGCTACCTAATTCTAGCAAAGTGCAGAAACTGTTCGTTGAAAAACACATAGCCGCGCTGTGAAGTGGAGTTGAAAAGTTATAAGTTCTTCGATTAATTTTTGCCCCACTGTGAACAAGCAAGGTAATAAGTGAGTCCATCCCATGGCACGCGGCTATGTGGAGTGGCGCTGAACCATTGCAGTCCCTTACATTCACGTCTGCTTTATGCGTTATGAGTAATTTGGCGACATTGCGGTAGCCGCGCATAGCTGCTATATGCAACGCAGTGAAGCCACAAGGGTAAGTGTTTTGCTGTAGGACAGTTACTGTAGATCGAGGAAAGAATCTTGGATCTGCCATGCTAGCTTTACAGCGTACAGAAATGTTTACTCCCGCCACCAGCATTACTTGTAACGCTTTAGAGTTATTAAAATGAACGGCGTCATGTAGAGGAAGTCTTCCTGCGGCGTTGGCACAGTTCAAAGCATTATCTGGCTGACGTAAAAGAGCCTTGATCACATCCAAATGTTCCTTTCTAACTGCAGCGTGAAGAGCTGTTTCGCTCATC
The DNA here is from genome assembly GCA_038088405.1 of Porites divaricata. Taxonomy (NCBI): domain Eukaryota; kingdom Metazoa; phylum Cnidaria; class Anthozoa; order Scleractinia; family Poritidae; genus Porites; species Porites divaricata. The sequence goes on along the minus strand of JBBMOI010000001.1, from coordinate 22,448,830 downwards.
TTCAAATGATCGGTGTCAACCATAATAGTATTTTTCTCACTCTTATCCCGTATAGTATTTTGTAGCAGATAGCTGCCGTTTAAGCAAGTGTCTATCACACCCTCTTTCAGTAAATAGTCCACAACACTTACGTGACCTCCAGAAGCAGCATGATGCAACGAGACTCCATCCAATACTCCACCAGCTTTCTTAAGGGTCTTAAGGACTTCAAGATGCCCACTGTTGGCTGCCAGCTGGATTGCAGTATTATTGCAACCAGTGGTTTCCAGTACATTTGCATGACGTTCAATAAGAAATTCCACAATGTCAACGTTTCCTTCCTGGGAAGCAATGTGTAACAGGGAATATTCACATGCCAATCTCCGACATTCACGGACGGGATCTTCTGAACTTTGTGCCGGCATGAAATCTGGGCATGTGACAGTGTAGTTAAGCTTTGCCCCGTGCAAAGAAAGAATGATGAGATTATCGAGGTTACCGGTATTTGCAGATACGAATGCAGGCGTACGGTATTCGTTGTTTAAACAATCAACGTCTAAGAAATGTTTGATCAAAAGTTTTGTAATATCTGGAGAGGCAAAACGTGCACTAATGTGCAACGCAGTGCTCTTGGATTTGTCTGTGGCGTTAACAAAACTAGAAGGCATTGACAGAAATTCGTGTATCTGATGTTCGTTTGAGCCACCCTTTACGATATGGCTTGTTAAATAGAACGATTCTTCTGGTGACAGGCGTTTCTTGGAATTCTTTGCTTTTTGAAGGTAGTATTTGGCAAGACGTTTGTGACCGTTTTCTTTCTTCACGTAATAAAGCTGTCCCTTATTAGTTCCTCGAGTCAACCATTCAGACAATGACGCATGATAAATTCGCACAAGACCACTTCGCGATCCATGCCACAGAAATAAGGATACTTCTTCCAGCCTCGGCATGACATCATACTCATAATCGAGAGTTGGGTTGTCAAGTTGAAGGACAGAGTGGATTTGTTGAGCAGAAAGTGGTCTATATGATGCAACTAAAATTTCAAATATGTCTCGTAAGGGTTGGAAGGAGTTACGTGTTGTGAATTTCCGTTCAAAGTATAACTGAAATAAGTTATCAAGTGTCTGGGGAATGTTTTCAGTCCAGCTTGTGTTATCTGTTGTCGCAGATAAAGCATTTAATACAAGACGTACATGCAGGAAATTTCCTTGGGACTTCTCGACAAGGTTGGAAACAATTCTCTGAGACGGTTTGGTGTTGTCCTTGATCGAAAAGTATGATTTCATCTTGGAAATAATTGAACTTTCCAATGGATATATTCTATCCGATGTATAGTTAGTAATATCCTCTACATTTCGCACGTCGTCTTGCCTCAGCTCCAGTCTTTGCATTCCTTCAAAGCTTTTGGTAATGGCACTTATATTACGTGTGGAAATGATCAGTTTAAGCCACACTGGGAATCGTGGAACTTTTGATTTCAGCATGTGTAAAATTTCTGTTTTGTCTACTGCGCACTCGTCTAAGGCGTCAATTATAACATACCAGGGCTCTTTTGGTTGCTGCTGTAATTTAATGAGTGGTGTGATGATTCCTTCTTGGAGACACCAGTCTGGTTCTCCTTCACAATTGTCTTGTAGTACTTTATTCACAAAAGAATCACTCAAAATAGTTTTACGGTATTCATCAATTCTCCAAGCAATCATATTTGCAAGATTTCGAACAAATTTGGCTGCATTTTGTGTTCCCTTGTCTGAGTGCATGCAGAAGTGATATCCAATAATTCTGTTGTGTATGAATGGACTTGATGTTCTTGAACAAAGCAAATGGCAGACAAAAGCTGTCTTACCAGAACCAGGGTTTCCAATAAGTAAGACACCACGCGCATCTGGCTTCTCAATGATCTTATCCATTTCCTGGTACAGCCACTGTCGTCCAAAAAAGCCCTTTCTGGATGACGTGATAAACTCGCTGAAGTCAAAATACTTCAGTTTCCAGAGATCGGGCTTCATTTCGAGAGCACATCCTAAAGAAAGAAACAAAATTGTTACAATCTCATCATAATCTAGATATTTGTATTTTTTGGTCTAATTTAATTCCGTACCTTCTCTCATAAACGTGTCATCGTTTGGGACGTGAAACCAGCACCCAAAAAGGAACCACGTCATCCATAGCAGTGCTCCGAGTAATGCAATAATCTTTCCGAGGCTCTTAAAATTCTTTCCGACATATCCAAGCACAGCGACAAATAGCTTAATCACCGCATTTACGCTGTTTACAAACGCGATGTTCCTCTGCTGTAGAGTATCAACATCCTCCCTTAACTGGCTCAGTTCTTCTTTGTTTCTTTCGGCTTCTTGCGCCAGATTATTCATAAACTCTTTCAAATCTGCTAAAACGTCTGCTTCCATACTATGCAAGTCAGTAACGTTTTTAAGATTGACAATCTCTTTAAGAGCGTTCTGAGCGTCCGGATCGCCAATCAACTGGGGATCTTGCAGCAATTTTTCAATACTGGCGAAAGCGATTGCCTTGTCAGCGTCGGGTAATTCAGGTTTTGGTACGTGAACCCATTTTTCATTTCGAGTTTCTCGGACTTCCTTAATCAAGGGCCGAAAAATGGCAAACTGATCACACCAGTACATTAAGTTTAAGATGGCAGTCACATCCATGTCGTCCGCACTGGTTATCACTCTATGTCCGCCTACATCTGGAAGGAAGAGCTTAGCTATCTCCCAGGGACCCAAGTTCGGATCCATCCATTTGGTGGGATCACTTTGCTTCCAGTTTGGCTTGTGTGAATGGTGGTGAGCCTCAAGGATATTAGCCCACCGACAGATGGTCATGTCGTGATATTGGTTGGGTTTTCGTCTTGCAACAGCGACACATTTACAGGGTCCTGCTCCCGGTATAGCTGCAATCCCAGCTGTCACATTTTTGTAGAAATCTTCCGTCTCTCGAACAACAAATGGCCGAAGACCTTTGCAGAGGACTTTTGTCAAGGCATAGCCTAGAGCAAGCCAGTTTCTATACTCTGGCTTGGTAAGTGGTCCTGTAGATACCGCTGGTACAGAGCAACTTGCTTTCGCCATGGACAGTCGAATATCCTGAAAAAATTTGGGGGATGATCTTTTAGACACCACAAATTGAACTGAATTTAATGTCACGATCTGCTAAGGTTGATTAACCCTTTAAGCCCTAAGAGTGATCAGCATCAAATTTCTCCTTGTAATATCAATGCTTTGTAAAATAGAGTGGTCACGAGAATTACGGACATGATCACATAATATGAATTTGCTTAATATTTTATCAACTTCTCTCCACTTCTTCTGTAGGAAATGAATAGGGGCAACAAATGAGAATTCAATTTTGATCTTTGGGTTTAAAGGGTTAATAATGGAAACGAGTAACTTTTAACTAGAAAATTGACAACCTGAATTGATTAAATAGCTTTATACATTACCGTAGTTATACTACTTCAGGAGAAATTTCTGCAATTTGAAATACCTACATGTGAAATTACAAACCTTTTGTGGGTAGTAGTATAAACAAATAATAGCATGATTTGTACGTGATATTTGGCATAAATTCCACTTGTGATATTTCAAAATTGTCTCAAATAACAATTTCGAAATATCACTCGATCGTGGTAATTATGCCAAATATCACTACAAACCATGCTATTACCTATACAAATATTCGAGAAATATAAATCAATTAACAGACGGATAACACGAACGTAAATTTCACTTCTCATCTGGGCGTCGATAAAACCAGGAACACAGGAACACGGAACATTCCGGAACATACTGGAACATGAAAAATAAAATAATAATAAAAAATGATTTTTGTAAAAATAAACAATACCATAAAATAACAACAACAACAACAAAAACAACGAAAAAGAAACTGGTATCATCTCCGAGAATGAGAAAACAATATTTTGTCGGGCGATTGAGGGTCCATGCAAATGACAGTAATGAGTGAATTCAAACTATATTAAAACGGGGCGCGAGAAGCGGGGGGGGGGGGGGGGGGGGGTGTTTCAAGCTTTCCTTACACAGCCACCTCTCTTAATTGTTTGCCATGTGGTTTAATGGTTATCCATTTACGGCTTTGCGACCGTAAACAAGAAGAGCTAGGGGCTCGTCGCTTTGGACTTCAGTGGATAAGATTCACATTCGTCGTAAATAGTTGCAGTGGCAGTGGTAGCGCAGTGGTAATTTCTAACTGTTATCAGTTAGCCTGAATTTTAGCTTTCTCCCGAGTCGCAAGTTGAGTACTGGCGATCGTCGCTGTCAAAGTGATTTGGGTATCCTCTGACGACAAAACTGGTGAGAGCGAAGTTATTTGAGAGATAACTTTTGCAATGTATTTATAAGTAACTTACTTTGAAGGTAACTAATGTCAAGCCAACATATAGTCTCCTTATATATATAACCGACATTTGCTTACTTGAGGTGCTTTGCTTTCTTGAGGTTGACATGAATTACTTACAGACTAGACTCTGTGAACTTAAGAAGAGCTTAGGAGCTGCTGTCTTTGGATTTTAGTGGACAATACTCACATTCGTAGTAGTTTCTATACTGTTTACTGTTCACTAAAATCCAGGGAATGTCACAAAATTTAAAGCAACAAACACACGTTAGCAAAGCATTCGAATTAGCAGATAAATATAAATACAATGCAAAATCGCCCAACAAATCAATTGCGACAAAATGTTGTTTTCTCATACTCGGAGATGATACCAGTTTCTTTTTCTTTATTTCTTTATTTTTCGTTTTTTTGTTGTTGTTGTTATTTTATGTTATTATTAACTTTTGCAAAAATTATTTTATTATTTTATTTTATTTATTTATTTTTTTCATGAAAATTATTTCTATTTTTTCATGTTCCGGTATGTTCCGGCATGTTCCGGAATGTTCCGTGTTCCTGGGGTGCTTACCATTTGACAGGAAATTTCGGAAATTCCGGATGGAAGGTAAATGGTAAGGTCACTTTTCGGAATTTCCAACCGAAAATTGAGGAGTACGTTTTGAGGTAGTCCTTTCATTCCGGTTGGTACGAACCAGACGGAATGTTGCTTACCATTTACCAATTTCTCGGTTCCAGACTCACGCTACACAAATTCGCCCCTTTTTTGGATTCAAACCGCAACGGATGTGGCATTTCTGCGGTAAATTGGTAAATCGCTTTCCATTATGCTTTTCACACTCCAACCGGATTTTTCTGTCAAATGGTAAGCACCCCTGGTTTTATCGACGCCTTCTCAACTTACAACGTCCACTCGCAAAAAAAAGGGACAATCGATAGATCTTATCAAGTTGATGGAAGCCACCTTGACGGGTAGGCAACCGCGTGATAAATTATACAGTGTTTTTATCATATGAGAATCTCATGTCGAATAATTTTCATAAAACGGCTGTTCTGAAGAAATATATATATATATATATATAGGAAGCTTGTGTTACGATTTTTCCGTAGTAAAGTGCTCGATACGTTAAAGTAGAGCGTGATATATAAATGTAGGAAATAGGAAAAAGGAAAAAAACTGTAGTTTTTTTCCTATTTCCTACATTTATATATATATATATATATGAATTGTAAACTAAATCTTCACTCCTAAGGTTTCTACTAAAAAAATTGAGGGTGTTACCTGCGCTAAAACTACTTTTTAAAATTTTCTGTACATTTCTCTGTAAATTTTGTTTTTTCCTGCCGGCTAAAATTTCCCGGGAAAACTTGCAGACAATTATATGGAAAATCTAAAGCAAGCGACTGCAGAAATTTAAGCACAGGTACGGCCCAAGAAATTTGTTAGCAGAATCCTTTGCTATGTTGCTGTAGTTTACAAGTCATATTTTTTTTAGAACAGCCGTTTTACGGAAATTATTCGACATTTTATTCTCATACTAGCCTGTTCCAGGCTCTCAGACTGTCTCGGACCATCTCATTTCGCACGGGGTTGCCTACCCGACAAGATGGCTTCCAAAACCGTGATAAGGTCTATTAGACAGGTGAAAACCTCCAAATTCATGATTTACAATGCCACAAATCGACTCGAATGGAAACTAAACCTCACCGTGGAATGATTCTGGGCAGTTACCACTCAAAATTGCTCATTCAGTAAACACACTTAAAACGTTATTATTGCTGTGTGGCTTCGTGAGTAACCACTAACCACTAACCACTAACCACCAGATAAAACCCATGGAACCGTGACGTTCCCTAACAAAATGTACCTACTTCAAGAAATATTCTTGGAGATTCTCTTCCTATCAGCTGTGTCGGCTATCCTAAAACAACTGGCTGGCTTTCTTATAAGTCAGACTATCAACGCACATACTAAGCATGTGTAGGAAAGGTCTGTTTACTATCCCTACATCGCGGAAGTATTTTGCATAGAAGAAGTCGGCCTCGATCTGATGAAGTCAGGCATTTGACGTCACCACCAGCTCCCACATTATGAACTTTAGGCCTGGTTCAGACGCCGAACTTTCATGAGCCGAACCTAATACATTGAATTAAGTTCATGAAAAGTTCGGCGTCTGAATCAATTAGGAACCCCTGTTTCAATTTGGAACGGCTCAGCCGTTCTTTTCGTCTAGCCCGGCCGGGAATCTCGCCTGTGGAGCGACTTTGGAACGGCTTTGATTCAGACGCCGAACTTTTCATCTACCGAACCTAACGCATAAATTATATAACGTATTTTGTAAGCAGTTTGACCGAAATGAGTATTTTCCGCCTCTTAACTTAGTTCAGCTGCAATTAAGATCGGCGTCTGAATTAATTCAGCCGGTCTAAATAATTTGGGTCGGCCTTAATTCGAATTAGGTTTAGCCTCCCCGCAGACGTCCTGTGGGGTTTGTTTTTGTTCGTCACGCATTCATTTCTCCCCACGGACGTCTGCTAAACACAGCCGACATTTACGTTCACCAATCACAGTTTTTGTAAAACGTAGCCCGAGCCGCTTGTTCATATTGGCACGATCAGTGAGGCTTTTGATCGGGTGTGCGGGAAGTTTGTAGTAAATATAGAGTTAAACAAGTATCAGAGAGAAGGTATCCTGCAAATTTTATAGAAAAGATCGATGAGTTTCATAAATTTGCCGACGTGATTTGGCAAATCCCTTACATATCAAGCTTTGCCGCTCATTTGCGACACAGTGCGTGGAACTACTGGACATATTGTTGTTGTTGTTTCGCCCCTGGTAAATCTTATGAAAGATCAAGCTACAAAGCTGGCAAATATTGGTATTCCTGCTGTAACGCTCAATGATATTAGCGAAGAGAATATGAACGTTGTCGAGAGAGGGGCTTTCTCTGTTGTTTACGGAAGCCCAAAAGCTTGGTTGAAGATCGATCGGTGGAGGAAATGTTAGCTAATGTTAGCGAGTGACTTGTACCAGGGCGGATAAATGTTGGGCGGTGAAACGAGCGCTCCGCTCTTCATTAAATGTGTGATGCGGAGTAGGACTGGCACGAGCGCTCTTTCCGCGCTTCCGGTGCGCTTGAAGGCCGGCGAAATTTTCCTTTTTGCAAACCGGAAATCCTATTTTCTTTCTGAAATTTCAGGCTACAGTGTTAAATAGATAACTTCGTTTCGTAACAATATCAATAAACAGTTTCATATGTTTGTGTCTGTATACCTATAAGTCAAACTTGTTGGTCTTATAATGCCAAAATTTGAGTTTAATTTGAAAGTGTTGAATACCTCCTCCTTCCACTAAATATCACCGAATCGTCTTTCGCCGTTTCGTTTGGAAAAGCTTAACACTTCCGGGTGTTTGTAACGACAACAATCTCGACTTGAATGAATGGCAATTTACCTGAACCAACATGTAAGTGTCCGCAAACTCGCCTTGTTTGATATATGCAGGTCATTTTGTGCCTGAGTCGTGACCAGTATTTAACAAGTTTGCCGACAAATAAACGTTTTCAAGGGCGATCAAGGGAAGGGAAGTCTTGGGAGGGTAATCAATCATCATGCATTTCCTTTTTCTCCCTAGTCTGCTATGCAGAGTTCTTGGTGACTGCACTAAAGTTTACAAAGAGAAAGAAAAATTCGTCGTCGCTTGTTTCCGTCCTCCATAACACGTGAAATTAGGCATTTTCACGTTGTAGTCTTGCAGAGGCGGTAGAGAAATGTACAAAAAAGCGTGATGCACGTGCAAAGTTGTTGTTTTGCTTAATAAGCCGATTGCTATTTTGACGTTCTCGCTACCGTCGCCGTCGTCGTTGCTAAAGCTCCTGTTAGTGACATTTCGAGTTGTGTTACATGATGTACATCTTGACAATTATCACGTGTTTGATAATAGGCCTTTCTTACCTCATAAAGGCTTTTGTTCTTGGGCCATCGTAGTTTAACGAGGAATAAAACACAAACAGCGGTGATAAACACATCAAACTTACGTATTTTAATAACTTGACGTTTCGTATGCTACGCAACATACATTTTCAAAAGTGGAATAAAGACCGTTACAATTTTATGAAAACTATATATGAAATATAAATAAGGGGTCTGGAAACGAGATTAAGAAACTACTTAATTTTGATATTCTAGCTTCCGGTAAAACACATTATCATTGTAAAATAAAAGAAACTTTGCTTATCCAAGAACTTAAGCCGGCCCTTAATGTAAACGTCAGCAGTGAGAAGCTGATACTTTACTAATTAGCTTAAGCTTTTATTGTTTTACTGTTAAGAAACAGATGTTTCTTAATCTCGTTTCCAGACCCCTTATTTACATTTCATATATAGTTTTCATAAAATTGTAACGGTCTTTATTCCACTTTTGAAAATGTATGTTGCGTAGCATACGAAACGTCAAGTTATTAAAATGTGTAAGTTTGATATGTTTATCACCGCTGTTTGTGTTTTATTGCTCTTTCTAACCTCGTTAGCATGTGAAAAATACAAAGAAAAACTTTCTTTCAAACGAGGTCAGAAAGGCTAATTATCATATATTTAAAAGAATACATTAATAGGCCGCCATTATGAAAGAGGTCTATAGTTTTGGTTTTGTTACGGAGATTACAGTCTTAAAATAGAATCTTGGCATTGGTGTATTAATTGGACTAACTGGAATTTGCAAGGGACTCGTTCGAATTTGGAAACATTTGGTGGGAAGTCCATCGAGAACTAAAGCCGGAGGAATTATGGATGGAAAAATAGAAGAGTTAAAGAAGGAAAAAAGAACCCTCAAGACAAGTATTACGAAGCTTTTGAACGAATTAGCGGCGGAATTATCGTCAAAAACGCCAAACAAGGAAACTGTCACGGGAAGACTGCAGGACATCGACAAGCGACGGGATGAATTGTTGGAGCTGTTAGACTCGCTTCAAACCTTGTACGGGGAAAATAAGCATGCATCCCTGGCAGCTTCAACAGGTGATGAAGCGGATAAAATGATAGATCGTGTGGACAACGAGACAAAGGAAGCTCGGCTTTTCTTATCGCAAAGTAACAACAAGGAAAGCGAAGGAAATAACACGAGCCAGATCGGCACATTTGAGAGCGCACATGGCAAAGATGGTCACGTGGTCGATGCAAACAAACAGCTGGAGCGGATTCGAATCCCAAAGTTTTCGGGCGACAAGAAAGAATATCAGTCGTGGTGGGCAGCGTTTTCCAGTTGTGTGGATGAAACAAATTTGTCAGCTCAGTTTAAAATGTTGCGGCTCGAAAGTTGTTTAGAAGGAGAGGCGCCCGAAACGGTGAAAGGATTAGGTTACTCGGATCATGCGTACGAAGCGGCTAAGGCAAGGTTGTATCGAAAGTATGGGGGAAACAGGCGACAGGTTCAAGCCCATATCGATAAGCTACGTAAGATGAGGCCGATAAACGCTGATAATCCAAGAGAGCTAGAAAGATTTGCGGACATAGTGGAGAGGACTGTGATTTCTTTAAAGGAAAATAAGAAGTTTGCTGACCTGGAAGGAGGAACATTGTATGCAATTGTGCTGGAAAAACTTCCTCAAGCTCTACTTAGCCAGTACTACTGATGGATTAAAGAAAAGGGAAGCTTGGAGTCTCTTGAAGAGCTGCGTCGCTGGGTTGCTGAGGAAGCTGAGTACCAGGTACAAGCATCAGAATTCAAGCATGGTTTGTCCAGTGTTGGAGGTTTACGAGTAAAGAGCTCAATTAAGTCTTATTTTGGGACCACAGAAGAGAAACGTGATCGTCCCTGTAAAGTGTACAACCAAAAACACCCAATTTGGAAATTTGATATGTTCAAGGGAATGGAACATAGAAAGAAGTGGGAGAAGGCGAAGAAACTCGGACTGTGTTACCGTTGCTTGGGAAAGGGCACCTTGGTGACTCATGTACTTGGAACAGAGAGTGTGGAATTGACGGTTGCAAGGACAGACACCATCGGTTACTTCACGAGGAGAAAGTAGCTTCTGGGTGCATGGAGGGACACACCCGTGACAGAGGAAAACAAGTCCAGTACATATGAAACAGTGCAAGAACATGCACAGAGGAGTATTGCCTTGCATACTGTTCCTGTTATTCTGAAACATGGGGAGAGACGCTTGCAAGTTAATTGTTTCTTGGACGAAGGCAGTGATACGTCGTATGTTAATGAGGATGTGGTAGAGGAACTTGGGTTGGATGGTAAGAAGGAAAAGGTAATTATCAATGTTGCTAATGGACAGAAGGTCAATTTAGTGTCAGCAACCATGGCGATTGGCTTGGAGAGTCTGGATGGTCGTGTGGACACAGTCATTGTAGCGAGAACATCTAATAACATCTGTGGTGGGATGAAACCCACCAACTGGCTCCAAATCAAAGACCAGTGGAAACATTTGAGGGACATTCCTTTTCCTAAGGTTGGAAAAAGGAGTAAAATTGACGTTCTTATTGGTTCAGACTATTACAACCTGCTGTTTCCTATGAAAGAGGTTCGTGGAGGCGACAATGAACCTAGTGCCAGACTGTGTCCATTGGGGTGGACGGCAATTGGTACCATTGGTACATCTGAGGGACTTGGAACAAGTAACACTGGTTATCTGAACACCTATTGCATACAGCAGTCAGTGTGTAGTGATGGAGATCTGAACAATCTGCTGAAACAATTTTGGAGCCTCGAGGCTATTGGAATCACATCGCAGGTGGAGCAGCCACTTTCCCCTGAAGAGAAACTAGCCTTTGATAAAGTGAACAAATCAATCAGGTTTGATGGTGAAAGATATGAAGTTGCTGTGCCTTGGAAACATGAGAGACCAGAATTACCGCCAAACTGACAGATGGCAGAGAAACGCCTTCACACAGTTGAGATGAAGTTAGTGCAAGACGAGAAGCTGGCACAGGCTGACCAATCAGTGGTTGATGACTACTTGAGTAAAGAATATATCAGAGAAGTCCCAGAGGATGAGCCGAGACCACCATCAGAATGGTTCCTTGCACATTAAAAAAAATTTTCCCTGTGTTGAGGCCAGAGAAGGCCATAACCAAAGTTCGGGTTGTTTTCGACAGCTCAGCTCAGCAAGAGGGAAAGAGTTTGAATAGTGAATCACTACCGGGTCCTAAGTTGCAAAGTGACATTGTGGATGTTTTAGTTAAATTCAGAAAAGAGCCAGTTGCATTGGCTGGTGATGTGGGCCAAATGTATCACCAAATACTTCTTAGACCACAGGACAGGGCTCTGCACAGATTCTTATACAGGAGCTTGGACAGTGGGGATACACCAAAGGTTTAGGAGTTTAAAAGGTTTATTTTTGGAGGGTGTTACTGCCCATTTTGTGTACAGTTTGCTTGGCAACATTATGCCAGACTTCACAAGGAGACTTACCCCTTGGGAGCTAATGCGGTTCTAGAACACTGTTACATGGATGATCTGATGCCATCCGCACCTACGGTGGATGATGCGAAGGAAACTAGAAAGCAGGTTACCGAACTAGGGGACTTGGCTGGTTTTCATGTCTGTAAATGGATCTCGAATGAACCGGAAGTAATTGCTGACGTTGTGGAAGAAGATAGGGCTTCTGAGATAGACTTGGAGAAGAGAGAATTGCCAACAACCAAGACCCTGGGTTTCCTGTGGGCCGCCACAGATGACGAATTTCCTTTAGACACTCGTTACAGTTAGATGGATTTGAATTCACTAAGAGGAATGTTTTGAGGCGAACAGCAGCAGTTTACGACCCATTAGGCTTCTTATCACCTTATGTAATCAGGTCCAAGTTGTTGATACAGAAGGCATGGTTGGAGGCACGGGATTGGGATGAACTGTTGCCGACACCTCATCAGCAAGAATGGACAAAGTGGTTTCGAGAATTGGAAGACCTTGAACTTGTGAAAATCCCAAGGTGTTTGAAAGACCCAAGTCCTAATGTGGAAGAACTGAGCATTCATACATTCAGTGACGCGTCAGAGAACGCATGTACAGCTGTAGTTTATGCACGTCATGTGTACGAGAATGGCGACCTCACTGCTCGATTGATTATGTCGAAGTCAAGGCTTGCACCATTAAAAGCAGTGAGTATCCCCAGATTAGAGCTTTTGGGTGCACTCATCAGATTACGTTTGACAAGACAAGTTTGCTCTGCACTCAAGGTACCTACAAATGGAGTGACCTACTGGGTGGACAGTATGAATGTGGGGTACTGGATCCAAGGTCAGAGTAGAGAGTATAAGCCTTTCATAGCCCATCGTGTTGGAGAAATTCATGAGTTCTCTGCTCCTAATCAGTGGCGCTATGTTCCTACGGATGTAAACCCCGCCAACCTTGGAACACGAGGCCTGACAGTAGAAGAGTTAGCAAGCGCAGACTTATGGTGGAATGGGCCCGAATTTCTGAAGAAGTCAAGACATGACTGGCCAGAGTGCAAGTTTGACAAGCCAACGTCAACAGAGAACCTTGAACTTAAAGGAACAAAAGAAACAGGAACAAAGCATGCTACCAGTTACCAAATAATTGAAGAAGGTGAAGAAACGGCTAGTGTCAAAGAGGTGTGGCGATTGGACCCCTCAAGATACTCTAAATGGTATCGAGTCAAAAAAAGGGAGAACTGGAAATTAGGATGTCTTTAGTTCGTGTGACAGCGTGGGTGCGCCGATTTACAGACAATTGTAGGAAACCTGCAGATCAAAGAGAGAAGAGTGAACTGAAGCCGCTGGAGCTTCAAAACGCTGAGGAATTTATCATACGGGAGGTTCAGTCTAAAGTGTACTCAGCAGAGATGGAGTCATTGAAAAGGAACAAGGAAATCCTAAGAGGAAGTACATTGGCACCGTTTAACCCAGTATTAATTAATGGCATTTTGAGGTCCAACACCAGACTACGTCATGTGGACGATCTCCCATATGATGTAAAGTGTCCAATCATACTGCCTAAGAGGAATCACGTCACAGGACTGATGATTAAGTACTACCACGAATTAGAGGGTCATCAGATGGGGCTTAACTTTACGATTAATCATGTACGGGAGAAATACTTAGTGGTTCATGTTCGTGAACAGGTGAAAAGAGTCATGAGAGAATGTTTCGAGTGTGCGAGGTGATTTCGAACAAAGCCAGCTCACCAGCAAATGGCACCGTTATCAAAGATTAGACTGCAGCAATCCTCCAGACCTTTCGATAGCTGTGCAGTAGACTTTGGAGGACCTTTCTTAACTAAGCAAGGACGTGGAAGAGTGCGAGCTAAGCGCTATTTGTGTTTGTTTCTCTGTTTGAAGACCCATTGTTGCCACTTAGAGATGGCCACGTCTTTGGACACTGATGCATTTCTTAACGCTTTTGTCAGAATGACTGCGCGGAGAGGATGGCCACAGCAAATGTTAAGTGACAATGGAACGAACTTTGTAAGCGCATCGAGGGAACTGCGAGACCAAGTCTCTGCTATAGACCA
>JBBMOI010000001.1:22155000-22430000 GCA_038088405.1 Porites divaricata | reverse complement strand
TGTGCAACATGTACCATTAAAGAACAATGTATAATCAATAAAACAATCAGGATCCCCAAACAAAACGAATTAACATTAAATGCCTCAAAAACAACAAAGCTAAAAGCAATGATGTGACAGGGAGAGTAAAGCATAAAGCAACACATTATACTATCCCATCACAATAAGCACAGAACTATAATGACCACACATATCAAAACAAGGGAGCCAACAAAACCAGAGATTAAAATTAATGTAGCTGCATGTAAACCAAAATAATGGATTGCACGAGTATGTGAACAAAAATTCAAACCAAATGATATTGGCCTCTGGTTACCCTACACAGAAAAAGAAAAAAAAAACAGCACACATATCACTGTAAACAAACCAAATAAACAGTACAAACAAAGCAACAGGGGCCTACAAGAAGGAGGACCAAAGCCTAAAACTGAGGAACATAGCCTCAAATAAAAAACAGTGAGGATGAAGCCTCTATATAAAATAGGAGGACAAAGCCTCAAACTAAAATATGATGACAAAGCTTCAATACAAAATATGAGGACAAAGCCTAAATATAAAATATGAGGACGAAGCCTAAAGGTAAAATACGAGGCTGAAGCCTCAAAATAAAATGAGGACAAAGCCTCAATATAAAATATGAGGACGAAGCCTCAAAATAAAAAACGAGGCCAAAGCCTGAGACAGTGGATAAAACCACAACAAAGAACATAATGGACGAATCCATAAAGTTGAGGACGAATCCTCTAAGAAAACTGTGCAGGATGAATCCTGGCAGGCCGAAGCATCAAAATAAAATATGACGACAAAGCCTCAATATGAAATATGAGCACGAAGCCTCAAAATAAAATACGAGGCCGAAGGCTCAAAATAAAATATGAGGCCGAAGCCTCAAAATAAAATATGAGGACAAAGCCTCAATATAAAATAAGAGGCCGAAGCCTCAAAATAAAATATGGGAAAACAAAATAAGTGGCAAGGAAAGCCTGTCAGACAAATGTCGACGCGGCAGGTTCCTTCTAATGCCAAAATAAATTCAACGGCCATAAAGCCAAGGCTTTATAAGCAACGGTGGACGAATCCACACGAACAATGGAGACAAGTCTCCTGTAAACAGAGTAGACGAATCCGCTCTGAGACAGTGGATAAAACCACAACAAAGAACACAATGGACGAATCCATAAAGTTGAGGACGAATCCTCTATGTAAACTGTGCAGGACGAATCCTGGCAGGCCGAAGCCTCAAAATAAAATATGAAGACAAAGCCTAATATAAAATATGAGGACGAAGCCTCAAAATAAAATACGAGGCCGAAGCCTCAAAATAAAATATGGGAAAAACAAAATAAGTGGCCAGGAAAGCCTGTCAGACAAATGTCGACGCAGCAGCTTCCGTCTAATGCCAAAATAAATTTAACGGCCATAAAGCCAAGGCTTATAAGCAACAGTGGACGAATCCACACTAACAATGGAGACAAGTCTCCTGTAAGCAGAGTAGACGAATCCGCTCTGAGACAGTGGATAATTAAATTACCACAACAATTTATGGCATTTCATGTATTTCAATAGCATAAACGACCCCAACGAGTATGAATTCCCGCAATCAACAAGACGATCATGTGCACGAACATATGTGCACATCAATACAGCACCGAGAGTAAGCGGTGAGCCATCGGGCAATAATCTAGTACTTATCTCAAAGACGAGGTGATGCTCGGTAGGTAAGACCCAAGAAGAGCAAAAGAGACTGATAAATCGCTAGCATCCTGCATCTAAATCTCGTCGCCATCAAAAAATGTTTCTGACTGTCTTGTAATGCGAGGAAGGAGGCCTTGTGCCTTGCTTCTGTGAGGCCTTGTGCCTCCGTTACATGACCCGTGACAAATGACACTTTCGTGACAAATAACCCGGATGACAGGAGAACCCTCCTTTGCTGGTGGCTGGAGAAGTAAACTATTAATCAGTCACATTCAGCATAAAACCCATTTATTTCTTTCAGAAATAAATCTCATTTATTTTGCAAAAAAGATGCTCCCAAAAAACGGGTTTTTCTTGCTTAGAATGTCAACTTAAGTGAAAAAAATTGACACACCTTCTTTGTAACGATTTTCCAAGTTTCAGCCGACGAAGGAATGGGTAAATAGAGTAAACTTGTCAAGTTTTGAACTCGAAAACTTTTTCAAATTCGTGCGAAAAACAAAACATCTTGACGCCCAAACCATGTTTACATACTCATGCAAACACTCCTCTCAGCCAATCAGAGCGTGCGTACTATCTTAGTTATTTTATAAAAAACACTAGTACGTTACTGGACTACTGGGAAACATGATTGAAAGCTGCTAAAAACTGTTCTGTGCCTTGGGCCCCTGACAAAGACACTGTCTTCTGGTTTTTATCAGATATGACAAAAAACGGCACACCAGATATTTTCAGTTCAGACTTAGCATGGGAATCTTCCGACAAAATCAAGTCCACATCACGTGATGACTTGAGGTACTCTTCACTTCCCTCCAGTCCCAGTTCCCTGGCAGCTTCAATGAGTGTCTCAACTTCACTAACATTCAAGCCATCCTCATAGATCATACGGAATAAAATATCCTTTGCTCTTCCCTGACCCTCTGCTCCCTTTTGCACCCCAGCCAGATGAACAAGTCTGTGGGCATGTAAAGAATTTGGCCAGATTTTCCAGTTTTTAAACTCTAATCCATCTCTCTGTCCTGCTCTTCTAAGTGAGTGTGTCCAACCGTCACCACCCCACCTGAAGAAAGAAGAAATACTCAAACATTAATTTTTGGTCAGTCTACAACTGAAGCATCCAACTAGAACAACTTGATTAACCACCCACCAGGGATGGTAACCCAACACTGGAGCAGGGGGGGAGGGGCTTATATTCTAAGAACATTCGAAGCAGTTTATTCTGAGACAGGGTAATATATTATAAGCAGATGATACGTGTTCCTTCTAAGACATTATGTCAATAATAATTTTACATGAAAATCAAGGAGACAACAAAAAAAATGGGGCAATTGTGAAAAGGAACTGGACAGTCACACACACCCCTGTTGAAGGTGTCCAGGACGAGCCCATGACTCAGGAATGAGCAACTCTCATACCTGGGCTATGTCATAGCTTTTTCACAGACTGGCTTACTTTAAGGTTTATTTTAGAGAGTGTAGAGCATGAAATTGGAAACCCTTCTCCATCTAAGTGTTCTTAATATAAGATATGAAAACATAGCTACGCCAGTAAGAGCCATGCAAATTTTGTTCTTGATTTTTCCTTCCTTAACTTTTTCTCACTTTTAATTTTTTTTCCTGACCTTTTCTCCACTTTTATCCCACCTTTTTTCTCATCTTCTTTTGCCGCTGATGATCATTCATGCATAGGGGTACTTTGACATGGCCAGGTTTGATTCTTGGCTTTGTACCTGTAACTATTCTATTTATCGCTGAGAATGTAATGTAGTGTAGTTTGACCTCCCCAAGAACTAACAGATTTAGAAATTTTTGCACCATCAAATACCAGAATCACGTTTAAATTAGCGAAATGTGATACGTCTTATCATAATCAGTTATATTTACGTGTCATAATTCCGAGGTATTTGTATGTAATTAATGACCCGTCTTGTAATTCAGCTTATGCTGCAAAAAGGTTGAATAAACGATCATCATTATTATTATTATTATTATATCTTCATAAACAACAAGGCAATGCTTAGCTAGGAAAAACTTGTAGATATCGGATTGGAAAAATGAAAATTGTTTCAGTCTCAAAATATTCAGGACAAAATAATAAACCAAAGTGTCTACGATGGTCAAATAGCTACTAACTTCATTTTATCTCTGAGCCTACCAAAACAAATCATTCGGAGAATCATCCATGTAATTTTACCGTCCTTTTACCTAGGTATCATGCTCCTTACTTTCTCTCCCCTATGGATGCAGACCCTTAGATACCTTCCCCACAATCATGCTACACAGTCCACGATTTCCACCACTACAGCTGTCTATGCATTTACAACAATCTTTTGAGGGTCACTAAGGTTTCCTTGCCTCCCAAGACTGTGAAAACTTAGAATGCTCTTCAAAGGCTACATACATTATGTAAAAACCATGGGTCAACCAGACAAGCAGCAAGATCTCTTTAAAATTCATTCCCAAATGAAAGTAACTCTCAATAACATTTCTTAGCTCAGCCTTGCCTTGTTGTGAGGTAGGAAGGTCAAACTGCACCACATTAGATTTTTAGCAATAAATGAAATAGTCACAAAGCCAAGAATCAAACCTGGCCATGTCTACTCACTCAAAATGAAATGAAGCAAGTTGGGAAAAAACCTAAAGGCGAGAAAAAAGTCAAGAAGGGAAAAATTGAGCATGAAATTTACATGGCACTAATCAGGCTCTATAAAAAAAGGACTAAACATCATAAAAATTTCAAAACATAAATGTTTTTTTTCAGTTCTGCCATATGGCAAGTTTGGCTGTGTGTGCTTCCTGGCTGAGATTTCATGTTTGCTGACTAGTTTGTGGGATGTTATTGACAGGAATCATGGACACCAGACAGCAGCCCATGTATTTTCCTGTTTACTTTCAAAGATGTCATTTGGTGAGTGTATCCTGGACCCATCCACAACACAGACACCACCCTTTGGAGATAAAAAATCTGGAGATTGTCTCTTTTTGAGTTTATTTTTTCCATTTCTGAATTATGGAGAAATCCTCCAAGCTAAAACATAGAAAAACTTAAAATGTTGATTCTGTCCAAGAGATTTGAATAAGGAGTGACCCACACAGGAGAAGGGAAATTTGTGCTGTAAGCCGGAGATCTTCAGGGTATCCGGGAGGTTTGCATATACACCATTGTGGAGAGGTTTTTTGAAGCCACTAATAATTTCTTTAATAAACACTACCTTCTAATATTGTATGCCATGTACTCTTCTCCCTTTTGGGCTGTATTTTTGTCGATAATGTATGGATGCCAGTTGACAGTTACGTTACTGGGGGAAAACTGCTGAATGGCTTTGTCAAGACGTCTCTTGCCAACATAACACCAAGGACAGGACAAATCTGAGTATACATTAATGTTAATCATCTGTGAAAAAAAAACAATTCAATATTTGAGTTATAATGGACCCATTCATGCCTTACTGAATACATGCATTTCATCCTTACATTAAAATTTGACAACCATAAATCATAACAGCTTTTCAGCTGCTCCTGCTAGATAAAGCTCCCCTGGACCGAAAAAAAAATTCCTTTGATGGGCGTTATATTATCAAGTATTTTATATACTCCACCTCCACATTCCCCTAATGCACCTTATTTGTCCCCCAAAATTTTGCATCACCTTTGTTTTCATTTCTCCTGGGTATTACAGCCGTCCCAAGAGAAATTGAAAACAATGCTTATGGAAAATTTTGGGGGCAAATAGGGTACACTATGGGGAACGGGAAGTGGGCTGCCGGCGTATACAGTACAGAGAGGAACATTGATTGTCTAAAGTTGAAACTTTGGTAGTATAAGCTTACTATCTCAATCGGATTTTTTAACCTCGATATCACTACGAAATTCTCAAAATTACAAGACAGCATTATACAGTAGTGCTTTATGAATAAATCTCCTACCATGCTAGCCGTGAGCCGTCAGTATGCTTGAATTAATTTACAAACATTTCCTCGGCTGTCGATTCGGCTGTTCTCACAGCTACTCGTTTCCAGGGGCGTCCGGGAAATCGAATGTGGTCGATTACTTTCCGAGGAAGATTGGAAACTACCGAATCTGCAGGAATCTACCCTCGGAGAAAAATTGCCGCGCAAAGAACGCGGGATTTTTGTCCATTTTGTGTTTATGTATTTTTGAAGAAGTCAATTTTATTTGTACCCCAAAATGCTCAATATTGAATGAAAAAAATGGATGCAGCTCAATGATCTCACGAGCAAACGTTCTTTGTTTTTACAACCTTTGTTTACTTTTTCGGATGATCGCTTTTGTTCTTTTCATGCAGCTGTCAATTTCGTCGAAGACCCACAGATGATGTCGATGATGAGAAGAGTCATCGTTACTATAACAAAGTCTTCAGCGAATAAACAAGCTGCACAGTAATGGATCAAGCCACCGTTTAGTCTCTATGACAAATCAGCAGTTCTTCCGAAGAAGTAACGAGGTAAAATTGCGATAGTACTTAGGTTTTAGAGAGGAGTAGAGTACGTATTTGTTTCTTGTATGAAAACAGTCAGCTTAAAAAAACCCTTAAACCCCTGCAAACTCTCACTTAATAATTTATGGATCATACCAGTCGTTATTTGTGGCGTTTCTACCTCCGTGAGCTTAGTTAAATTGTGATAACATTTTGTTTTGAGACTCAGCAACCGTTTTGTTACCATACTTTACACTGTTCGTGACCATGCGTGAGAATCAAAGATTCATGAAACTGATGAAAGGAAGTGTACACTCTCTCGAAGAACTTAAAACAAAGATAGCTTTAGATTTACAAGAGATAGTGTGAAAGGAGTTAGTACGTAGTCGATTAAAAATGTCCAAGAAATCCTTGCGTGATCTTAATTTTATTTTAATTTAAGGAGGGCATAATTTACGTCGTTTCAGTTGTGTTTAACTCCATTGTTCAAGATGTGCAGTCTCCCTCTTTATTTACGCATCCCGTTTTAAATCAATGCGGCAAGAATTTTTGCCTTACACCATTTCAAATCTATGTCTCGAAATGTAGTAATCTATCTAAACTTGCGTTTATTCCAGATTATCTTGCTAAGAATGACCTTCTTCCGGGTTCAGTTTGCGAGATTATGGAACTTTCTTGGTGAGTAAATAAATGATGTAACCCTTTCACTTCCAAAGTGGCCAAAGTAACAAAAAAAAAAAAAACGAAGGAGGTTTCATTATTTGAGTGGTCACACTGCAGGATTTTGTCCACAGACTCAAAAGTTAGAAGCACCGTATAAAGGTTCTATCGATTCATTCTCGCGGAGTGAAATTAAAAGACAGTTGAATAGTAAAACCTGCCTTTTAGGAAGGGGCATTGGTCGGAGTTATGCACAGTTTTCCAGGTCCACCTTTCCTCATCCCCAAAGCCATTAACCGTGAGGGAACTTTTATTGGTGTGGTGGTGTAAAAATCTCTTGATTGTAGGATCAGGTTCTGCAAGCAACAGTACCAGCTTTCATGTATTCCTGTGTAGCAGTTTGGTTTAATACAATAATTACACTTTCTTCAGCCCTAGCTTATGATTTCCTTCCTTTTATAAAATTGCTTTGCTTTGTTTTTGTATTTTTTTTAATTTTCAATTTGACATTTTCTCAGGTACGCTTGTGTGTACTGGCGTATACATGCATGTAGGTAGCTATGCCCCTGCTTTTAGGGCCAGTATTGACTTAGTTGTTATTGGAACTATTTGTCAATCAAATAGTTATTTTTGTACCTCATAGTACCATATCAGGGGCGGGGGGCAGCAGTTTTTTCCAAGAGGTTTGAGCTATGTATCTAACCCCTACTCTTCAATACAGATTCATTTTGATAAAGTTGCAATCGCCACTTCCCTTCAACTTCATTTCAGAGAATGGAAAGTTAAATATTATTGTGCAACAGAGAAGTGAATTCAGGTCAAATTAGATTTTAGGTTAATATTTTTCAACCCAGATTAATTCTCAATTTCCTTTGTCTCCTGAAATTGAGAATTTAGCAAAATTACATGTAAATGAAAGTTAACCTGAAAAAAAATTTAACCAGATAAAGTAACTGAAACAAAACCAGTTTCACCAAAACACCAGAAAAATTCTTCCAAGTACCTGCTCATAACATAATTATTCAAGGTTGGAGGGGAGGTTGCTAACTGTATAGATCTATTATTACCCAAAGCATATAATTATATAAACTCAAGAAGGATACATCAGGTAAAAAGAAGTGGTTTTGACTTTAAAAAGATAAATTTTTATTAACAACTTCATGTAAACAACTTTTGTGTTGTTAATATCATGGTGTTTATTTTATTACGGTTTTACATGCTGCTGACTGGTTTCTTTCAGTCTTGTGTAGTTTGGTAGAACTGATAAGCTGTGTCATCCCTGCACCCCTCATTATATTTGGTAATACTGTGGACATACGTAGAGTCAACCTTGATGGTACCGGCTACAAGTATGTTGTCCGTGGCTTGTCCAATGTTGTTGGTCTAGACTTCGACATACAAACACAAATGATTTATTGGTCAGACATTACTGTTAAGAAAATTCAGAGGGTCCATATTGATAATGGCCTTGTTCCTGGGAGTGTTGAAGATTTTGTAGTAGAAAACTTGGGAATTCCTGAAGATTTGGCTGTTGACTGGATGAGCCGTAAACTCTTTTGGACAGATGCCAGTAATAAAATAATTGAGGTTATCAATCTGGATGGTACAGAACGTCGCGCACTTATAAGCACTGGTCATGACAAACCAAGAGCTATTGCTCTTGATCCTGGCAACAACAAAGTATATTGGACAGACTGGGGCAGTGAGCCCAAAATATTGCGTGCAAATATGATCGATGGAACAGCCAGGGAAGTCCTCGTAAGTTCAGGTATTGTATGGCCAAATGGGGTTACTTTAGACTATACTGACAGTAAATTGTTCTGGGCTGATGCTAATACGGACAAGTTAGAGAAGTCTGATTTTGATGGGAAGAACCGCAGGGTTCTCATTGATCAGACTCGTGTTTATCATCCTTATGCAATGACGCAGTTTGGTGATCGGATATACTGGAGTGACTGGCAACAGCACAGTATTGAACACTGTAACAAGGATAGAGGAGATGACAGGGTGAGAATTACTGGAGGCATGACCAGGCCAACAGCTTTACATGTTTATCATCCTGATCGACAACCAGGTGCAGGTAAGATCCATTCTGATTTAGCACTAGTGTTAGTAATTTTGATTAAAGATATATAAATACAGTCTTGTTGTGTGTGGATTTGGATTTTAGCAATATAATTGTGGATTTCCACAGTGTTTCATCAGCAGTCAAGTATAGAACAGGCCCAGGTAGGTACTCCCATAAATTTTGGATTGGTGTGTGCCGCCCAGGGTCTTAAACCCTAACCCTATAAGGGACATAGCCAGTCCATAGACCTGCAGGCCCGGGCCTACAAATTTTTGGTTTGATTATTCTATTGCTTGTAATTAATTACCAGTATGAGTTGTTGGGGAGAGCTAAAACCCTTAAGAGGTCAAAGTGTTGGTGATGTTAGTGTGTATTAGCCATGCATACAATTTTCAGGATATGTGGAAATGAAAGTCAGCCAGGCCTACAACCAGTAAAAAAGCTGGCTACCCCCCTACCTATTTAAGGGTGAGACAAGTGAACACTGATACCCTAAATAAGGCCAAAACCTGAAAAATGAGACCCAATTCTAGGGAAGAACAAAAGCTAAGAATTTAATGGAAACACACAAATCTTCCTTAAATCACTTTCCTAATACTCTAAGGTAAAGTTCAGTTTTAACAGATGATTTGCTTCTCGTGTAGCTGGCATTTACACCTAGGGATCATACTGGAAACACAAAACCAACAAGGGCAAAAATGATACCCTACTCAAAACGATGGAGACCCTTAAAACCATACCCTATGGGGCGGCACATACCTATCTAACCCAAATATGGGAGTACCCCTCCCCCCAGGGGAACAGACTACAACTGGTACAAGGGTGCTCCAATCAGCTTTTTCCTGGGGAAACTGTGTAATTGTACTCTCATCTAGGGTCTTAATTGTGACTGTCTATTGCTTTATTTGCTGCAGTGTAAATAATAGGGATAGAACCAGATGAGAGGGACTAGCGAGAAAAAATTGGCGTTATAATTAACATATTGCAGCACCAGCATTTGGTAAAACTGAAGTAAATAGGAAAATCTGTGCCATTTTGTGCAGTAACAATTTGGTATAAAATAAACATTATGAAGCAAACAAAACAAGATGTGGTAAAAGGAATCTAGAGAAAAGGTGGAGGGCCCCTTCTCATCTTTTTTGTTCCATCTACAAGTGTATTGGTTGCAGGTAGACAATGGAGGGATTGAAACTAGACTGCAAAACAGTCGGTTTTTTTCTCAAAATCAGTAATAAGGAAATTGGTAAATCGTGGCGTAAGAGTCTTACACGCGTGAAAGCGCGCGAGCCTGTAGGGCGTGTGAGGTGAGAGAAAAAAAACTGACTGTCCATATTTTTAGCATCTCTCCCCAGTCTCACTCTCTGTTTTCAGCCTCGTTCCAGACCTTTCGTTTGACTGCTCGCGCTTTTTTAATATGCAAAAATACGGACTGTTTTGCAGTCTAGATTGAAACCTGTTTAACTAACTTTTTTGATAAACCCTCTTTAAAATCTTAAATATTACTACCAATTAACTTGATTGCATTGCACTTTTCCTCTTTAATGGGCATTTAATCTCATGATTCTTTCAAACTTCACAAAATCTGAAAAAATTGAATATTGTACCATTTTCAGACTTCAATGAATGCCTAGTAGGTAATGGAGGTTGCAGTCATACATGCTTGGATCTGATTGGTGGATTTAGATGTCTCTGTCCTTTAGGATTTGAACTCAGCTCTGATGACAAGACATGTCAGGGTAAGATTTTATTCACTGAGACTTCATCTTTATAATGAAAAGATAATGAAGAAAAGGTAACATTTTTTGTGTATATTAATATGCTTTCAGATGTAAATGAATGCAGTTACAATCGTGGAGGATGTGAACAGCTATGTATCAATTTCCCAGGAGGATACAACTGCTCCTGCTTGCAAGGCTACACCTTACAGAGTGATGACACATCATGTAAAGGTATATTTAATAGAATGTGAAAATGGGCAAAAGGGTAGGGATGAGGACCAGAACCAGAGAAATGGCAATGGAAATCCTGGGGGAGGAGGGTGGGGTAACTCCCATATAAAAAGAGTGGGGATCAATCTTATCTTTTTAATGGTATAACTTGTAGTTTTTTGTATCATTCAATTGTTCAGGATAGAATACCAATATTTTTAGCACACTGGTATCACTTAGGGCTGCACTTCAAGAAAGCAAAAGAAGAAAAATAGAAACGAAATTAAGTAGCAGGTGCCAGATAAAGATTGAACCACCCCCAAATTGGTCTCAGTGCCTTAGGGTTTACATGTTGTAATTCCAATTTTCTGCTGAGCATCCCCACCCATTTCTTGTGGGAGTCCTTTACCCAGAATGGAAGTTTCTGGGTGGTAGGAAAAAACAGACAGTACAATGTAGGTCCACAGTGTGGGGTGGTCTTTAAGTAAACCATCCATTTGTCTCTGGATATTTGCTTTAAAAATGCTGTTTAAAGCTAGCCAATGTCACCAGCAATATGGGATGTGGATCCATGTAGGCGTTAGTAACGGTGGTAATGAGATGTGAATTTGGCTGAAATCAACTGGGGTCTTCCAGTCATCTTGGCCATGACACTGCAATTTTCTCCCTGTCAGGCTTTAAAGGAAATAATTATTAGGATTTGAAGGTGTGCAGTTTTCTGATCTGTAAGTGTTTTTGAACTTAATTGATGTACATGAATTGTATTTCCTTTCAGATGCAGATGAGTGTCGCATTAATCATGGAGGTTGTGAATTCAGCTGCAATAATACAGAAGCTTCATATTTCTGTTCCTGTCGCTCTGGCTACAGTTTAGCAGCAGACAAACACTCCTGTGATGATATTAATGAGTGTCAAACTAAGGCTCATCACTGCCCAGGTGATTTACTCGGTTTCTTGTGAGTGTACTCTAGCATTTCATCCACAGACTCAAACGTTTACAAGAACTAAGTGCGTATTTTGTGTTTCTAAAACTGGAATGAAATAATAAGTGGTACTTGAAGGTATCAGTAGTCTTTCATGGGTTACTTGTTTCTTTGCCCTTTGTGATGGTCATTTTGGACAAGTCAGGTCAGGTCAGGTCAGTGGTGAGTCTCCCTCTGCTACTGGAAACACTGTAACCCAGACCAAGCTGCCCCATGGATGGAGAGGTAGCGCCTAAACTGCCCCCCTCCACCCTCACCATATCTGTGCAGACGAGGAGGGTGGCATGCAACCTAGCAGGATGAAAAACAAGACCTGTCAAATAGAGATGAGCTCATTGTCTGCCAAGAGCCAGCATGCTACCTTAGGTAGTATTGGCAGCACACTTATTGCAAAACCCCAGCTTTCAAAAGGATGAAAAATTCTGTCACAGGCCAGAGAATGATGATGATGATTTTGGACATTCTATATGTACATTCAATTTTACCTGTTAAATTCAGTTAACGTGAAACTGCTCCATGAATCTTCAGTTAATTTGAGCAGTACATTTTAACTCAGATTTCAAACTCAAATATCACATATTAAGTACATGCCAATCCCAATCTGAATTTGAAGCTTAAAATCAATTGGCTATTCTTTCTGTTTAAGGTAATTCTCGAAAAACATGGCAAACTATTAACGACTTACTTCCCTTCGCACCAACAATGCAACGGCGAAAGAATTGAAGTTGACTGGTTCCATTATTTCTAATTCTAGTGAGCTTTCTAATGCTTTTAATGACCATTTTTCAACAATTGGGCCCTGCCTTGCCTATGAAATTCCACCAAATGATGATAATAATGATTTAAGTTATATCAATAATATAAATGTAAATCACAACAAGTTCAGTTTTCTTCTACAAGCTGTAGCATTGTTTTCTCACATCTAAACAAATTATGTAGATCCAAAGCAACAGGTCTTGATAATAATTATCTCCGCTAAAATAATACGTGAACATGCCGATCTGATTTTAGTTTCTCTGTGTGATCTCTCTAATAAATCTTTGCTTTCTGGTATATTTCTTGATGATTGGAAATGTGCTAGGGTTACTCCGCTGTTTAAGCAAGGTGAGGGATCTGATCTAAATAATTATCGACCTTAATATTTCAGTCATTTCCGTCATCCAATTGTATAATATTTTGAGCAATGAAGATGTCATTGCTACACATCAATCGGGCTTTCGCTCTTTACACGCAACTGTAACTGCTCTCCTTAAAGCTACTGATAACTGGGCCTTTAATATCGATCGTGGTAATGTTAATGCTGTGGTTTTTCTTGATGTAAAAACGGCATTTGACACTGTTGATCATGATATCGTTTTATCTAAAATGAACCTTTACGGAATACAAGGAATTGCTCTTGATTGGTTTAGATGGTATTTGAAAAATCGCACACAACGATGTCTCGTTAATGGTTCCCTTTCTATAGACTCTGTTCACTTAAATGCGGGGTACCTCAGGGAACAATTCTTGGTCCCCGTTTATTTCTTATTTACATCAACGATTTGCCAAATTGTCTAACTTCGTGCCAGCCTAGGAAGTATGCTGATGACACACACATCACTTACAGTTAAATTTGAATCACGATTTAGGTATCTAAACAAATGGCTTATTTCCAACAAACTTACTTTGAACACTGCTAAAACTGAATTTATGCTAATTAGATCAAGACAAAAATTGAGTACTTTGTCGAGCCAACCCGAGCTCTCGATTGATAATGTTCCGATAGAAAAAGTTACCCCTGTAAAATCGCTCGGAATATTTATTGATGAAAATCTACGGTGGCAAACGCACATTGATAAATCATCTACAAAGATCGCTTCCGGGATAGGAGCAATTAAAAGAATTAGAGACTTTGTTCCAACCCCTACTGTCCATTGTATATACAACGCTCTCATTCAATCTCAATTCGGTTATTGCAATATTGTCTGGGGTAATTGTGGAAAAACTTTGTTTGACAGGCTACAGAAGCTTCAGAACCGTGCTGCTCTTGTTCTAACCTTTTCTTTGATATGATGCTGGTGCCAACCGCTTATTTAGACAACTTAATTGGAAGGACTTCAAATGCAAAAAGCCCTAATGGTTTACAAGTCTTTAAATGATCTTGTTCCAGAATATTTATCCTCTAGATTTGTTAAACGATATGAAACGCACTACTCCCTGAGGGGCTCTGACAACAAAGTAATTGTCCCGTTCTCACGAACTAACTTCATGAAGAACAGCTTTAGTTATAGCAGAGCCGTTCTCTGGAACAGCCTGCCCTGTAATGTGAGAGAGGCTAAATCTTTAAGCCAATGTAAGCGATTGGCTCATCTAAATTTCTGATTTTAAAGTACTGTGTACACGTGCACGGCATTCATGAAAAACAGGTCTTAGTTAGGTTAGTTGTAGACAGTTTTGCATATTGTTTAGGATAGTTAGGTTTATTTATATTTTTTTATACTCCTGATGA
Organism: Porites divaricata; assembly: GCA_038088405.1. Lineage (NCBI taxonomy): Eukaryota > Metazoa > Cnidaria > Anthozoa > Scleractinia > Poritidae > Porites > Porites divaricata. The sequence continues at coordinate 22,415,741 of JBBMOI010000001.1, read as the reverse complement.
ATTTTACTGTGTTTAAATAAAGAATTATTCTATTCTATTTTCAGATCAATGTGAGAACACTCCAGGATCTTACCACTGTATTTGTTCTTCTGGTCTCACTTACAATCCTGTAACCAATAGCTGTGATGACATTAATGAGTGCATAACCAGCCAGCATTCCTGTCAGCAGCTCTGTGTCAACACACACGCCAGCTTCAGATGTGAGTGCAACCCAGGTTTTCTGCTGAATAGTGATCAGCTAACCTGTAGAGATGTCGATGAATGTAGTCATTCAAATCACACCTGTCAGCATCGTTGTGCGAATACTTTTGGATCTTATGTTTGTAGCTGTGATGCTGGTTACAATTTGGCAGACAATGGACGCACCTGTGACTTGTTGGATTGTGGGATACCTAAGGGAATTGAAGGAATTGTGGTCAAATGTGACGGAACTGTGGATCAATACAGGTATTAACGATCAGAAAAACAGTTCAAAGTTATTTTGAACATTGGCACAAGTTAAGACCAGTACTACTGTAGTTTTCTCTTCTCTACAGAGGCTCCCACTGGGCAGTAGGAATAGCAATAATTAAATAACAGTAGGCAGTGGTGGATCCAGAGGAGGGACCCAGCACCCCCCTTATTTTTAGACCAAACTGAGGCCCGCAGGGCTGAAAAATTTTTTGGAGACCTTCCCCCCCCCCCCCCCCCCCCTTATCTAAGGGTCTGGATGATCCTCTAGGACGTAACTAATTAATAAGTTATTAGCCATATAAGGTTAGGAATTTTTGTTGTGTGTAACTTTTATTAGTTATTTGGAAATAGTTGATATACTATTTATTGTATAAGACTCCAAATAGAAGCGTGTCTGTCTGTCTGTCTGATCGGGCCCTCCCCTTATCACAAGGTGTGGATCCAGCACTGGTAACTGAGATCTGGATGACAGAAAGAGAGAAAAGGAAGCCTTTCGTCCTCTTTTTCCCCTTCCCATCATCCCCTGCATGTTTTCATTTTCCCCTCTTCCCTACAACACATGATTCCTCTGCAGAAGGCAGAGGCTTTAGTTGCTTTGGTTGGTCATTACAGGACTAAGGGTGCGTTTCTTTGTCAAAAATCTGAATCCAGGTTCAAGCTAAGCGATAGTAAGATCTCAGTGAAATAGTGAATCCAAACACCGATATTTACCATGGCAATCAAACCAGAAAAGCAAGGATCTTTTTGCCCTTGTTGACTATATTTTTGGCAGGAGGTATTTCTCTCCGAGTCCATTCCTATGAACGCTGAATATTCAGGATTTTCTGGTTTCAGCTACGATCCACCGGAATAAGGTGTAAGAGTAAAGAGTAAGCTGAATAGCACCAGATTCTCCAATGTAATTTTTTTCGTCTGAAAATAAACACCAATAGAACAACCATATTGGCCTAAGTTTTTGCTAAGTACAAATTTTTGTTAGAGCCAGTTGAGGCAAACTTGGGAAATTGTAGGTTCTTACTCGCGGGGTAGTACTGTATTATAGGGATCCGAATTCTCCAATGGAAACGCAGCGCCTCCACACTGCTTCGTCTAAACAAATATTCCTCTGAGTTTGTGTGTGTGTGTTTTCAGGTTTGGTAAAGTTTGCATTGTGACCTGTACAAAGGGATTTCTGATTGGCTCAAACACTATCACGTGTCAAGCATCAGGCCAGTGGAGTGCCATCACGGCGCAATGCGCAAGTCAGGCCCCAGGCTCCAGCAGTCCTCCTCTCAGAATCTTGCTCTCTTCACCGCTTATTCCCGAAAACTCTCCCCGTGATACTGCTGTGGGAAAACTGGCAACGGTCGATAATGACGAAGATCAGGTCTTTTCTTATGCGATGGTAGACGGAGCAGGTGTTTTTAGTGTCGACAATGTGGCAGCGTTATTGACTCTGAGTGGTGAATTGGACTATGAGAGACAATCAGTCTACACTGTGACTGTCATGTCTACAGACAGTGGTGTTCCACAGCTTTCCATCACTCAGAACCTTACTGTTTACGTCACGGATGTCAACGAGCCACCAAGTAAGTTTTTAATGGCTCATCAATACGTCTCATTATTGGAAAAACCCGAGAACCCGGTTTCATCTGCCTGAACTCATTGTACACATTTTATCTGAGTAGGATCCGTAATTGGGACGGGGGTGTTTATAAAAAAAGAAGAAGAGTTCCTGGAAAACAGCGCTGCGCTTTATAAGCAGGTTACAACTAGGTGTGACTATTGGGGACATTTTAACGATTGCAATTGTTTTGCAATAGGTCGCACGAGTATTGCTATAGTGGAGGTACTATTGCAATAATATTACAAAAACGGCAAAAGGAGTGGACATTGGGTGCGAAAAACCAAACGCGGGTCGACAGGGTAAAGCTAGAAATACGTTTAATTAATTAGCAATGAACGTGTAGTTTAATTAGTAATGAACTTAGCTACAATCCTGGCTAAAAGGTTTTGGGACACCTCCTCTTTTACACGTGATTTTGCATGGAATTATTTGCAGCTAACCGGCCATACACACTCATAAACACGGCCTTAACAAGATTTCTCCCCCACCCCCCGAATAAAGTTGAGGTCCATAATGTGTGCGAGATATGTAAAAGGTGTTTGAACTGTAACACCCAACACTGTCCAGGGGGAGACGGGGATTAACTTGAATTGCCTTATACGAAATACAGAGTGTCCCAAAGGTTTTGACCAGGATTGTAGCTGGTCTTTAAGATTTCATTTGGTTTCTCCTTTTAACAGGTCCACCAACCATAACCTCGTCAGTAGTTTACGAGAACGCCTCTCTTGGAACTGTTATTGGTGTTATTAACTCTTCTGATGCTGAATCAGGACAGGAAGTCATTTACACTCTGCTTGTGAATGCTGGGGATAGATTTCGGATCGTTGGTCAAGAACTTCGTCTTCATTCCAAACTGAATTACGAAGAGGCTTCGAGCTTTAGCATAACAGTTGAAGCAAGGGACGATGGTTCTCCCAGACTGGCTAGTGTATCAGCTGTTAACATCACAGTTATAGACTCTAATGATCCTCCTACACATCTCATTTTTAACGGGGGCTTTATCCCTGAGTTCACAAAGGCTAGCTCTGAAGGAACCCGTAATGGCTCTGTGATTGGTAACTTCACGACACTAGACGAAGATGTTGGCCAGTCTCATGTGTATTCAATCTTAGGAAATAACGACGTGTTTGCCATCAATGAATCGTCACTAGTGGTAGCCTGGGCCGAGAAATTGGACTTTGAATCACGTGATCAATGGATGTTGCGCGTGCGTTCTACTGATCCTCTTGGCAGCAGCGTGACCTCTGTGATTGAGATTCGTGTTCTTGATGTGAATGAAAATCCAAGTGGGATTATCTTATCTTCAGACTCCTTTTTAGAACATTCACCATTGAATACAGTGATTGGTTCTTTGAGTGCGCTGGATCCAGACCTCCGCGACAATCACACTTTTGCGCTTGTAACTAGTCCTACTGGCATCTTCTCGGTTGAAGGCCATACTCTGAAAGTTTCCTCAGATGTCGATTTCGAAAGAACAGTTAATCCGTGGACAGTTCGCCTGAGAACGACCGATAGCGCGGGGCTTTCGTTTGAACAAGACTTTAATATCACAGTTCTTGACAAGAATGAACCGCCAACGAACATTATTGTCTCGCCCAGAAAACCTTGCGTGTCATCATCCGAGTTATGCGTGGAGGAGAATCGACAGCTGGGCTACAACGTAGCTAACGTAACGATGGAAGACCCGGATCGAGGTGATTCTGGAAAATGTGACGTCATTAGTGACGACATCTTCAAGATCGAAAACGATGCTTTGTTAGTGAACGGGCAAATCAACTATGAGAAGCTTGATCACTCACACGTGATAACAGTTGAGGTTGGATGTAGAGATAAAGGTGGGCTTAGCATTGTGAAAAGCTTCAATATCCGTGTTGTGGATGCCAATGACGCTCCAAGCGCCGTGTACTTGTCAAACCAGATCGTAAGCTCCAATGCTTCTGTGGGGAGTCTAGTGGGGATATTCACTGTCGTAGATGAAGATCAAAGTGATCCTCATTTCTGCTATCTTTTGGATCCAGATAGCTTGTTCGAAATCAAAGGTCTTCAGCTCCTCGTTAGAAAACCACTAATAAACGCAACATCGTCTCGCCACCCCATTGATTTGTTTTGTAGCGATGGGGATGACATAAGCTTTCCTTCAAGACTATTTATCGAAGTGAGGAGCAATATTTTGTTGACCCAAGTGAACATCTCTTTGAATTCCTCACACGTCAAGGAAAATAAGCCAGCGGGAAGTCTTGTTGGGCTTATCACGGCGAGGACTTCGCACTCTAATCAAACCTTGGTCTTTCAATTGGACGATGACGCGAATGGAACTTTTGCTTTGGTCAGCGGAGATACTATGAATGATAGAGACCTGGTGACCACACGGCCACTTGACTATGAGCAGCGGAATGATTATCAAATCGTTATCCGCGTCTACGGCAGTGGAGGGGCTACTAATTTTAAGGTGTTCGACATTCAAGTAAGAAAATAGCTTTTGAAACCCCTGATTATTTCATCCAGGTTGGTCTTATCAGGGTCAGAAGGATTCTGTTTTGAAGAGGAGCGTTTTCGCAAAATCGATATTAGATTGACGTATACCCAGCTCCGTTTCATTTTATAACTTTGTGGGAAAAAAGCTAATTAAATATATTACAAGGTTTGTTGAAGGAACTTGGCAACAATTCCTGCAATTTGTTTCGGAGCAAAATACGTCTAAAAATTTAAGTTTTTGCACTCTGTAAGGTCCTGATAAACCCAGTCGAACCACAGTGTATCATGTTGCTCACCTTCGTAAAGTTTTTAAAAACGCTGACCATCTCCCGTCATCATTTTCTTGCAGGTCATTGATGTTTATGAACCTCCGAAACATCTTGTTCTTCACCATAATCACGTGACTGAGGGTCTGTCTGGCGCATTGGTTGGTGTAATCACAGTGAAGGACACACAGCTAAACACGCTGTCTGTTGAGCTCCTTGATAATCTTGACTCCGCTTTCGAGGTAAACCCGACAATGGTTTTAAAACGTAAGCTTGCTTTCGATTGTGTACAAATAAGACACGAGTATCAAGTGTTATTGACCCATTAACCCTTGTGTTCATGGTTCTCAGACTTTCTAGTGAGGCTACTTCATAGAATAAAGAAACTTGTATGGTTAGGTTATTGCTTGTTCTTCTCGTAACATGGAAAAATTAACGATACTTCTAGTTTTCAATCTTCCCCTTGAAATATTCAATACCAGATACTGCCAAGAGCCCATCGACACATAAAGTCTTGGCCTGGTTCACAGCTTATTATCTGTAGTCTATTTATAGATACATCTCGAATGCCCATAAAAATTCCCGCCCAATCCGAGCTGAGCAGGATTTCCAGCAGCGGCGGTTGAGTTCAGCGAAGTGTACTGCCCTAGCGAAAAGATTTGAACTGCGAAGAACCTTGCAAATAAGCAACAAGAAGCCGGTATGTAGAAGGCCAACTGCTGTAATGGGTCTTGCGGACGTTTAAGAACAAAACGAATTTCGCCGTGGCAATTATTCGTCGCCCAGGGATGCTGTGGGGAGATGGGTTTGTGATGTTAACTCAGTTTGACTTATCCGTCTTTATTTTTTGTTTTAGCTTCTTGCCACGAATGTCCAATACACTTGGAAGCTCATGACGCGTCGACCGTTGGACTTTGAAGAAGCCCAGAGCCACCAAATCACCGTCAGGGTTAATGACTCAAACAACTCTCTGACAACTAATCAAAGCTTTACCATTTACGTCACGAATGTGAACGAGGCTCCTACATCAATATCTCTGAGTAACCTCTTCATTCCAGAAAATTCTCCCTTTGGAGCTGTCGTTGGCATCATAAATGTTACGGACCCGGATGAAGAATTTGTCCCTCAAAACATCACTTGTGGACTACGAAATGACGCTGGCGGAAGATTCAGGGTCATAGGTTGGGAACTAACAGTTTTGAATTCCCGGATGTTGAACTATGAAGCTCCGGATGGCCCGGATTATTTGGTGGATATTGAATGTCAGGATCAGGGCGGTGAATCAATTCAGCAACAATTTACTGTGGAGTTAACGGACGTTAACGAGCCACCGCTTAGAATTGAGTCTTTTTCAAGGAAATTTGAGGTTACTATCACGACAGTAACTGTAATAGGAAGATTTTTTCCGTTGATTGACTTGAAAACAAACCAATTTAGTAAGTTAGCTGGTCGATTGCTCGATCGCAAATGGCTCAAAAAGAAAACCGCATTACATGTACGGCATTCCGAGAAAAACTTAAGCAAACTGAAGCACGATGACATTTGTGTCTAATTTTCTGAAGGAAGATTAATAAAAAACAAGAACACTCACAACCAGTAACTGTTTTAGGCCAGTTTCGAATAATTCTGCGCTGTGGCTTTCACATTTCTCCATGTTGATAGTCGGTTTTTTCTTTGCTGTTCATATTGTGTGTTGTGGTGTGTTCACATGTGAGTCCTAGGTAGCTGGCACATTTATGATTTAGCTTACATGTATTTACTGCACAAATCTCAACTGAATCGGGCATCAGTTTTGCAAGGCGCCGTGATAATCTCTCCCCAGTCTCACTCTTCTTTTTACCCTCACTCAAGGCTTAACTCCAGACCTTTCCTTTGACCGCTTGCTCATGTGTTTTTAACCTAGGCAAAAATAAGGTCTTTTTTGCAGTCTAGCTTGCTTGGTACAGGCATTTAGGCTTGTTTATATCTATTCATGATGGATTATTTCATTTCAAAGCGTATTTGAACACAAGCGCATGGTATCTACTCTTTGTTAATGCAACAGTGTTTTATTCTTTTTGACCATATTCATCATTTTTAGGTTGCTGAAAATCTGAACCCGGGAGCCCTGGTCGCTGTACTGAAAACAGTAGACGAAGACAGATGGCAAAACCACTCATACAGCGTCACACCACAAGCATCATTTACTATTGAAGGAGATAAACTGATAACTTCTGTAAGGTTTAATTACGAAAAACAGAACAGCTACAACTTGAACATTACCACAACTGACAGTGGCAACGATAGCTTTACCCAGGAGGTGGTAGTCAGTATTCTAGACGTCAATGACGCGCCATCTGGAATAGTGCTACCACAAGGGACAGAAATCGCTGAGAATGCTAAGGTAGGTGGTTTTTGTGAGAGGAAGGGGTCGCGCAGACTCAAGGTCTGACACTCCACTAGGAGCATATCTATGCTGATTTACACCGTTTTACAGAAATTGGTCAGATTTTTCATAATTTTCAGTAGAATAATTACTGAGGAAAGTGGAACCAGCCAATATCGTGTCTGAATGACTCACAAACTCAGGAAAGGGGTGTTTATGAAATAATACTTGGGAGCATGCCCACGTACCCCACTGGAAGCGCTCGTTGTTTAAAAAAGAAGTCTACAATTGGCGGCAATTTTTTGAGACATTGTCAACAATTGGGGTAACTTTGGAGAGCAAAACACTCGACACCCCTCCCTTCCTCTCTGCTCAATGTTGGAGTGTTTGTTAACTTTATTATTCCATTGCTCATAAAGTACAAACTCAGTAAAGCCAAAGCCGGGGGCTTATACGGCCTGTGGTCAGAATGACAGAAATTATTTTATATAGAAATGAAGACTGTAGGCTAAACTACAAAACTAAAACAAGACACAAAACTGAAATTAAATAAGTTTACATGCATGCAGTCCTATAATAGTCCTTTAACAGTCCATAACTAGTGACAAATAAACTAACAATAAGCTATGAGAATCCTGCGCTAGTTCAATTTAGGCTTAAAAAGTGAAGTTTTAGTTTCTTTTTAAAGTTAGTAGTGGTAAGGCTGTCACGGACAGTCAAGGGGATATCGTTTCAAATAGTCGGGGCTTGAGAACTAATCGCAAATTGATATCTGAGGTACATTTTATGCAAGTTGAAACGAGAACGAGTTAGATAATCATGAAAATCACGATTAAAGTGGAGAAGGGAGGAAAGAGAGGCAGGTAAAAGGCGATTAAAGTGTGAGAATACAAAACAAGAAACATGAAATTTATAAAGTGAATTGAAAGAAAGAATATTAAGCTTCGAGAAAAGAGGCTTAGAACGAGTTCTTGGAGGAGAAAAGGTGATAATTCGAATGGCTTTCTTTTGGAGTAGATAGAGGGGTTCAAGGTAGGAGGCATGTGTAGATGCCCAGATGAGGATACAATAGTTGATATAAGGTAGAAAGAGGGAATTATATAAGGTTTTTAGAGTGACCGAAGGTAAGTATCGTCTCGATTTAGACAAAATTCCTATAACCTTAGCGACTTTATCGCAGATGGAAGTGATGTGCGGTTTCCATGAAAGGTTTTCGTGAATAATTATTCCAAGAAATTTATGTTCCTGTACCCGCGCTATAGGGGTGTTATTTATTAAGATGTTTAATTCTGAAGGATTGATCTCTTTACGTCGTGGATGGAAGATGATGAATTTGGATTTATCAGGATGAACAGTGAGCTTGTTTGCGTTAAACCAGGAGGAGACATGAGAAAGCTCTTGATTAATCATTCTAGTTAAAGTAGCCAAGTCTTTATGACAAAGAAAAATATTGGTGTCATCAGCAAAAAGAATAAATGAAAGATAATTTGGAATAATAAGGGCAAAGAACAGAACCTTGAGGGACCCCCCACACAACAGTACTATTAGAAGAAACATGACCATTGACCATAACATACTGTTGTCGGTTGTCTAAATAGCTAGTGAGCCAAGCTAGAGGAGTACCACGGATACCATAAAAGTTTAATTTGTCAATAAGTATCTGATGATTTACAGTATCAAATGCCTTCTTGAGGTCTAAGAAAATTCCAATAGTGTATTCATTACTTTCAAAGCCTTCATATATATTGTTTACAAATTCGAGGATAGCCATAGTTGTAGAATGATGTGGTCTGAAGCCATATTGATGGTGACTAAGAATGTCAAATTTTTCAAGAAGTGCAGACAATCTGAAGTAAAAGAGTTTTTCAAAGACCTTGGAAAGACAGGAGAGAATAGAAATAGGCCTGTAGTTAGAGAATAAGGAAGAGTCATCACATTTGAAGATGGGAAGAATCTTGGCTGTTTTGAACTTATCAGGAAAAACACCTTGAGAAAATGACAGATTACAGATATGGGTCAGAGGGGCAGCTATTAAATCAATAGTACCGGTATCTTTTGTAGGGGAAATACAGAGGCCATCAAAACCGTTGTTGTTTCTTACAGGTAGCTCGAACAGCGGCACAACATTGAATGGTGGGAATGGGGAAAGGAAAGCTTCATTGTCCCCTTTTGAAGTCGGCAAAACATCAGAAAGCGCCTTAACGGCAAAGTGTCTCAACAAATGTTGTCGCCGGTTGTAGATACGCGCCTGCGCATCCTCGCAATATTTCAAGTTTTATCCACGGACTGTCTTTCTTTAAGAATGAAAGAATTTATTATTTTTTGTTGTAATCATCTGCAGGTTGGTTCGCTTGTCGCAGAAATGACGTCAATGGACGAAGACAGTGGCCAGACACATACTTACGTCATTTTGGCCCAGACCCCCTCTGGAACTCTCGTCGTTGGTGACGTAAACAAGCTGTACGTATCAGATAACAGCTCGCTAGATTATGAGCGACACCGTCATGTAAACCTCACTATAACGACTACAGATAGTGGTTTGCATTCACAACTGTCAAAGGTGGTGACTCTGTCCATTCCTATTATTGACGTAAATGAAGCACCCTATGATATTCAGCTGTCTTCTGCTAGTGTTAAGGAGAATTCTCCAATTGGCACCGTGGTGAGTCTCATAACAGTGTTGGATCCTGATCTCACGAGCTCCTCTCAGCGGTTTCATTGTCGACTTACAAACGATGCTGCTGGTAGGTTTGGAGTGAAGAACAACATGTCTAGAGTGGAGCTGTACTTAACTGGCAATGGACTGGCCATTAATTACGAAAAGCATGCTTCTCATAACCTAACGCTCATGTGTAGTGATAGCGACGGACTGTCATGCGAAAGAGAGTTCGAAATTCAAGTATTAAATGCGAACGACCCACCTTCAAACGTGATTTTCTCAGCCTCTCCAGGCGACACAATTCTTAACCCAAATCCACCCCGGAACATTTCAGACATCAAGCTTATAACCAGGGCTATTGCAACTGTCAACGAAACTGCTGATGTCGGAATCACAATCGTGGCGTATGTACATGTTATTGACGAAGACAATATTAACAATCCCTTGCGGTCCCAGACGCATGCGTGTGAGCTCGTGAGCAAAGCAGAAGCGAAACTGCTCGTTACTGTAGATGCGCATGCGCCTTCAAGCTCCCGACGAAAACGTTCGAGTGATGTTGACTCTGTGCCGTCTGAGTTTATGGTTCAGCCTGGTACCAACTCTATCTTAGTCCGGGAAAAGCTCGATTATGAAACTCGAACCAGTTATTCTCTTTATGTTAAATGTACGGATAATGGTGTTCCCAAAATGTCCACAGTTGCACCTTTGGTTGTGTTTGTCCTGGACGTTCCTGAAGCACCAACAAACGTCTTGCTGTCTTCACTTACGATCCCGGAAAATGTCAGTAACGGAGCAGCCGTGGGTAACTTTACGGTGGTAGATCCTGATTTCACGCGCACGGGTTACTCGTACGAATTAACGTCACGTGGAGTACCGTTTCGCCTAATCGGACGTGACATCGTCGTGTCACGCACTCCACTTGATCACGAAACCACGCCGTTTATAACAGTGCAACTAACAACGCGCGAAGTACTAACGGACTTGAAATTTGTCAAAACGTTCGATATTGCTATCGCTGATGTCAATGAGCCTCCGACCAGCGTCACGTTGGACGGGAAGACGAGTGTGAGCGTTCTTGAAAATGCAGCAATCGGTGACATTCTGGGAAAGTTCCTTGTGGAAGATCAGGATGTTAACGACACCTTTTCTGTCACAATCGAAGATCAAAATGAGATGATCGCGGACTTTGGAGTCAATGGACAATACCTCTTGGTGGGAAGCCAGTTAAATGCCTGGTCACGTGATCGGTACGTTCTCAAGGTGATAGCCACCGACAGCGGTGGTCTAAGCACGAGTAATATTCTAACCATCACCCTAGTAGAAGTAGATTTGTGCTCTGCAAATCAAAGCTACTGCAGTCCGTATGCCATTTGCTCCCGAGCGGGCCCGGGACGGGCCTCGTGTACTTGCAAACTTGGTTTTACTGGTAGTGGATTTTTGTGCGAAGATATAGACTATTGTAAGCCCGACCCATGCCATCCCGGTAACACGATCGGTGGATGTGTGGATGGGTTTGGTGGGTGGAGAAATTATTCGTGTAACTGCAAACCCGGATGGTCACCTCCTGATTGCTATGCAGAAATAAACGAATGTCTTCCTAATCCGTGCAATGTCAGTGGAACAGAAAACTGCGAGGATCTCATCGATGATTTTAGATGTCTTTGTAAACCAGGTTTCATTGGAAAACTTTGTGAGGAAAATATTGACGACTGCGAGCGGGCCAACTGTCTTAACGGTGGGACATGCGTGGACAGGGTAAATGGATTTCTTTGCTTTTGTAAAGACCCGTTTATTGGGGTGAACTGCGATACAGATGATACTATCTGTAGAGAAAATCCGACAATTTGTCCACGTAATGGGACGTGCATTTCATATGCCGAAGATCCGGCGAAGTTTACTTGCCGCTGTGAGGCCCCCTGGGGTGGAAACTGTTCAGGTTGCGCACCAGGTTATGGCGGACAAAACTGCACACCGTGTATTTATCCGTGGACTGGGGAGAATTGTGAGTTGAACTGGAGAAACTGTAACCCCAATCCTTGCCTCGAAGGTGGAACCTGTTATCCCTTGAGAGGCGAAGACTTCTCGTGTGTATGTCCACCAAACTTCCTGGGAAAGATCTGCGACATAACTACTGACACTGCCGCAGACGGCAGCGAAAGCAAATCGAGTGCGGGATTGAGTCCCGAGGGACTCTACTCACTAATTGCTTGCGTCGGTCTGCTCGCTATTGTCATCGTTATCATACTTCTTGTTTTGTGGCGAAGAAGACGAAGAAAATACCGATCTAAAAGTGCTCGGGTAGAATACCACGCCAGAAGAAAAGCACCTGAAGTGAGCTCACATTTCAGGGAAATGATGGCGCAAACTGGTGGGTACAATTTTGAAAACCCTGCATTTATCGCTGAACCGATAGGAGGTGAAATATTTAGTGCACGTCGGGAGGTTTCCAATACTGAGAATCGCAACTCTTCAGTAACAGAGATAAGAATCTCAGACGACACAGTAGCGATTGCGCGTGACAACCCAATGTATGAATCCGCTGATGAGGTGTTGAGGAAACACAGGGGTGTAGTTCATAATCCTATATTTGTGGACGATTCTCTAGAAGAAGAAATTGTAGAGGATAAAAGCTCTCGCCTCTGGCAACAACCTGACCAACTGAAATTCTCCAAAGCCTTTTTCTAAACATGACCGTAATGTTCTGGAGTATCCCTAAGTGATTCCGAACGGTATCCAGGGAGATTTTGGTTACTTCGTTGGTACTCTTCCCTAGGTCCTCGGGGAGAACCTAGCGAATATCGCTTATCTAGAGTACGTTACTTTAATATCCTGGTTGGGAACAATGTAAATATGTTAAGGGATTCCACTCCATCTTCGAGGTTGAATTATTTTTTCTATATCCCAATTTCTCTTCCTTTCTGGGGATAATTCTCTGTACTGTAGCAGAGACTAGTGTTAAAATACGAACAGGGCGTTTCAGACAGTACAACTTTGTCTTTTGTAGTATTTCCTACAAGCGAAATGTTATATGTTTTTTTTGCGTGACACGAGTATCATACTCTTAAAATGCCAAATTCAATTTTTTAAGCAAGGACCAGCTTACAAAAAAGAAGGACCGGATCCTAATAAAGGATCTAATCAGCAATAAGTGAAAATATAAGACAAAAAAGCAAGGCTGATTTTACAGTCGGGAATATATTATCTTTTGAAGAAGGAAGGCCGTGCCTTCCGAAATATTGGTCAAAAGATAATATATTCCCGACTGTAAAATCAGCCTTGCTTTTTTGTCTTAAAATGCCGACCGTCTCAGCACGAGTTGTATCGTCTAAATACGCCTTAGTACGGTGCTTGCTGTCAAGATATGAAGGAGGAAAATGTAAAAAAATTAAACTTCAGAAAATCGTAAGGAATTTTTTTAGATAAGCTTCGAAAATTGTACCTAAATGGATCGCTCATCTAGAAATTTTTAGTCGTTCTTAAGAAAGAAAGTTGTTGGCAACATTTGCTTCTTCGAACAGCAGAACAGAAAACAACAGAAAACAGTCGTTGGGTGCCCTGGTATTAGGGACCTTGAGCAAGGACGATGACAACGGCAGTGAAAACGCCGTTAAAAAAATGAATTGCGTTCTTACAAACTTAATCGCGTCTATTTGGGCCCGCTCAATATGTCAAATGCAGGCGACTTTTCCTGGAGTTGAATTCTTAAAGAATTCAAAAAGAGGAAGGAAAATTCGTCGTCGTATGTCCGCGTCCTCTATAAAACGGAAAATTACAAAATTAGAGGTTTCACGTCGTAGTCGTGCAGTGGTCGTCAAAGAAATGTACTAAAAACCGTGATGCACATGAGGACGGTTATTTTGATCATTAAACCTATTGATTTTTGAAGTCGTCCTTGTGGCCGTCGTCGTACTTGCTTATAAGCTCCCTATTAACACGGCTCAAGATTGGTTGTGCAAGTGTAAATAGGGTAAGGCTGAGTATGGTGAAAGTCTGCTTATGAAGAAATTTATAGTCAAATATGATAGACATGCATGATACGGCAAACTGATCCTTATGGCAAGGCGATGAAGAAGTAAAAGAAAAGAATAAAACAAAAGATATATATTTAAACAAATCGCTATTCTTTTGTTTACTTCGTCATCGCCTTGTCGTAAGGATCAGTTTGCCGTATCATATTTTTCTACAAGTACTGATCTTGATCTACAACTGGGAGATCCAGCACCACTCATTGGTTTGTTGCCGTGGACTGACATTTTATATATTTTGGAATTAATAGTCACTCGAGAACTGAACGTTGTTGTGCAAGTACAAATAGGAAAATATTAGAAAAGAAAGATTATACGCATACATTGAATCCACTTACGCTGCAAATTGTTATTCAGAGATTTTACTTATAGACCGTTCTGGGGTTTTGCGTGAGACTGAGTCTATCTGTGTCGAGTTGTACCATGGGACCGCCTTTTGTGGACGGTTCGCTTCTCTTATTAGCAACTTTCGAATCTTGTTTGCCCGCTAAAATTTTGCATAGTAATTGTTTTTAATTTATCCTGGTTGTTACAGTCGTTTCAAGAGAAGGCAAAAGCAATGTTTCTGCAAAAGGTAAGAAAGTAAACACGCTGCATTATGGGTAATGTGAAAGTGCCGACTCAGTCTCTCGCGCGACTTAAAAATGTTCAATTCATCATCCGTAACTTATAGATAGTTATTATAACAATGATATCAGATTGTTAATTTTTTTATTGCCTTAAGTTTCGTGTTTTCATAATTTTTGGTAGATAGTAATGGTTTTTAGGAGCGACTGTTCAATTATCTATTTATTACCTATAGTTTTGTAAAACTAGCAAGTTATTTTGATTATCTTTTTAAGCACCACTAGTTTTTCATGTTTTTTTTATTTATTTATTACATCCACTTTGAAATCACCGGCGATCCGTGCAATCTGATTGGCTCTCAGCAGTGTGATTTATTCCCAAATCGCACCATTTTTTGCTGTAAATCGCATCTGTTCCAAATCACGTCATTCATGTTCTAAATCGCATCATTTCTGTTTTTTGTTCTATATCGCATCATTTCTGTTTTGAATACAAAATGAGATGTAAAAGCCTTTTAGTTTCGGCTTTTTAACAAACCAGCTACTTGATCAATAAATATTAGTACTGACTAAATTCTGCGATTTCAAAATGGATGTAATAAAGTGGTAATTGAACTTCGTGTCGTGCAATTTTGGTCTGAAATCATACTTGTGATTTCAAATCGAACTCGCGCTGTGCGCTCGTTCGATTTTGAAATCACGCGTATGATTACAGACCAAATTGCACTCCACTCAGTTCAATTACCATTAATTATTAGCGTTTTATAACAATAGTGATATAGGTTTCAATATTAAAGCAAAAGTTTCCTGATAAATCAATTTGTCTTTGTGTGATCATACTAGAGCTCTAGGTTGTTTACCATTTACCACAAATTCCCGGAAATTCCGGTTGGGATGTAAATGGTAAACGATTTTTTGGTTCGTCCCACTGGAAAATTTCGGGGACAAACGGAAATTCTGAAAAGGTAGTCCCGTTTTCCCGACTGGGATGTTCCGAATGGAAATTCGTTTACCATTTACAAGTTTCTTGAGTTTCGTACCATTTTCATGTTGTAACTAGAGTCCAGTCTAGCGCGGCGCGACAATCCGGAAATTTTAGGCAAATGGTAAACGATACGTACCGTTCTTACCGAACGAAAATTCCCAACCAAAATTTCCGAAATTTTTTTATAAATGGTAAACAACCCTTGCTTCCTCCCGATCACGACCTCGCTCAGCACCACAGAGCTACGTGACAAGGGAAATGAACAATTAGTTTATATGGGTTACACTAAGTGACTTAGTCATAAGCTTTCTGCACAAATGCAAGGAGATGCTAACTTATTTCACTGATCTGTGATGTATCGATGCATTGCTTTCATTTTATCGTGTACAAATTAAGATTTAATCATTTCCTGATACGATATGATGACACTCACGTATTTTTAAAAAACCCTACAGACCTGTCAACCATTCTGACGTCACGGATGTTATGAATGTATTGGATCCTACAAAATGTAAATAACTTTTATCGCCTGAAACGTCCATAACTGAAAAATGTAAGAAAAATGCTGCTTTTATACCCTTATCAATGTGAAGGCAGTTCTTTGCTGCTTTTTATTGTTAGCTCCAGGTATTAATGACGTGCACGCTACATCTGGGTGCCCAAGCTGGATCGAAGATTGTGGCAATTTTGCACGCATTCGTGAATTTTAATTTTAGGAAGTACACAAAGTGCGCGTGACAAACTCGTGAATCATTTATTTTTCATTTCCCATGAATAAACTTGGCAAGTTTCTTAGGCATGGTTTGACATGTCATGGAGCGGGGATTTAGTGGCGTGTCTAGTTTGCGTGACACACGAAACAAAACATTCGCACGCTGCGTCAAGACAACTGTCATATAAATAAAGGTCGCTGACTTTCGTACAGGAACTTTTTAGACGATGCAATAAGCCAGCATCTCAAACTTAACAAGAGATCATTACGCAAAGGAACCGATTAAACATCGTTTTTACTTTGATCCGCAGAAATCAAACATGCACGATCTTAAAGATCTGCCTGATTCGAACGCTCTTGGACTGTCGAATCTGACACAAAGAAACAAACGAATGTTCAACAACGTTCTCATGAGCGATGTAAACTTCGTCGTCAAAGACAGTGAAACTGGGAAAAAGGTAGCCATTCCTGCTCACAAGTACGTACTTTCAATCGGGAGCGCTGTTTTCTACAAAATGTTTTACGGAGATCTGGCAGAGGCGAGCAATTCCGTGGAAGTTGTAGACGCGGACTCCGACAGTCTCCTTGAACTTCTACGGTTCTTGTATTCCGACGAAACCAATTTGACGGCCGGCTGCGTTCTTCAAGTGATGTACCTAGCTGAAAAGTATATGGTGACTGGATTACTAGACGAGTGCGCCGAGTTTCTGAAGAACGAAATTGACGCAGAAAATGCGTTTGAGGTTTTAACACAGTGCGAACATTTCCGTGACACCGAGGAACTTGAGGAAAGATGCTGGAGCATCGTGGATCTACAAACCAGGAAATGTCTTCGCTCCAAAAGCTTTCTTGCCACATCTGAAAGGATTTTAGGTGTTCTTTTGAGACGTGAGACGTTAGACATTTATGAAGATGAATTATTCCGTGCAGTATTGTTCTGGGCAGAAGCCAAGTGTAAATTGCGATCAATTGACCCGATAGCTCAAAACGTAAAAAAGGCGATTGGAGATGCAATGTCACATATTCGTCTTTCTTGCATAGCCGACAAAGAAATACTTAATTGGGTGCTGGAATCTGGAATACTTGACAACGATGCCTGGCAGGTCTCAAGAGGGCATTCAACTCCCAGGTCCAAGAGATTTGCCCTGGAGAAATTTAATCACGACTTTCCCATATGCACCATCGTGGATGATAGCAACCGTTGCGTCAGGCAACGCCAAGGAATAAAACCTCTCCGCTGTCGCCGCTTGTTCATGAATGAACCACCCCGACTCTTTGCTCCGTACGAGAGCAAGCACAGTGTCAGCTTCATAACAGATCAGCCCATCTGTATGTATGGAGTAAGGGTCATTTCAAGCGGGCGCAAGTTGAACGACAATTATGCTGTTATTACAAAGCTATTGGATAGCAATCGCTCTTGTATTAGCTGTGTGAAAGGAAGCTACAATGTCGAATACGGAGGAACCGAGGGATTGCCAGGATTTGATGTATACTTCGAAGAACCTGTTCTCATCAAGAAAGGTGCGAAATATTTTATCACCATCTTCTCCCCTACCGAGCTCGACTTACCTCAGCGGATCGGGAAGAAAGATGAGGTACATTGTGCTGGAGTTAACTTTTACTTTCCCGATTCTACACACAGACAGTTTCCCGAGCTGATCTTCCATCCACTAGCGCCTTTGTGGCGGACGAATTACACTGAATTTAATACAACATAGAAAACAGTCAAGCAAAATAATTGACTTTTGTAAATGCAATTGCTAATCCTTTTTTCGGCGATTTTTTCCTATCAGAAATTTCTCTTTGTTGTCCTCAATCCTGGGCAGCAGCCAATGACTGATTTTATTAGGTATTCAAGCTGTTGCGTTTCTCAAAAATGTAAACAAACTTTTTTAAAAAGAGTGTATCTTTGACAGTCACGCAAAGTTCGATCACAAGTGACGTCAGGTTAAGAAGAGGCCACACCCTAGACACCCCCCAAAGTATTGAAATGCTCGTTGCTTGAGTATATCCTATTTATGGGTACCCGAGCGGCTACGAAGGAGACTAATATATCAGATATGTGGGGGATTTATCACAGAAAAATTGAATTTTTTTCTATTTTCTATCGCCTGAATATAAGTAAAAGGTATAAAATTTCAAATAATTCACCAAAATCATTTCAACGTCTCCTGTGATTCCAATATTTGTTCAAGTTCTGCATCGGTAATAATAATAGTAAATATTAGCGCTAACTGGAACGCAAGGTCCTAAAGTTTTCATGGTTGATCAGTTAGGTTAACTCTGGCAAAATTCTACAAAAGACTAGACTTACCCACAAAAACACGACAACCAGCGCGAAGCGCGAAGGCCGAGAACCCTAAAATCAGTAAAATCAGTTCAGTAGAAAGTGGCGCACTGCGGAAAAAAGACTGTTTTCCCTCCCTACCGATGACCCTACCCAAACAGACTCACTAAAGACATGCTCCTGCCAAAGGACATCCATCACAGCCTTTTGTTATTTTTTGTTTTGTTTAGGCATAGATTGACTTTTATTTTATGCTTTTCTTGCTAATTTTGAAATTGAGACAGGAGAGCTGTTTCTATAGAGAACAAGCCTAAAAGCTAACATCGTTTTGCGTTATCGGAAATGAGTAGGTTTGCGTGGTCCCCTTAATGCGTTCATGAACATCAAAGAAAAAGCGCCTTTTTGCTCTCGGCCTATGCTTACTTTTGAATTTTGAGAATAAATTCAGAAATTCTTCTGCCTTCAGGCCGAACTTGGAATGCAAATTAATACTTTTTCGCGCCCCCGTTATTTTGATGCTAGGATCGCGGCCGCTCTCGCAAAATGTCTCAAAAAAGGGAACTATTTCCTACGCCAAGAATCGACAAGAATCGGACCGGTCATCAGTATTTTTGTTGGCCTATTCCAGGCATTCAGATACACTGTAGTAGAGCGCGGGCGGAAAAACAAAACTAAACGTCGCGCTCTACTCTTTGAACGCCTGGAATAGGCTATATTCTTGATATAATTGGGAAATGTTTAAGAAAGGTTAATGATTAACGTAACTGAAGATCATCCATCATTATTTGAAAGGTGTAATAAAATTTGCTTTTATATAATTTAGTCAATATTTCTTTTTTGAGAGGCTATGGCCAAGGGGAGCTGTTTATATATCTAGCTGGATTTTTGATAACGTTACAGCCGACTAGACCTCAGTCTTCCGTCAAGAGGTAGCCAAAGCAGCCAATAAAAACTAAGAGTGCAACCATTGTTTTTTTCTTTTTCTCCTCCTTTCCTCTTCCTTTGCTGCAACCTCGTTCCCAAGTTCTCTCTCCTACCCGCTCCGTAGGGACGGGTAGGAGAGAACCCCGGGAACGAGGCTGCCTTTGCTGCTGTTAATTTCGAGCTTTTCGGGCGCAAAAAACTGCCTTTTGGCCCTTTTTCACTCAAATGGCTGCAAATTTCGCTGCGTTCGTTTTCAAAAAATTGGCCAGATTTGTGGCAGGTACAAATTTTGTTTTCTGAAATTCTTGATTCAGGGGCACCCAACAACTGTTTTCCGTGAAATATCTTTTCGGAGAAGCAAATATTGCCTAGAATTTTCTATTTTTTCAGGACGGTTAAAATTTCTAGAGGACCGTTTCATTCATGTTCAATTTTCGAAGCCTATCTAATAAATTTCCCACGATTTTCTGACGTTTAATTTTTCACATTTCACTGCTCAGGTAAGGCTATTTCTCGCATGAAAGGAAACCTAAAATTTTCGAATTTAAAAATGTGATGGAAAGAGGGACCAGAAAAATTCGCACTTTTGCAATACGTCGAATAGCATCTAAAATTTTCCGAAAAAGTAACACTGAAGCCCTTGTACGTATACCTATGTACCAAGATATAATTGACCATGTTGGATGCTCTATCCAAAATCAGTAAAATTGGTACCTTAATTTTCGGCTAGAATTTTAAATGGGCAAGGAAGGTATCTGCGCCACAAAAAATTGTTGCGGGGTAATCCCTGATGAAGTCAAGCAGCCCGTCCCTGGCAAAATATTGGAAAAATCTAAAATTGTCCAAGTCCTAACCCTAAACCAAGACTGCCTTGTCTCCTAATTTCTTTTCTCTATAGAAATGTTTTAAATTGCCGTGAGCTAATATACGAGACATTGGACAAAGACTCTTAGTCGCACTGAAAAACATGACATGGCCACGAAAAAAGCCCTCCGCAGACTTGGAGGGAACATGCAGACAGCCTACATATAGATCAAACAGGGACATGTTATCTGTTCGATAGTATTACTGGGTGTTGACTGTGAAATGTTCCTGTAGAAGACTTTACAGACGAGTGTCAGCTGACGTAATATTTATCGAGAAACCTTTTCAATTCCAGTCTCAGAAACAAGAAACATTTTCTCTCTTTCAATCGATAAAATATGTAACCTTACATGAATACCTAAGTTTTGTTGGACGTCTTATCGCGGGCTCAAGTCAGTACACAACGTGATAGATGCCGAGAAGGGTGACCGGTAAAAGTCGAATTTTTACTAGATTATCAGGTTAACCCGACTATATAGACGACCTGACATGTTTTCCGTACCATTTAAAGGACTCAGATCCCAGAAAGGTTGGACATTTTTACTAATTTTGTGTCGTAGGTCTTGGCTGTTACTACATCAGTAACATGCATAGAGTGTTTCAGAAATATTCGTTCATGTTTATAGTATTAGTAGTTTTTTATTCATTTTGCGATCGTGGATCATTTTATTTATTTTCTTTATGCTGGACTGCTTTCAGCTCTTAAAGAAGCTATAAGGGGCGTTAGGTCTCTCTGCCTAAATTCTGGGAACAACGTAAGTATGATTTAAAATAATTTTATTATCTCTGCACACTTACATAACAAGTCCCTCATACTGGGGGCTCATTGGGCTACCGACTGCACGATGTAGTGGTTTATTATTTTGGGAAGTATAGTTATAACACTTTTTTCCAGATTGAGTGTATAGCTGCCCCTAACCAGTGGAATGGAAAAGAGAAATGTATACTTAGCCTTTTGAAACGAGACGATTGGCTTTATTTTTAACTGAAACAATTCCACAACCCAGCCCTCCCCCAATCCCTCTGCCCCCCCCAAAAAAGAGATATATATATACAGTGTAGCATGCCAGTCTGGTATAACGTCTCTAATTTGATCGGATCTTTATACGTTTAGGGCAAAATGTAGGGAGGGGTACACTGTATTGCATTAAAAGCCCTTTTGATTGGGTGAACTACAAATAACATATTCAGGAGGAAAGATTTTCACAAGCAGGGAGAGAATTGCAACAAGTTCAAGCTTTGCCCGTGGGGACCGTGGGGGGCATTGTTTCCGCAGCTCCCACACAGGCTAATAACAATCATGGAATAGTGTATTTAGATAATCATTGAGCGTGGATATAGGGCCATAACTCCACACAATAATTTTGTGTTTGTTCCATATTGACTTCCAAATCTTTTCACTGGACAACCTGAAATGACCCATTCTCTCCCCGCAAAAATTGGCTTCATTGAAGGGGAGTGGGATATGCAACACCTTCTGGGTGAGCTGTCCACCATTTTGTCTTTTTTTTAAGTAATGATCCGGGTAAGGTGGGTAGCAATTTCTTTTGTTATGCAGCAACGGTGCTTTCCCCACATAGGAATGTTCTCATTTTTACACAGAGAATGCATAAACCTACAGGAAGGCCGTTTACACAATAAAATGCATTTACACTCCACTTTGAAAGGGTTTTTTTTTTTTGTTAAAAGGTTTTGACCAATCACAGAAGTTGGAAACAATAGCCAAGAAAAGTTTACAATTTCACATGTTCCCCACATAGGATTTCTTTGTTATTCAAACTGATACCAGATTTTGTTATATGGAAGATGGTTGGAAAGTAAGGATGAAAATATGTTCCGCTTTATGAAATTTTGTTAACTTTTGCTGTTTGAGCCAATCAGAAGTAAGTACAGACAATAGAAAAGTTAGCACCTTTTTTGCATTCCAACATGTTCGTTGCCATTGTTGCTATCGTTGTTATCTGGACCATTTCTTAATGGAGAAAGCTCATTCCATAACTGGGTGCCACAGGCACCCCAATAATCAAGCTTACCCTTGATTCGTAAAATCTTGAAAAATCCTTGAAAAGTCCTTGAAATTAATTTTGTGTGACTAATATTGTGCAAACCGTGTTACCACAAAACTGAAAATTCATCATCTCAAAAGGTTACATGAATTTTTAAACCATCCTGTGCATGCAACATTGAGGCATTCTTTGAACGTTTCCTGGTGGTGACAACTTCTCATGACAATAATTTGCCACTTTACAGAACTTGATAGTAATCTTGAGGGTTTAACCCATTCGCTCCTGGAGATTTTGCCGAAAAATGTGTTTTGAAGCTAGTCAAGTGGTTTTCTGGTCACTGTCATGCTATAAAGAGCTAAAACTTACCACAAATCCATTTGCCGGTCGTACACTTCACGGCCTTCTTATCCAGATGCAGCATATCAGCTTGCGAAGTTCGGTTATGCACAGAAAGCAAAATTTTGATTTTCCCTTTCTCTCCTCCCCTCTTTTTTTGCTTTTCTTGCTCATTTTTGTTTCCTCTTCCTGGGCATTTAGTAGGCTTCACTTTGATGGGAAGAGTTTTTAGGAAAGCTTTTAGGATCTTAGGATTAGGTGAAAGGAAAGGTAGGTGGGCAATGCAACAAGATTTTCATGGAGATTTACAGGTCAATCTTGCAGGGTTTTTTGCCTTTTTCTCTGGTGTCCTTGACTGAATTGTGCTCATTCTGGTATGGTTTGAAAGATCTCTTCACTCTGCACAAGTTAGTGGACAAAGTTGGCCTTGACCGTTAAAACTGATGACGTCACGAAGGGTGGAAAGGATGTGGATCCACACAGGTGGTTACGGGCAGTTCAGGGGCGAATGGGTTAATGCGCAAGAGTGTAGGTGTGACCAAAGATCGTGATGCTCCTTACTCCTGTAACTCAAACCCAAACCTTACAAAACCCGTTCAGTCAAACTAGAAATCAAAGTATTAACCTGGCAACCGTAATCTACTTGACAATGTAAATATCTTGTAAAGCATCCTTTGATTTGAATTTTTTTGTTTTTATACAGAGATGGTTGCTTTTACAAAATGGAAGAAGGAGTACCAGTAAGAACTATATGTCAAGGACTATATAAAGAAATTAATTATTTACACTGTAGATGTAGTGCATCTACAAGGTAGATCTTCATCTTATGATACAGTCAGAATAAAACTCTGCAGACTGTTGACCATGGACTGGACATAAAACAGGTACTAGGTGTAAAGTGCAGACTATGGACTATGGTTGGTAAAAACTGTGCTACTTGGTTCTAGGCAAGGTAAAATATGATCAAAAGATTGCTAAATAGCACAACATGTGAGTGTAAGTTATAAATGCTCCTAGAAATTCTTGGTGGAGGTGTGCTGCCAGGTTCTCCAAATCCTGAGCCTGACTAAAGTGCTATTTTCTACACCCATTTTTAGACCTGGTCTTGGACTGCCATTTTATGTGATCATCTTAGCCACGCGAAGGTCCTGCTGCTTTCAGTGCAAAGGGAGTACCTTCATTTCTCGGTTATTTTAAGACCCTGAGTAATAGTCCGGCCCCTGGAATTGAACACAACCTCGTGCTCTGCAGTCTAGCACTCTACCAACTAGCTAATCATGCCACGGTTATCATCACTAAGAATAATTATAATGTTGGATTATATATTCCGGTTATTATTCATGTATAGGTGAGCAACCCCTCCCCCCTAAATACAACTTTTTTTGCATCGCGGAATGCCTCTATAATTTATTGTCCTTCTCTGGGTTCTTCGTTTCCTGCGTTTACAAAACATGATTCTTACTATTTTTAAATGTCTTCATTTTTCTGATTATCCAAGATATTTAAAAGATATGTTTTGTTTATGCTCTAGCACCTATTTTTTAAGAGGACATAATATTCTCTGTTTGCCCAAACCATTGACCACTTCTTATGGTCTCAATTCCTTTAGTTACTTGGCAGCAACATCTTGGAATTCTCTTCCTGACCATTACCGAACTATTTCTGATTTTACTTCTTTTCAACAACTGATATCTACGGGGAACAATAATTTACTTGAAAGGGCAGGAACTGCAAACCTTTCTACATCATGATAATTTGCAAGTTAGTTGTCAGGTAGTTAGTTATCTTATTTGTTATATAGAATTAATTTTTTATTATAATTATTTATTAATGTAGTTGGCTCGAAGATATTAGCACTTGAGTACTACACTGTAAATTCGAGGGTAACTAAAGTTTATTGATTGATTGATTGATTGATTGATCCCAATGCTTTGAAATGGAAATTTGGTATCTATAAGAACTTTACTCTCACTAACACCAATACTATTTTTTTTTATTCAGTGCCTCTCAATTTCATATCTTCTTCACTCCTTCTTTTAATAAAACTCAGAGTCTGTGAAAGGTTTGAACCCAGGAGTCAGTCTCAGAGTATCATTTTCAGTTGTCTTGAGTAGCAGCATAACCTTCCTTGCCCAAGCAGTATGCTTTCCTTCTCCACCTGATGCTGATGTTGGGGAGAATAAATTGCGTGACCAGCCAAAGGAATGTTTGCGTGTGAGGCAAGGAGCTGGGATTACTGTTTTATGCTAGTTCGCTATCCCTTTCTCTCTCTTTTACCTTTCTAAAGCTGTTTTTGAATACACAGTCCATAGTCTGCATTTTATACCTAGTCCGTGTTTTATACTTAGTCTGTAGTTTCTAGTCTGCATTTTATACCTACCTAGTCTATGTTTTATACCCAGTGCAGTCCCCAGTCTGTTTTTTTTACTGACCGTCTCATGATCTAACATTCCATGTATGTGGGTCCAGAGTACCAAGGGAAAAACCTCTTGGGGCAAAGGAAAGAATCAACAACAAACTTCCAGGACATGAATCCAGGTCACATTGGTGGGAGGCCAGTGCTCTAATCACTGCACCTCCTTTGCTTGATTATTGCTACCTGTACATGTGTTCATTACATGGGAACATTAATGTTTTGACAGCTGTGCAGCAGATATATAAAGCATGAACAGGGATGGACTGTAGTCTTCCCAGCTGATCAAGGAAATAACTTCCTTGATTGTAGTTATACATGTCAGGGTCCGAAACTAACTTTTTGATACATAAGCCATCTGGCGTAAAGTGGTCGCCAGAATTTTTCTCCTTTTCTTTAATGACATGACAAAGAAAGAATGGTTTAGACATTTTATGCTCATGCAAAAACAGACCTACTTCCTCGTGACAGTGTAACCTCGTATAATTTTTGTCAGTTCTTGAAAAGGAAAAGGAATTTGTTCTAGAGTTAAGGTCACAAAGGTTAATACAACCAGTATTTACCAATAACAATAAGAATAATACCAATAACAATAAGGAAGAGAGAACCAAAGCAAATGCTTGACATTAGGTTTCAGTTGCCCTCTAGAAAATAATCTGGTACATACCTCAGTTCAAAGCACATTCAGTATGGGTCCATTAATAATATTATTATTTTCAACTTCATTTCTACATGTCTCAGCTAGTTGACAATCCATTTTGTAAATGTTTAATTTTATTCCTTTATAAGTACATGTATTAATTTTTTGGAAGTTTTTGGGTTGGTGGCCACCACATTTCCGAGCCAAAACAAATGCAACAAACAAAATGTACTTACTTGACACTTCCCTCAAGCATCAAGAAGTTCTGCCAGACACATGTCTCTAATTAATTAGTAATTATAATAGAGAGGAAAAGACTTTTATAGTAATTTTACAATGATACTCTGTAATCTCCTTTTTGCTTACAGTGTAATTATGAATAATATTGGTTCATTGCATTTGTCGGATTGATTTTTTCAGTTTTCCAGTTCCGGAACTACGCTGCTCCCGCTAAAAAGGCTACCTTCTCGAGAAGTAAGCCACATGTAAACATTGGAACTGTGGGCCATGTGGATCATGGGAAAACCACTCTAACAGCAGCCATCACTAAAGGTGCAGTGAATAACAAGTTTAACTAAGCCCTCGGTACCTGTTCACATTGGCAACTCTTTTGTTGAAGCCATTTAGGTCCCAAGAGTGATTAAAATCTATTTTCTCTTAGCAATATTTATGCATCATCAAGGGGAATGATTATGAGAATTAATGAAATGATCACCAAAGGGTAAATGCCTTGATTTATTATCAAATTTTCAGCTAATTCTATAAGGAAAGCATAGAGATCAGTGGAGAAAATTTGTATTTAGATATTAGGGCTTAACCTCTCTTCAAGAGACAATTATTGTCTCCTCCCTAAGACAGACACTTTTCTCTACAAGGCATCCATTGTGGAGGGTTTGACTCTATTTCGTTGTTGCAAGATTATACCTGTTGGTAAACGGAGAAGGATGTCTCATGATTGAACTTTATGTATGTGTATATGTTATAGGTCAAAATTAAATTCAGGTAAAATAAGATTATAATTATTTTTATTATTACGCTTGGTTGGTTCTCAATTTCCCTTGTCTCCTAGCCCTAATCTATGAATAATCCATAAAGGGAATTGAGAATCAACCTAGGTTAATAACCTGGATCACTGGATAAAACAAACAATTTGCTAAATAACTATTATGTTACTGTATCTTAGATATCCTTATTTTCCTCTTGTCTGTTATTGGTAATTTAGAAACAGACTGAGGAAACAGGACTTGTCTAATAATATTCTTTGGTTTTCATTTTAGTGCTATCTCAGGAGGGAGCAGCAAACTACAAGTCCTACACTGACATTGACAATGCCCCAGAAGAGAAGGCTCGTGGTATAACAATCAACACAGCACATGTTGAATATCAGACAGCTAACAGGCATTATGGACATGTTGATTGTCCTGGTCATGCTGATTACATTAAGGTACAGTCTACTGTACATCTAATATATAAGCTCCTTTCAATAAATTTATAATTTACTTCAAACAATAAACTTCTGACCATGCATTGCAATGAAATCCACTTGGAGTTGAGCTGGCAATCAGTTGAAAACTAGTTATTTGTCGAAGGATAACTTGAAAAAAAAAAACCTGCAACCTTGATGGGCCGACACCTGAACCTGCGATGAGGTCATGTGATACTGGTTGTTGACAGCTGTCAATTTACCACAACATGGATGTGCAATATCAGGTTGCAGGCTCCCACACTACATGTAGCTAGAAGGTGAGAGATTTCACATTGGTTCCCCTGTGGTGCAGATGGATGGGTAGGTGGAGGGACGGGCAGGTGTATGGTCACATGAATACCAAAATTTCTCCCATGAATAGACAACCAAGTTTTCTTAGCTATGGGGCTCCGTACAGTACAGTTAAAATATTTAAATTTGTACACATGCACAAAAGCAACAGCAACATTTTTCCTTAAAAGTAACTAAGTATGCATTGTTCTAGAACATGATCACAGGAGCTGCTCAGATGGATGGAGCCATTCTTGTGGTAGCAGCAACTGATGGGCAAATGCCACAAACGAGGGAACATCTATTGCTAGCCAATCAGGTAGATTTGCCCAAATCTTACATAAAAGTTCTTTTGCAGCCTGTGGTGGCATTCATAGAACAGGCAACTTGTATGGTCAACTTAGAATCTATCTTTGAGTGGCTCTTAAATGCAAATTTCCTACAGAAACTTCTGTGGACTCAGTGTGTTCCTGTAAAGCTGTTATGGCAAAAATCTTAATGGTACATTTGTACTTTTTAACTTTCTTTTCTACTCAACTCATCCCCATTTTTCTGGAAGCTTGGCAGCGTAAACAAAGACAGCAAAAGTAGTTGTGTGATTAATCCTGCCAGCTAGGTCCCTTTCCTACTGTACTGTTCTCTTTGTAATGCCTGTTTCAAATGCTGCAATACTGCCGGTACCTCGCTAAATTCAGTTCTTAAGTTATTAATTACATACTTGTACGTGAGACAAAAAATGGTAAGAAGTCAGTGTTATTTTTTAGCAACAGCTATTTTTTATTCCACTGAATTACTTTTGACAATTGAAACCAAGTTGTTACAGTCATGCTAGAGTTGTGCTATAGTTGGGCCAATTTAGTACTGCTGTCACACAACATTTCAGGGCTGTAGCAAGCCGGGGGCACAAAGAGTTTAGGTAGCTCATTGCATTTGAAAAGCAGAGGGTTTTTGGGTCTGGAGGACCCATTGGACTGGTCTCTGTATCTTAAAACCAGAAAATGTTTCACCCAGCGGCAGAGACATCATTGTTTCAATGCTCTGGGAGATGAATTTTATTTTCAGCTTATATGTGCATGCATGTTTTGACTTTTTGGGGCAAAAGATGGGGGTGGGGGGGGGGGGGGGTAGGGCCTCCCCATGCCACAGCCCTGCATTAATTTTGAAATGGGCCTACTAGTTCTAAGCTGCAGGCTCTGGAGTTTTGACTCCTCATGTTAAGTAACATGTATAGCCTGCTTATCATTGTCTTGTGTTTTAGGTTGGTGTAAAGCACCTTGTGGTGTACATCAACAAGGCTGATGTTGTAGATGATCCGGAAGTTTTAGAACTGGTGGGTTACTCTTGTGATTTTGCTTAACACATTTAACTGTTAAACCCACTGAAAAGTGTCTGAATACATGTCTAAAAATCCTTGAAAGCAGGTTTATTTGGACTCTTGATTAAACTATTCTCGTCTTCTCATTTCACTGGTTTTCAGTACATCATGCCGGCAGTTTCCATTTGCTTTTTTGTTTTCTGAAATGTGTGATTCTGATTGTCTTTACAGGTTGAACTTGAGATGAGGGAGGTTCTATCCACTTATGGCTATGATGGCGATAGCACACCCATTATAATAGGATCTGCTCTGTGTGCCCTTGAAGACAAGAATCCTGAGATTGGTCGAGACTCCATCATTAAGCTTTTGGATGCAGTGGACGAACACATTCCAACTCCAGCAAGAGAACTGGACAAACCATTCCTTCTTCCCATTGAAGATGTGTTCTCCATATCAGGGCGTGGCACTGTAGTTACAGGGAGGGTCGAGAGAGGTGTGATCAAAAATGGCGACGAAGTTGAGTTTGTAGGACATGGGGTTAAGGCAAAGACAACAGTCACAGGTAAAGCCTATTGTTCCTACAATCCAGGATCCAAAATGAACTTTTGAGGTAGGTTGCTTATTGCGCAACCATCTTTTGAGATCGAGGTGCTCAAGGTGAAAGTTAGTTGCCAACAGTAAAGGCCATTGGTGGCCAGCTGTCCACTGTTGCTGAAATGTTCGAAGCTGTTGAGTTCCAAGGCTTTAGGCGCTGTCTGAGGTTTCTTGTTTGTAATGACTGGAACTCCAAATCTTAAGTTTCTCTTACTGAAACTGAACCTTTCAACAAATGGACTGGTTATTAACCTGTGCCATTTCTTGTCCAGAAATCTCAATTTAAAAATTATTTTTAACAACAGTTTATACCGTGTAGAGGTTGGAAGCTTGAATAACGTAGCCGTAGTCCAGTGGATATCCATGTTTAGCGATTTTGTCGCCACCATTACAATCTGGGCCGGTTTGTTCAAAGCTGGGTTAAGATAACCCAGGGTTAATGCGAAATATAAATCCAGATTTGAAAGCTTAACAAGCAAAATCCAGTTTAATTCGTTTCGTCTACAATTTCATTATTGGGTGCTGTAAAAAGAATAGAGAAAAGTACCCAAGAAAAATGCTTTTGAGCAAAAGAATAAGAAACCGGGACTAAAATTTAACCCCGAGTTAACGCTAATCGGGCTTCGAACAACTGGACCCAGATCATTTCTGACAACTATACTATCGTACATTCGGATCCTCTCTTCAATCGTGTCTAAAGGGTTTAGGACGATCAAGACAATCCGGGTGAAACAATCTTCTGATAGTTTTCGATAGTTCAGTGGTAGAGCATCTGAACTAGTAAAAGTTGATAGGTTCGACTCTTGTTGGGAGAACTCGGATTTCTTTGTTCCGAGTTACTTGTGTCACTGACTGAAAAATCATTATTTCCCAGGGATCGAGATGTTTCACAAGCTTCTTGACCGGGGAGAGGCTGGAGATAACTTGGGAGCGCTTGTTAGAGGAGTGAAGCGTGAAGATGTCCGACGTGGAATGGTATTGTGTGCTCCAGGAACAGTCAAATCACATACGAAATTTGAGGCCCAGGTAAACAGAGAACGAATGGCCAGCTTGCGTGTCAGACATTTAGTGGGGAAGGGAAAGAAGGAATAAAGGCACACGAAAACGCGATTGGCGCGATCGACGCGCGCGGCGCGCCTCCCTTTCCTCCTTCCTCGGTTCGCGCTTTCTTGTTGTACTCGCGCGTCTAACGCGTGACTCCTTCTTACTCTTCTTCGTTGAAACGCTTGCCTTGCAGGTCATTGAATGCCTTTAAAGCAACGGACAATTTACCTCGACCTCCCTTTTTTGTACTCGCGCGTCTAACGTGTAATTCCTCCTTTCTCTTTTTCCTTTAAACGCTTGGAGAATGCCCAGCTTGCGTGGAAGGGGTTGGAAAGGAAAGGAAAAGCGGTAATATTAAAAGGCGCGCGAAAACGCGATGGGCGCGATCCACGCTTGCTTTCCTTTCTTCTTCCCTCGCGCTCCACGTTGTTTTTTTCTTGACAGGTTTACATTCTGAAAATGGAAGAGGGTGGACGACACAAACCGTTTGTTACAAACTACCAGCCGCAAATGTACGTCAGAACAGGGGACGTGGCCGCTACCATCACCCTCCCGGAGGGAAAGGAATTTATTATGCCTGGGGATGATGCCACCTTCACTTTTAAGCTTATGTTCGACATTGCTATTGAGCAAGGTCTCAGGTTTACCCTTCGAGAAGGCCAGAGGACTGTGGGGACTGGTGTGGTGACAAAGATTATCGAGTAAGGGGCCTACCCACCCCTCTCTGCTGTATTGAGATTTCTTCCCATGTGGCTCTAAAGTTTGATTGATTCATTGCTTGTCGAGAGAAAAATGTTGCAGCTAAGTACATAAATGGTAACCACATGGCAGCCTGCACTGTAAACATCAAGCAACTTTTGTCGCCTTTTGTTTCCTTTTAATAATGAGACATGTGTTGGTTAATACACAGTGTTGTAGCATTTCAATGTATGTTTTTAGTCATCTGGTTTTTTGTGTATCGATATTACTCTGGATGTTTTCTTTGCTGAATAACATTAACAATGATTTAGCTTAAATGAGTGAGCTCTGGCTCCCCAGCTTAATTCAATACAACTACCTTTCCTAGTTTTAGCATTATATGAAGGATTTTTGGCGTTTCTTTTGGCATTGGTATCTGTATTTAGTTTTTTGCACTTAAGCACATAATTACATTTACTAATACTAGCTGATTCTTTTGGTCGATATTTCATGCATTAAAATTTGCCTTGTTTTTTTTTTTATATTTGCAAGATTAATAGCCCCCGTTCGATATATCAAAATTCTAACATGACTTCAAGGCTTTCTGGTCATTTTCTGTATTTGGTCAAGTCTCTTCCGGGAATTTCGAGACAAAGGAGGCGTGAAAAGTTTGCAGTTTTGTCCCTAAAGCCTCGGAGGCACGTTAGAATTTTGATATATTGGTCTTTGAGACTGGGCCGGTGTTATGTCGAATTGCACTATGGGACTGTTTGTGGGACGAGTTAGAGAGAAGTGTGAAGTCACGTTACTATGGTAGCAAAATTTCTGGATCACGACAAAAGGGAGTTAAAGCAACTGCGACGGCAAAGAGAACAGTTATAAAGCAATAAGTTTATATCAGCAAAACAACAGCTTTACACGTTTTTTTGTACATTTCTTAGCCGTCGTTGCACGACTGCGACATGAAACTTCCTAATTTCACGCGCTTGCTCTATATAGTAGGTAAACACAACACAATTTTTTTTTCTATGTCTAAAGTTAAATACGGTCCTTTCGGATTCAATCCCAGAGAATTTCGCCAACATTTGACAAATTTTAAATGAAATTGTTTAAGATCGATTAAGTTTGAAACAGTGCGAATTCGCTACTTAAGTGAAGTTTTGGTTTGTTTTCATCCAGAAATTTTGCTACCATGGGAACGTGACGTAGCGACTTCTCTCTATTCGTAGTAGCCAGTCCCATATTGCAATTCGACACAGCGCCAATCTCGCACACACATAAAAAATGGCGACCGTGATCGACGCGGATTCTCCTTTTCATACCTCGGACAAAATTAAGCGTGGCATAACTTCTCTGTGTCTTAAAATTTCATCAAATTCTTTTCTGAGTCTTCTTTGGGGAAATTGTTAGAGGCATGTAATCAGAAGCTTAACACCAGATGGTCACGATCTTGCTTCCTATAAACAGGAAATTAAAATCAGTAAGTGTTTTTGTTTCCCATTAGCTTGTTCAGTGAACCAACCATTTGACGTTTCTTACTGTTCACAACGCCAGCTTTGCAGCGCTTCCCTTGTGAGTTGGTAAAAGAGCGTTATTGAAAAACACCATGGTTTGTTGAGTGGTAGGATTTCCTGTTTTTAAGACACAGCTTTGATGTAATTTCTCATGTCTTCATCAATAAATCAGTCAAGGTGACGTTCTCTCGCTCCTTTGTCTTTAATTAATTCCTCAATTTCCTTTTCTTTTAACTTTCCAAACCGGTCAACTATTTTCGACTCCATCCGCCAGTTGATATGAGGTGGTCCGATACAGTCAGTTTAGACGTGCAAGTCGACCTTTCGTAATTTCTTGAAGCGAAGTTAAAAGAGGAAAAGCGAGCAATGCGAGCTTCAATGAGGTCGCAACCAACTAGGAAAAAAATTAAAGGACTTTTAGAAAGCCTACAGTTAGCTACATTTCACAGAAAGCATAACTTGAAAAGGCTGGTAATCTCTTGCTCTCTAGCACTGTTCCTTAAAAGACGCCGGCGCCTATTTCTTTGTCGTAAGCGGTCGTTGCCATTTTTAACGGTCGATGCCACCATTTATAACCAAGCCTTTAGTCATGATAGATGTAATGTGTTCCCTTGATTAAGTTACAATAAGGCAAAAAACACGTTTTTGAATAGTTTTAGAAAGAACGACGTTGAAGCCGAGGTTGACTTTATGTTAAAAGTTATGGAAAGGGCTAGGGTCAACTGTTGTTGATGTATCAGTTAGAAAGACAGTTTGCTATTGTATGTATTTAAAATTTTCGGAACTTTGGCGGGTCGGTGTGGTGATATAGTGGTAAGGGAGTGAGATTAGGATACAAAAGGTCCGGGTTCGACCCTGGGTTGTGATTTTTCTTCTTTTTTAATAGGAACAGTCTCAATAACAGGTCAAAATGTTTCCAAGTGTCTTTAAAATAGCAGCGACCATTTACGAAAGGGACAATTTGCCGCCTCGCCTCAAATTTGGCAAGGGGTAGCTGGTTATGAAGAATTAGTCGGGCGATTAAGGAAATCAGAAAGGGCGAAATGTTTTGAATGAACAATAAATATATTTAAAAAAATTCCCTGGCAATCTCTTACATGGACATCTAATTTTTATTCTGATCAGCTTGATTACGAAATATTGAATTAACATTCCATCCTGATTTATGCCTCTTCAAGTCTTCCTGTTTGTCTTGCATGGCGGCAATGAATATTTTTGGAGGATTCAGAAAAAGCGGCGTCAAAACAATCAAAAGATCCCGATGTCACAGGAAGTTTCACTTGAGTCTGCATTTTTGTATCAGAAACTTTTGGTCGTACTCGTTAATCATCATTCAACATACCTTGCCTGGAGAGAAATTCCGCTTTGTTCGAACCCTATAAGGGGTAAATATTGCGTCACACAAGGTTCGCTTCATATCATTCACAGGCAGCTCAAGTCGCGTGCCAAAGACCGAAAAGGGAGTTCAACCCTTAGCAAGTTGAGTCACTTTACACGTAAGTAACCTGCTATCAGTCGTTAGCAACTGTTTAGATTTGCGCGTGTATGAACGTAGCTAGTTGTCCGAACTGCTAAATATATGAAAGCCCGAGAAACCGAGGGTGGATTCATCAACAGCATACGCGTGTATAACTATAGCATTTTCCCGTTGGAATTTTTTACCGTTTTTAAGCCTTTTTAAGACTCTACTACCCAGCCAAATATTCAGCTTATGTCGCAGGGCAAGTTAAGTTTTTCTTACCCGTATATTCCCACCTATTTTGAATGAAGAAAAAGATTTTAGTGAATGGTTTGGTTTGAAACAGATTTTTTTGACTCCGTTAACAGGAGTTCCGTTTTGACACATCTCTCGATCCACTCGCTAACAATCAACATAACGGTCCATTGAGTTTATAAGTGATGCACTTCATTCTGAAACTGTTAAATATGGCCTGACAGGAAAACCTCTTATTAAAGAGCCTTTAGCTCGAGCAAAACGTCTGCCTTGACTAACAAGACCCAAACTGGCCGTATGAAGGTTGCGAAAAGTCACATTAAGTTTTCAGAATGGAAAATAACCGAGTGAACAGGACGACGACGTCTACCTGCGAGAACGCCAAAAAAAAAAAAAGATTTTGTGATCAAAACAACTGTACGTGCACGTGATCACGCGAAGGTAAAGTTTGAATTTGAATTTCAACTCCAGGAAAATTCAGCCACATTTGACAAATAACGCGAGGCCAGAAAAACGAGTTAAAGTTCGAACTAACGCAATTTACCTTTTAATTCAGAGACGTTTTCACTGCCGCCTTCGTCGTGGTTAACTACATAAACTCCCTAATGTGCTCGTCTTAAAAAAGGCGAAAATCCTTAAATAACAACGACCGAGACCAGGTTTTATGAGCCCGAGAGACTGAGCACCACACCCAAACCGACAACCAAACCCTTGTTTTTACTAAAACCGCTGGACGCCACAACCTGGTTGAGGTCGTTGTTATCTAAGGTCTTCCTCTTAAGGCGGAGTTCCGCTAAACATTTACTCGCGCACAAAATTATTTTGCTTTAAGGTAGAATAAGAATCAAACCCGATGTTCCTCGCTATTTTAGACAACGCTTTTCTACGTATTGCACGTATTTTGAATGGTTGGCGAGCCTTTCAGATATTTAACAATTATTCTTTGAAATCAAGGTGAATAGTAGGTTTATCACTTCGCAAACAACAATGCAATGGCTAAAATGAAACCGTTAAAAGTTTGAATTGTTTCTTTACCTGAGAAGAAAAGTAGGGCTTTGTTGTTTTCGGTTGACTCGCCAAGTTTATAGTAAAAAAGGTTTGTTGTGTCGTTCGTCGCATGAAGTGCTGACAAAAATGGCGGCTCGGTTGCTCGAGGTAAGACGTCGTGTTTCTGTAGCATTCTTTTTCCTGTTTACTTAAAACTTAGAATTTCTGCAAACATTTGCTTTCAAATTTGTTTGTCATAATTATACTTCGATTCAATCGAAGTATTATTATGACAAACGTTTTTGGGCCAAATTTTTCTTGTTAGGAGAAGCTGAGTTCACCAAACGGCTTCTTCTACGGGAATAAACGGGAGTTGTAAACAACCCATCGAGCACAAAACTCAGCTACAGTAAATGGATAAACGCCGTTTTGAATCCTCCGAAGTCTTTCTTGCGTTAAAAAAGTCAACCCTGGGATATTGTCGACTTTTAAAAGATCATTCTCTAAAAAAGTGGGAAAAACAGCAAACTGACACATTATCCATTCGCTAGGAGGTGAATTTGTTGAATAGTCAGGTAGCGAACCAATCACAGATTGCTTAAATCTCCCAGATTACTGAGTGTGAATATACGAATTACCTAGTATATTCAAGGGTTAGAGACCACCAGCAAGTAAACCCACGCGCTAGCGGTAGAATGACCTAGAAATTCAAATACTGCTTGAGACGTATTTTGTTTCTACAAAATGGGGACAGGTTGGTTTAGATATTTTACTGATTTTCAAGTGTTAGAGATTGATGTGGGGACTTATCCGGCAAATAAACGCCAAGCTGGCGGCTGTAGAACGAACGAGAAATCAAGTCCGACAAATACTGCACGGGGTGTATTTTGGGTCTAAGCAATGGGAACATTTAGTGAAATGGTTTGGTATTTCATGTTTATATGATTAATACATATGTAGAACATCATTACATGGCCCCTTGGAGATAGGAAATTTCTTTTGTCGAGTTCAAAAACATTTCACTCGTTCGCTGCGCTCACACGTGGAATATTCTTCAACACTCGATGAGAAATTTCACACCTCCAAGCGGCCAAACAAGCGGCCATGCAATATCATCTATATATTCAAGGTTAAGCGACGGTAACACGGGCAACAAAAACGGGCAACTTGTTTTGGAACGTTACTACAGAAGGTGTCGAACACGATGTTGCGCGGTTTACTACCCACGTTCAGTCTGCGGTCTGCAAATGTCATACACCGGTAAAATAAAATGTTGAACGAGAAATCAATATTTGCCCATATTTGGGTGTAAGTAATACCCCATATTTGGGCAATGACGTCACGGTCTTGCATTTACTTCTCGTGTTAGAGGCCGGGTGATCCAGTGTTTAACTGTTGGTTGTGGACTATAGATTGCGTTTGTTGAGTTGTTGATTAGGACCTAACAGGTGAGCAAGCTTACAATTTCTTATTTGAAAGGGCTATGCCCTGTTTTGCTGAAGGAATAGTGTTCAATGCTCAAATTTGTGTCAGAACCAGCATGTTTTTTGCAGCTCGATTTGCATTGAGCCAGCCCTCAACTCCCGTGAGGAATGCAACAAATTTGTGGACTTTTTGTTTTAGAGACTATTACCTTTCTAAAGACTCTTTGTCCTGTGGCGTTGGCTCATTAATAGCTCGTATTTTATTCAATTTTTTTGTGCGTCTCATTCGTGCTTCGTTTTAGTTTTTAGTTTTTACGCTTTTCACCAATTTGCTTTACACTAATTTTTAATATATATTTAACTCCCTAATAATGCCGTTTATTGGCGAAAGCACGGAATTTAATCGAGAGCTAACTTGCTCCAAGTTACCAACAAAGCTTCAAGCCATGTGCCTAAGTTGTTGCTCCAAACATTGGTGAACTTTATCAGCCGTCCTTGTCGTAGCGAAATCAATTTTAAACCTAACTGACGTAAATGATATTTTTTTAATCACCATTCACAGAAAGTGGGAGAATGATTAAGATGCGTGTTTTATCTATCCATATATATGTATATTGTATTTTATTGGTTTTGGTCCCGCGGTGTTTAGTTCGTTCTTTTTAATGTCATCACGTGGTCATTGAGCTCAGTTCTCACCCCTTTTAACGGAAATAGGTGGCCATGGCAGAGGAGAGGTGTGTGAGCCTCGTATAAATGAATGCGCTGGCGTTGGTGAAGGTGGAGGCGTCTGGTAAAATCAGTGACCACAATGACAGCTAGTTGGTTCTCACAGAAAATGCCAAAAGGCTACAACGACTAGAGCCCACATTCGATATATTAAAATTCTAACATGACTCCGAAGCTTTATAAACAAAATTGCAAATTTTCCACGACTTCATTGTCTCGCAATTTCCAAATTAAAGAGACTGGAACATAAAGAAAACCGAACCAAATATTTAACAATTGGTCGCCGAAGGCGACGTGAATATCGGCGAATAGTCACCTCGACTTCGTCTCGGTGACTATTCGCCAATATTCACGTCGCCTGAGGCGACTAATTGTTTTAGTATAATTACATTGATGATTATTTGAGAAAATAAAATTATTGATCAATTTCCGACCCCGAAACATCAAAAAATCTGGCTGCCATTTTGAAAACTGCTAGCCTTCAATGCTACAATCACCGCGCGGTGATTATAGCGGGATAGTGCGAAGCTCCCAGCCAATCGCAGCGCTCTATTTTCGATAGTCATCTATGTAATTATACTAAAAAAGAATGACCGGTGAGAAAACCTCGGAGTTATGTTAGAATTTTAATACATATCGAACGTGGGTTATTACGAAAATCCCTCCAGGCATTTCTTTTCTTTTTCTGCTGTTCAATAACGTGTGTCTTTTTTAGGGGAAATGTATATTTTAAACAATATTTATTAAGCGCAGGGTGGCTGGATATTGGCTGGATAATGGAGGCTCAAAATGGGATTAACCGTCAACCGTCGAACGGCTTGACTGACAGCCGTCAAAAAGCTAAATATTTTAGGGTCAATCGTCAAGGAAAGAAGTAGTTATTAGTCGACAAACGCACACCCTACTCAAGGGCTCTCTTGCTCAAATATAGTGTTTTTGCAGATCATATTTGAATACAATATCTTTAAGTATTACTTAAAATATCTCAAGTCTTTTGAAAAAGAAAATAAGACTGAACGTATAAAAGTGCATAAAAACTGTTGTTTTTCATTATGTTATTATCTAGAAGTGAAGTTTCAGTAGACTCTTTCAAACGTTGTTGAAAAATAGTAGAATTTTTTCTATCTCTGACTTAGCTAACTCTCTAGTTAGTCGGACCTCATGATCACAAATTTCAAATGTTGCTTCGTTTTAAACGGAAGAAAACACCTTTTTGGGGAAAAAGGAGAACCGCCGTTTTCAACTAGACCAGGGTTAGTGTGTACGTGACCTTGTTATCTCCTTACAGTCGATTACAGCCTCCTTACAGCACTGTCGAGACAAGATGGTCTCGCTCGTTAGTTTTTAACCTCTACTCTTTATTGATCTCCAGTCTACTCTACCCTGATTTTTGCCTCGTAGTGAAACTTTCAAATCAGTGAAAGGCTGGTCTACATGAAGTCTTTCGAACTTGTGGGTATGTATCGAGATCTCAAAGAGCACTGCCATTATGGACAGCCCCGCCCGACGCTCACTCCTTCCGAATATTTGAAACTAAGGTGACTTCCTGCCTTGATCGCGACGAACTTACGATATTTTTTTTACGCTTTCATTTACGTCGACATCCATGTAAACGTCCCCGAAATACTGGAGCTCAACACCTGGCCATCGACACAAAAGCTCAATCAATAACTGAAAAATTGTTACTTTGGCTAAAAGACAATACCAAGAAATCATTTTTTGTTTAGTGTGCGGTGTGTGCGTGGGTGGGTGTGTGTGTGTGTTTGTGTCGGTTTTTAATTGCCTTTTGAAGCGGGCTCACGGTTTTCTTCGTCCTCTTACTACACTGTGAAGTAAGGGGAAAAAATGAGGAAGATCTATGTCCTTGTTAAGAAACGTTTATAGGAGGAATATTTATTCACGGCTGAATTACGAACTCGAGAGCCGCGTCCAAATTAAAGAATGCCTTTTAAATGTGCGCAACAAAGGTGTTTGCAGCCTACTGTAGCGAACTGGCCAGTGTAATTATGGGGATATTGCACGAAAGGGATGTCTAATTTTAATTTCAATAAACTGTATCTCACCGTCTCGGATCGTTAAACAAGATATTGGTGCAATATGTCTGTATATTTGATATTCCCATTAGGTAAAAATACTTTGACAAGTTATTTGAAGTAA
Organism: Porites divaricata; assembly: GCA_038088405.1. Lineage (NCBI taxonomy): Eukaryota > Metazoa > Cnidaria > Anthozoa > Scleractinia > Poritidae > Porites > Porites divaricata. Next base: position 22,376,250 of record JBBMOI010000001.1, on the reverse strand, counting down.
ACTTACGAGAGCATAATGATTTTCATAAGAGGGCCTACTCAAAGACGAGATGCTGGAGAAAGTTGCCAAACAGATCTCACCGGCCGAATACGTCACAGATGATGCCTCTTGAACCGAAGTGTCTACATTCTGTTAATTTCTGCTCTTGGGCTTTCGGCAAATTAGACCTAGGACAAACGTCGAACTTTTCATGAGACAAACCAAACTCTAACATACGTCGACCTAATTTAAGTTAGTTGGGTCAAGATGCCGAACTTTGGTCGCATCGAAGCCAATCAACTGAATCAGATCAGTAAGAAATTTTCTCCCGAACGAGGCTAAAATTTCCTAAATCGAATTCTTTTTTTCTTTTTCAGTGTTTGAAAACATTCTTGATATATTCAATTTTCTTATCAGCAAAACGTTCCTCGCGAATTGAGATTATAGATTTAATTTTAAAACAGCTTTTAAATAATAGTCAATTAACAAGCGCATTTTAAACATGTCCCTTTGTTTTAGTGTTTTATCGAGAAAATAAAACACCCAGTTATTAAATCAGTCCCACCATTGGTAAGCAAGAGGTGAAAGGTGCGCCTTGAAGTGATAGACGCTAGTTAGAGTTCTAACTTAAACAGAATGAGAGCTGAGCAATCATTCCCAAATCATGGCCAATTTAGCCTAAGGCTAATATATAAAATAAGCAAACAGAATAAAAACCTGTCTAAAACCAAGTAGCATTAACTAGCATTAGAAACAGCCTGTTGGCTTTTTGAAGGTTTATTAATTGTACATGCTTTAATCCAGTCGAACTCCAGTAAGCCTTTGAGCTTTAAAGAACCTTTTCCAAGGAAAGACCATCGACAGGTAGGCTAAAATTTACAGCTTAGCTATTATTTATGCTGTCTGGCAATCTGTTTATATAGTTTCGATTACCAGGGGCAACCTTCAAGAGCCTTTATATAATCAAATCAATAAGTTTTCTCTGACTGCAATGATCGACACACACTATGATTAAGCTGGCATCCCAAGGGACATGATTCATCCTCCTCTCAATAAATCGTCAATGGTTATGCCCTTCGTTTTTTACGTTTTTTGTCTTTTTAGTTGATTCAATATGTGGTCGGCCGTGTTTAGTCGTGTTCAATATATTTTATTCTTTGAATAATTTTGTTTGCTTCAGTGCGTAATTGCTTTTTTTGAAACAAGCAGAAATTAAGAAGGGGGTACCGGCCAAGGTAAGTCATGGTCGTTATTGAATAATTTTAAATGCAATTTTGAATCAACTTTTTTACGGTGTATTTAGCTAACAGTCTCCAAAGTTACTAAGTATTGAAATACTCAATAAATGTTAATATAGCTTTTATCTATTAAGCTATTTTTCTGACTTCACCTGTATCGCTCAGTGAAAGTGATCTACATTTATATAAGGAGTATCAATATCAACTTTAAATGCGTACGTACGAGCCGTCCAATCCCCCGCAATTACAGTGCAATTCTTATCCAAAAAGATCGTCTGATGCACAACAACAGAGATTGAAACACTTAGCTGCTTTCAAAACGTGTGTTATTCTTATTAATAGACAGTTGAGTAAGCTTAAAACCTCCCAGGAGCCGCGTCGAAAGGTTATTGCAAGGCAAGTAACATGCGTTTTTTTAACACCAACACCAGTCAGATGTGCAATATCCCGACAATTTTTATCCCTAAATTTTTTTATGCTGTCCTTGGTCGGTAATCTGAACGTAATAACAAACAGCACACTTGGTTTGAACTGAATTATCCGACCCAAATCTGAGCTAATTTCAATGTTATGGTGGATAATTGTTATCTTGAAACAGAAATCAAAGCTCCCTTCCGCTCCCCATCGGAAACACACTTACTTTCTGGCGTAAATTTGTCAGAGAAGATCAGAGAAAACTAAGAGAAACGTCATTCTTTAAAAATTTTCTTTTGATTTAGACTGCATTCCGTACCATCACTATTAACAACAAACAATGAGGACTCTTAATCACTATTCACATTTCATTAGCTGAGAGATCGCCGCAGGTTCGGGAAATTTTACTAAGGTCTGGTTAGTTCAAGTGTTTAAAGTTTGTAAGATACTGCCTTGAAGAATTAATGCTCTGTTCTTGATCGACTACCACTCGCTAGTGTAAACAGAACACTGATATAATGATTCAGTTCTCTTCAACACATGACCAGATCACCCCATATGTAAGAGTAGAGTTCAGATTCCAGAATCCTGGAAATTTCAGTTCAGTTCAGTTCAGTTTATTTAGCCAAAATAAATTACAATACAAGAATACATACAAGAATTGTAAGTTGGCAAGGAAACCCAGAAGAAACCAGAAGGCTTATGAAGCCTGGGCTCCCCAGGAGGAATCAGAAAGCCTTGAATTGGAATCTGGAATACAGCTCAAGGAATCCTGCTTACGATCGGCATTCGGGAATCCAAGTTCCACTGAGAAAGAATCAGGAATCCAGTAGCTAGAATCCAGAATCTAAGACTGCCTTAGATTTCCTTACATGGAGCGAACTTGACATCACATGACAGTAGGGAAAAGGGGGACATGTGGCATTCTGTCTTGAAATCACAACAAGATTGATTTAACAACAAACAAAACTGAGATACACAAAGTTAACCATTTGGCGAGAGTACATGGTCTATCATTTCCTACGAGTCACATCTGCGCATGTCGCTGGTGTAACTTAGCAACGATGAGATGTGACCGCGCGATATCTAGATTACGAACAGTTCGCCCCTTCTCTTAAGATTCGTCGAGTTCGCAGACAGAGTGCTTTTGGCACTGAAAACGCTTCCCAGCGTCTTTGAAAAAGAAAATAAGAGACTGCTCGCAGTCTACGCGATATCAATACACATTCGCACCTGCCAAGTCACCCGCTCCTCCATGGACTCGCCATATTTGGACAAAGTTACCCCGAAATGTCGGTGATTTAGATAGAATTGATTTACTCTGTGTATCACATCGCAATGTGCAAAGGCAAGCTCTCTTCTATTTTGTGACGTCATTCCCGTTTGATTCTTTGCATATGGAAAGACGATGTCCCCGTCCATGCTTCTAAATCAGGCAACTCCGGTTGCCTCCTGCTACAATCCCGATTAAAACGTTTGTCATGAGAAACTTTGTTTTTTTATGCATTAATGCCCTACCCCCCGGAAATATCATGGTGTTGAGTGTTAAAGGTCAAACATTGGCCATACAATCTGTAGCCTGAGAAAACAGCCGACATTTAGCGACGCTACCACTGGTTTCTCCGCCAAATAACGTCTGAGAAACGAGCGCAGAAATTCCATACTGATGAAGCGTCACTACCCAGATTTGTATTCTTAGCGTTTTGCTTTCTTGACAGGTATCGCAGCTCCCAAGTTTTCAGGGGCACTTGTCACAGTTCCAACAACTTGGCCTGAAACGAAATTTTGATGAAGTTTATTAACTGTTATCTGCTACTTTACTCGCGAAAAGTGCAAATCATTTGCGTTAGTATAATTAACGGCTCTTACCCTTGAGCGAAAAGGAGGCTGATCACAAATAAAGTGGGAATAACAAAACAGTCCAAACACTGTTAGGCGTATTCAAAAGCTTTGATGACCAAGGAAGGAAATACGCTCTTCAGTCAAAAGACTCACATTATAGAAAAACACTAAGCTGGAGTCTGCCGTGTCACAATGCATTTGTCCACAGTTGAGGCAGCTTCAGTTTAAGCTGTACTTCATCCTTATAATTTTGGATCAGTGTAAATCACTATGATCGTGATAATTTACGAGAATTTAACATCCTGCAAAGAAAACTCAAGAGCTGGGCCCAGCGTGATACAACATTGCAAAAAAACATTACATTCAGATCCAAAAGGCACTTTGGAGAAAATTAGAAACCTTATTCAGCCGTAACAAAAAGCTTTACGCTTCAAAAAACTGAGGACAAAGAAAATGCTCTTGCATCAGAGGGCAAATCCTGCCGACCAGAAACAAAAACCACAGTAAATCGATTTGTGTCCCAAGACCTCTCAGTGTGAAACAAACGGCTAAAATCACATTTGCTCAGTAAAAATGTAGATCAACCATCCAGAGCATAATCTACTCAGCAGAGGAAATAAACTTTATTGGAACGAGCAGCATTTTGGCATGAGGTAAAAGTCGTGTAGGCCTACCATCCTCTTTTATTGCTTTAAAACTGCCAAATGGAAAACGGTCAATGCAATGCAAAGAACAACAGATTCAAGTATAATTATGCCCTAGTCAATTTTAGCGCTCACTCGTTTGACAAAGAACTAGTTCGGTTTTGTCTTATTTGGATCTCATCAGGCAATTTACCGCAGTGAATTGAATTATTATGAGCGTAAAAAGGGTTTCCTTACGGTGACAACAACGTTGAAAACACATAATGGTGGTAAGCGACTTAACAAGACGTAAACCAAGACCACCCCATACACTTTTTTTCGTGTAGTTTGAATTGCGATAAGCTGGGATAAACAACAATTGCATGGAAAGGAAAATTCTAAATATCAGCTCTTCAGTTTTTTGGACTGTGGCAAAACTCATTTACTAACCTAAACTTAAAGGCAAGGTTGAAAAACATACCTCATTCAAACGTGTGAATTCAACCGCCCTGAAACTTCTCGGCCAAAAATTTACTTCCATCATGGCTTGTTGCTCACCATCATGGGCACACGTGAAGACAAATGTCTTCTCGCCAATTTCCAATGGTATTATGGGTACATACGGCGAGCAATGACGAACGAAAAACGAAAACGACGAACAAGGTACGAAAATCGCCGATTTCTGATATGGTCGCCATGTTGTGACATAAGGTGGTTATCAAATTTGATAACCATCCCGGACTGGTTGGGAGGAGAAATATCGGTGAGGCCGCCGGAGGCCGTGTTTATGAGTGTTTATTGCCGGTTAGCTGCAAATTCCATAGTAAAGCAGGTGAAAAAGTGAAAGTGTCCCAAAACCTGTTGACCAAGATTTTAGTTAGCTGGAGTTTTCAATCCTTTTCTGTCTTATTTGGATTATTAGCTTGATAAGCTAGGTGCCCTTCCGCTTTTAACAAACGAAAATTATACCTGAAGGTGAAAGATGAAACGTTGACCCGTTTTTCATCTCACAAATTCCGGGAGCGTTGTACTTGGAAAACAGTGCTAATTAGGGACCATGTTAACCTATAGTATCACGCAAAAAGGGTTTAAAGTGATACGCGACGCTTTGACATCTCAATCAACAAACTTTTCAGGTGACTTTAACTTTCTGTATCCCAGTTTTTAGCCAATTATATTGACCTTGCTACAGTGCAAAAGAATATCCTGAGGATCGCAGTCAGTGTTTGACCCGTTGTTACTTACATGTACTTTACTTAGAGGTCTAGCCCAATGCTACCTGTACACTGCCAACAAACATGTCGAACACACTCTTCTAAGCTCCGATTGCTCCTAGTATATTTCATAATTTATTATATTTTCTTCATCACGATTTAGAGAACTCGGCGCTAATGCTGTATGGATCAGCGGCACGCTATAAATCATTACAAAAATTTATTTGAAAAACGAATTAAAAGTCGAACAGTGAGAGTTTTAAACGGCTCATGGCGTTGATCGCCGATGGTTGGTTTTCTCGCGGACGACGTGACCTTGCAGTAAAAGCTTTTAGAAAACTATTACTTATAAATAAATATAAGACAGTAATATATAGGTAACTGTTTCTCGCAGCTAATTCTTAACTATGCAGACAGTATTGTGGATGTAAATTGTTAGTATTCATGTTCAAATAAAAGCTAGTTAGCATTTCCCCCTCTCTAAATGAGTGCATTTTTGCCGATGTTGATGTAGCTACTTTACACATGGCCGGTTGGTCTTCTGTTGTAATCGTTTTTACTTTGTTTTGAAAATCATCTCTGCGGAGTTTATGATCTTTATGATCTTTAAACGTTATTTATACAATAGTATTCGCTACTTAGTATACGATAGCAACTAACACTGACTTTAAATGGACTTATCAGCTATTAAAAACCCTAGAAAAAAAGAACCCGAATCATTTTACTTCAAAGTCTAGAAAAGTACTCCAACGCTTTCATCCCTAGCAAAATCCCCTACAACTCCTTTAGTATTCAGTAAAATATCTTAAAAAGAGGTGCGGTCTCTTTAGTAAAAAGATGATTTGTACAAAAATACAAATTCATTAGTACCTTTAGCAGTTTTGCATATCCTGCGAGGATGTGAATTCACCATTGACAACAAATTAAACGATCGCCAGTATGTAGGCTGGCACTGCGCGGTACTTTAATCCTAAATTAATAAGGACTTATTTTTTGTCATTTAGCATTGAAATATTATCAACTGGAAATCGTGTCACGACGTTTCGGAGACAGATTGAACGGCTGGCAGTCCATTGTGTTGATTTCCCCCCTTCTGGTAAGTGTGTAGAGCCAAGGGCTTTTGAAACAATATTTAGAAATATTCGTAATTCTAACATTTTCTGTATAATTTTCCATTGTTGTTACTTGATTTATCAGACAGTTTGTACATCTTCCGCCCGTTTCTTTGATTTTTAAAATGTTTACTACCTCGAAGTTTTACGTGGTTAATATCTGAACGGGACTGAATTGAAATTCATGACTTTTTGTGGTGAATTACGCAGTAAGGTCGTGCGGTAGGCGAATATTGTATAATTACGTACATGATATCCCAGTGTTTTTGTAAACGCCATTTTTTGTTAATGATAACTTTTTGGATATTCTGTGATTTTCTCAGATGCTTTCAACCTCGTTCCAGAAAAAAAAAGAAAAGAAATTCTAAACAAATCTATTTTGTTGGAAGACTAGTAAATCAGACTTCTTTCATTTTATTGACTGCTTAAACGTAAAATAAATCAGACCGTGAAATTTGGCTCGTGACTACATCGTTCGAAGTACGGCCTCGCTCAATCACCAAACTGTGGTAAAACTTGACGACATTACTGACATTTAAATTTAAGTGAGTTTAAAAATACACTGAGCAGAAGACGTGGTTTATATTTTGATTATGAGCGTTCAGTACCTTTAATCACAGATACACTTACAAAGTTTTCACAGCAAGATGCGATTTTTACCTAATTGTCCCCTGTAGAGAATAGAAGAAGCGTGTGCGCCTATAAGTCTCGCGTAACGTCATTCGAGTAGAGACCAACGAGAGTTCTCTTTGCCTTATTTACATAAAAAATCTCAACTATACCCGTAAGTATACTGTCACAAACGGAACTGACGACTGTTTTTGTTCATGTATAAATATAGATCAAACCTCCAATATTCTATTTGCACTCGATATTAGCGGCTGAAATAGGCATTGGGTTTGCCTTTGTGATCCTCGACTTTCCTCGAGGGTTCAAGTTGCTCGTGTTTTCCTGCTCAAAGAATCTTTCCGTCTTGCCTGGTCAGAAGACATTTTATTTCTTTCGATAGGAAATAAACTCACTCCCGTAAATCCTTTCTTTGCCATTGAAATGGGGTATTTTATTCTTCAATGTTAGTTTCCTTGGCTGTCCATTATTAATTCTAATTTTGTTCGTTGGTGATATCTCGTCTAAACTCACACATTTGAAAAACAAAAAGGATAAAGAAGCGCCGGGGGGGGGGGGGGGAGGGGGAGAGAAAAAGAAAAAAATATGTTCCTAGCGTTCAGATTCAGATACAGATTCTCGAGGTGTCGCAAATAAACGCGAGCCAAAGTTTCGTTTCTTTTGTTGTTTTTTAACGCCTGAAACTGGCTGAGTAAAATAAATAATCGAAAGAAAATAACTAACCATAGCGTAAACTAAGTTGAGGTCCTAACGAGACTTCTATGAAACACAACTTGTGAAAAGTAAATCGTAAAGGGTAGACAGGTTAAGGTTCGATATGAACCGACCTATTGATAAATTTGTTAAACTAGACAAGATGATATATGTGCGAATGGTTCCTATAAGTTTTCACAAAAAAAGTGTAATTTATCATTTTAATTTATTTCATTAAGTAGGTATTTAATTTGCCACACAAGGGCAGGTCCATTCTAACAGTTGTCGAGAAACACACAAGCGTGACATTTAACTATGGAAGATAAATTAAAACTATTGAGTAGTCACTGCTTTCAGTGTCTTTGCTATCCTTTTAATTCAGCTTAAGTAACAATTTTCTTAACTGCTTCGTGTTTGGTAATCTATTCTAAGTCCGTGAGCGTAATCCTAAAACAAAGCTAATTAAAAGAAAATTATCACGTGCATTTTTCTTTAATGTCCGTCCTATTTGCGCCCTCTTGGCTTGTGGTGGGTACCAGCACTGTTTAATTCTTAAGCAATAAATAAGCAAGGCTGAGTACGATATGAAGAGTTTTGCAGATTGAGGAGGGTGTAATTCACATTAAGGGGAATCCAAACGCTCAAAACCCAAGTTCACTGAACATGCACACCTTTTTGTAAAGTTTCCGTCTTAGTCAGGGAAATGTCTTTTTTCTGGAGGATCATTTTTCAAATGGCAGTTATCATCGTTTGAGTCTTCTTTGTGTATGCCATGTTTTTGAGGCAACAGTTCGGCTATTTTATCTTTGCACCATACGTGAAATCTTCAGTTCCGCTACTTTCCTTAGTTCTGCGTTGCTAAAAAAAGATACGATCCATCACTCTGCTTTTTTTTCATGACGTATAGGTCTCCCTTTCCAGGCGATATCAATACCATCCTCGTCATTCGTACTGCTATCGGCAGAAAAACATGTCCCAACGATGGCTGGTTATGAAGAATGGACGGGAGATTTAAGACAATCAGAAATTGAGAAACTTCAAAAAACATTTTTGATCAGAATCAATAATTGTCATTTTTCTTTGGGCATGTAGCACAGAGTATGGCTGGAGCGCTCTGCCAAATTTTGGGGAAGTATTTATCTGAGTTTTATGCCTTTGTTTCATTCATTCTATCAAAATTAAGAAAAAGAGAAAAAGATCATTATGTATACACTAAAGAGAAAGAATAATGATAACCTTGAACTGGACTCCTTATCACCAGGTAAATCTGATAAATTTTTATGACCAATGATCTCATTTCATCTAATCATATTTTAATATCCTTCGCCTTTGACTATCCAGTAGGCAACACCTTTGACAGGCGCTTCTAATACTTTCGGAATTGCTTCAAACGAAACTTCAGAAGATGTTTTCATCTTATAATAATAATATAATGAAACAATGTTACGAATCTAATAAATAGTGTTCTGACTAACAAATAGTCAGACCTTCCCACAAATGGTGACATCAGTGATCTACTTTTTGGCAAACCTGTCCATCGCTGGAACTCGTAGACCGGACAAAAGGTTTTTCTCCTTCTGTCATCTTTAGGCTCCGATCCGACACCGACTGCTATACTCCTCTTCACTACGCTGTCCCCGTTAAAAAACGCATCAGAAACAGTTTTAATAAACTGGCAGGAAGACTGTTAAATTCTATTCTGTCTTTCAGCCAAATATTTACTCCGCTCTGCCAAAGTAATATTTTCGTGATTACTCTTCGAATTAACCAATATCGAAAATGGTGAAAAGTAAATAAATAGCACTGACGATCAGGATGAAACTTTGAAAAATGTGCGATTACACGGGTTTGTGAAAAGAGGGTGCTTTCTAGTTTTCTTTAGCGATATTTTTTTTTGCTGATCCAATTGATCCAAAAATGTTTCATGTCGCGTCGCTATGAAATGGTTTTGATTGTCAAGTTTTGAACTTCAACTGCAGAATTTGCTGCTTTTTTCTCAACGCTGGTTTCTCTTGTAGTAAATTCTATGCAATTTCATACGAAGGTTGGTTTTCAAACTTACGCCTTTCTATTCTTACGTACGTAAATATAATATTACGCACGATTTCGATTCTGAATTTGCCATGGCAGGAAGCGACATTTGATTTCAGCCGTTTTCGACCGGGTATCTCAATCATTACAGATGACAAGATTGACAAAATAACTTGATGGAGGACACGAAACATTTTCACGGTCCGCTGTTTTAAGTCACACATTATTATTTTGGACCCTCGTGCTTAGAATAAAGATTAGCTTCTGTAGACATAAAACTGATACATATCAAGAAAACCACACTAAAAGTTGAAGTGCAACAATATTAGACAACTTGTCTAAGCCCACTTAAGCGCAGTATTGAACTTTATTTTTCGATAAAATCTTCGGTTTCCCTTCGCATTTTGTCTGACTAACCCTTTCCTATAAAACGTTTCTCATTTATGAGGGTTCTATTTTTATAAGTCGTGTACAACATCTCCTTTGGTTTTTAAGAAATATTTTTAGAGTTTCCTGCAGCTTTTATGATTTGTTGTAATTTTTATTTACTGGAAAATACTGAGTTGCATAATTTGTCGAACTATAAAAACAGCAATCTTCATCCACAATATGGCAGATTTTACCGTAAACTCGCTTGACTTTATCAAAGAAATTTGTTTTACTAGATAATCATTCCGATAAGACTTAGAGTTTCGGATGTGATTAATCTTTTTAGAGGTTCGGATAAAACCGAACCACGGTATAAAAAAGAGGACGAAGGAGAAACTCTCAAGTAATCAATCCTTAGGAAGTTTTAAGTTTTTAAGATAAAGGAGATTTTTTCTGTCACTGTGACATTCAGTTGATTTAAGTTCATCGAAAATTCATTTTTTTAGCGGAAGATTAAAAGATTTTAATATAGAGGCACACGCCAGGGTTAACATCCCACACATCACAAACAATTCATAACAGAAAGTTATTTAAATCATTCTTTTCGATAATCATGGAAATTTTTTCACTTGATATGGGGTGCAATTGCGTCAGTTTTAAATTCAATATCAATTTTAATTATGTATTAAAATTTGGTTTTAAAGACATGCACGCAAAACATGTGTCAGCGATTCCAAGCCAGTTGCGACGACATTAGTACAGACAGTGTGTCTTGATTTGAAATCAGTTTCAGATCGTGATTGGCTAGCTGTTTCAACCAATAAACACATTATCCGGTTTTCGACAACGATTCAGTTTTAGGCCTGAAAAATCCAAACGGACTGTGATAGAAATTACATGCAGTTCTGATTGTGTACTCTACCTCTCGGCGAATAATGTAGCCCATTCTCTATAACGTAGAAACCGTGTAGCTGTATATTGGATCGTCAAAGATCAACGTCTTTTCATTTCGACCAATGCCTTATTACGATGTGACTACTTGATGTCGTCGCAAATTTTCTATTTGCACATGTTGAAAGGCATTTATATTACTACAATCTCCCGGTTCAAACGTTATGGACTAATCTGCAAGCCTTATCATTGAAAAGTCACCGCAAATCATTTTTGGCACTAAATATTAACTTTTGTTGTAAAAAGAAACACTTTTCGCAACTCGTCTCTCCTCGGGCTAAATTTGAATTGCAATTTAATACAACAATTATTGTTTTGATACATATATTTTTAATGATATTACTGTTTTTTAACCAAACAGTTCTTTCGGCAAACAGTTTGACAAACTAAGCGATAGGTTCATATACTGCACGGCGAAGGTCAAAACTTAATATGCTTATCTCAATTCAAAGGAATATTATAGTAATAATGTTTTTTTACCTTGCCGCTCGGCATTGATTAAAGTTATTTTTTTAACGATCGTGGGACCAATTTATTGGGCTTGCAGAAACTTTAAAACACTAAAAACGATAAAAAGTTAGGATACAAAATTGTGAGAATCGAACTTCAGTTCAACCCACAGCATAAAGGACAATTCAAAATACGAAGATTTAGTGGTTGTTTATTGGAGGTAGTCGCTTTGCTTGAAAGAATCGAACCACAAGGGACCCTTGCTGAGTAGAGATCCCGATACATCAACTTACTGGAACAGAACTTACTGCATGACATTTCTAAGTTACGACATGTGTTGTGACAAGTTATTACTGAAGGTTTTTCTTATACTCTAAGTAGTGTTTCGTCGCTTTCAAGAGGTTGAATGATCAATGGAAAACTCAGTTAAAACCCGCGTCAACCCAAAAAGTGGTCGAGATTCAAACTATAGGGCTTTTAGAATGGGAAACTTTCAGTTGGTGTTTTGGATAGATAGTAGCTTTGGGGAGGTGACCAAACAAAGAGGTTTTGTTGCGCTTAAGATTTTGTTTTTACGCTACATAGAAAATGTTTTTGTTTTCAAAAAAATTAATGGCTTAATCTTTAAGCCTGACAAATCAGCATGCAAAGCTTGTACATTCGAAACTATATCAAAAGCCTGGCATACAGAATTTTTATCATCAACAAAAGATCACTCTTTAATTAATATTGCATTTATCACATTATTTGTTTTATCGAGACCGTGGAACTCAACATATGTACAGCTTCGAAATTTTTGGATTTTTAATTCACTTCAATAAGTCGGCAAACCTGTTATTGTAAACCGCCTTGAAATAAACAAAACAAAATTGAAATTTCTATGTTAAACAGTTTCTGACAACTGTTCTCTTGGCGTGTAACCTCTTTTTAAATCTTTCTTAATTGAACGGCAAGTTAAATAGTAAATAAATGCTCCCAAGGTTCAAACGACGTCAATGGGAAAAAAAGTTGAAATGAAACATCGAATAAGTAGTAACGATTTGTTTATCTTGAAAAATATTTATAAGCGGAAATTTTGAGGCCGGTTATTAGATGTATGTTTGTTTCCGCTTACTTTAAAAAAGTCTTTTCTTATCGTTGCGATTTTATAAATACTGGGGGTTTGATTTTGCAGGATAGAGTAGCAACACTTCGAAAAAGGTTGAAACGTGTCTGATGTTTCAAAGACGCATCGGTAAGATATGTCTTGTTGCTGTTGTTCTTAACAAATTTTTAAAGCTAATAGTCTTTCTTGTTATAATTTTGAAATGCATGTAAGATGGGAAATTTCTATCACAGTGAGGTCTGTATAAAGAGGACACCCACCGAGACCTCTCTAGCCGGTTTGTTTTACAGAAAATATGGGATGGCAAGTTGAAGCACCTATGTCCTCTTAATACAGGGTGTTGGCTCACCGTTGGCCTCACTATAACTGAAGAAGAATTTTATTTTCAAGACATTATGAAACAAGCTTTGTTATTTCTCAAATCGTCCGAAAAGAGACCAGGCGTTCGATCCGGTTGCAATAAATTCAATAACTTTTTTTCAGTGTTCAAACTACAAAACGACAAAAATCGAACGGGGTGAAAAAGAATTTTTAAGACGTAATAGACTTCAGAGGGTAAAAAGAAATAGCAAGGCATTCACATTCGCTCTTTGGTTATTATGCCCAAAAGGCCGGAAAAAATTAAAAAAATAAATGATTTCTTTTCGGAAATAGCTGTCTCTTAAATGGGCATCTGACTGACTTCAAAAAGATTAAATTTTAAACCAATCACAAGCAGTACGGGGAATGACCTACGTCATATCCTCAGTCACATGAACGTCTATGAAATCCCATTAACTATATGAGGCTAACTCAGGCTGTCAGAAGTCGCAAATTTTCCTTTCGTAAACGGTCGCTCCCATTTTCAAGTCACTGAAAAAATTATGACCTGTTATTGACAGAGTTTCCATTAAAAAGAAAGAAGACCGCAACCCAGGGTAGAACCCGAACCTTTCGTATCCTAATCTTTTCACCTTACAAATACTACCACAGTCCGACCAGCAAAATTTCGAAAGGTATATAGACTAGCAAACTGCCTTTTTTAAGTGACTGATACATCAATAACAGTTGTCCCTATAAATTCAACTTGGGCTTCAATGTCGTTCTTTCTATTACATCTATCATGACTAAGTGCGTGGCTACCAATATTGGCATCGACCGTTAAAATGGCAACGACCTTTTACGAAAGGGAAATAGGCTCAGGACCCCATTAAATGGAGAGGTTGCCCCAATCTAAGCCTATGTCGCAGCGTTAACACAAACATGTACTTGTTTTTTCTTTTGATATACTTAACACGTTTTAACGAGTATTTATTTAAAAGCAGCAATGTTAATCATCCTCTTTATGAGTGCACGGAAGAAGAAAATGTCAAAGCTATCATATTAGCAGAGACGTTCGTGACATAATGTCAATGTGATCGTTCCCTGTTTTTGTATTCCTAAGGAATGTTCCTTAAAGTGGTGCATCTAGTGATCAGAACAAATGAAACGATTATTGATTATTAATAAATGCAAATTGCACTTATTATATGGTTGAATCCGCGAGAGGGCAAGATGAAGCGAATCCTAATTTCTGACCACTTGTATAATGTCACCGAATACCTGTCCACAACGCGACGAATAGTGTTAGAAACCTTTCCGATCTGTGACGATCCACTTTCAAGATAGGTGATTCGCACATGTAGCTTCACTCCGTTGCACCGTTCATATGTGTGAAAAGACGACATATCTGATATAGTTTTCACATGACGTCACGGTGGCCATATTGGTGTTCCAAAACAATGAAACGGCGGCCATGTTGGTGTCCCAAACCAGTCCTGTGGGAGTTGAACTCTTTTCTTATGCAAACACTTTCTTTTGTTCCAATAAATTTGCATAGTTGCTGACCACGTGAGTAAAAACGTTCTATACTTCTCGTGCTGGGGGGTATAGAGAGATCATAGGCCCTAATGTTGACTGACATCTATTAAAAGCTACCGAAAGCGGGAACCTCGAGAAGCAAAAAAATTTGTCCATGCGCTGCTCATTCATTCAGTCGTTCCCATCTTTTTCATTCATCTTTTCATTGACTTGCAACGATTAAAAAAACAATAGCAGAAAGTACTGTGGACTAGAAGCAGTTAACAGTGGAAAACTGTAAAGTGTTTCTAGACCTGTTACTGAAAATCCGACATCAGGGACTTAGTGTGTGGTGTTTAGCAAATAACCTCCATGAAACTATAAACTTGTTTTCTTACCACCTGTCGAAGTCCAACTTTATTCTAAATGTTGACTTTTAGCGATTTTCTGTATATCTCTGGAACGGCTCGACAGAATTCCTTTTAAATCTCATCACCTAATATAATCTTCACGATGTATATAATTCCTCACGAACTCTGGATAGCGAGGCGCGTTGCACCCACAAGGATCGCAGGCGGACCAGGATCTTGCTTTGGTCATATTTCGATCGGATTGGTATCCGGAGTTGCCTAACAACGATATCGCGACTAAGCTCCAAAATAACCACATAGCAAGCAAAAAAGCAAAGTAAACAAAGTAAGGTGTATTTGTTGAAAATTCTGGTGAGTATTTATCTTCTTGGATCTTTTACCTGAATTCCCATACTGAGCTTGGTCCGTCTGTGTCTGAACTACTACGACGTGAAACTTGTCAATATAAGACGTATAATGGCAGTAAAAAAAAAAAAGAAAAAGAAAGAACTCCTACGTTTGACAAGCTCAGCGTTATGGAACTCACGCGATAAAGTTAGGAAGAAAGCGAATCATTTTACCACTGACAATGACGATTTTACTACCATTGCCGTTATCGATGCTTAGGTCTGAATTTTCTTTTTAAATGGGTACTGGCTAGCCTGAATTTCATCCGATTACTTCGAGTCGTTATTACTCCCTCAGTAACGTCTGAATCGACCGGTTGTTAATACCGTCCAGTGACGTCACTACTCCTTGACCTTTGCTTTAATTCATGGAAAAGTAAAACACGATTTTCAAGTGGCAAACCGAGAAATATCGTTTGGAAATGTCTGCATGATACAGAAAAAAAAAAAGATGAGCTTCATTTGAGTGTCAATGTATTTAGCGCGAAAGTACTAATTGGGGACACTATTTTTATGTCTCCAACTGAAGACGGGACCGCCATTTTACGTGGTGATCCGAGCCACTCGAAGGTCTCGCCGCTTGCTCTGCAAAGGGAGTGACTTCACTTCTCAGTTATTTTAAGACCCTGAGTATTGGTCCGGCCCCGGGAATCGAACCCGCGACCTCCCGCTCTGCAGTTGACAATGCTCTACCGACTGAGCTAACACTGCCGCGGAACTGCTTTATTTTTTTCGATCGTAGTTCATGTTTAACGTTCAAACTATCAACTGCATGCAATACAACTCTGAACCGGTTGTACTGAATTCTATAATCAATCTCGGTCGCAATCACGCAATGAAATAAACACACACATGGAACACTTAGTTCAAAAACACAATGATTTGCTTTAATCGAAAAGAAGCTATTTGGTCCTTAACGAAGGAAACAAGAAAGAAAAGCTAACAGAATCATTACACTTGACGGTAAAAATAGCAAGAAGGTCGAATTATAATATTGATCTCAGAAAACTTTGCGTAAACAAAATCACTGGCCGCCGAAACCACAAAGCGGCTCCAAATGAAAAACCTACCGTTTCTCCGCAATGATTCTTCATTCGCAGTTCAATTTAGCATTTCAGTTTCGAAGACAAGGGCAATTTTGCTGTTTAGGATAAAGATTAAGCTTATCGAAATGTTTTAACCACACGAAAGAATGCCAGGGATGCGATCCGCTGAATATCAAGCGACATGCAATCCCGCTAAAATTTTTCATAATTATACATAATTATGCGAATGTTTAGACAATAAACCAATCAAAATCACTACCCGGTTTTCGGGTAGTGAGTGACGTCACTGGACGGCAGGCCGGTCGAATCAGACGTTGTTGAGAGGAGAAAACGACTCGAAGCAATCGGATGAATTTCAGGCTAGGTACTAGCCTGAATGTAATAAGCCCCATGGCTTTCTATCCGGGCTGCCCTGCCACTTTAGTGGTAATCTGATCAATAAATAAATAAAATAGGTCCTAAGTGATTAGAGGACAACAACTAACGGATTTTTCCTTTGATTAGATGTTTGCTTATCAGAGGAAGTTAGAGACAACAAAAATCTAAGAACAGGGAAGTGTAATTCAGAGTTTATATGGAACTTGATTTTGAAGGCGGTTGAAAGTTCAGTTGACGAGCAGTTCTCGTCATAAATTATTCGAGTACTTTCAGCTAGTATTGGATGAAACAAGTTACACGTGAAGACCATTGCATGAATTTAATCTGTCACTCTTTAGTAGCTTGTAAACTCTTAGGTACAGAAATTTTGACGTCCTTAAAATATCCAGTAAAGAAGAACAAAGAGAACATTTAAGCACATGGTCCGAACTGCGTAACTTTCCGTCATGTGTTTCCCCAGGGGGGTAGGATGTGACAAAACATTATTCAAACCGTCCCCAACAAATAGTGTTGTATCAGTCTAGTTTTCAGATCTAGTCAAGATATGGCAAAGTCGCTTTTTGCGGTGTTGATGGTTTCTTGCCTGGTGAGTGCGATGTCATTGCCTTGGAGGCCCAAGAACTACCATTTACAAAAGGTACCGTATCATTTAAGAAGAAGATGTGTTTAAAATAAGAACGCTTAGACCCGTTCAGACTGCGTTTATATGGAGAAAACTTGTCCCGGGTCGAAAGGGTAACTCGCCTATCCGAGTTACACCGCGTGAGCTAACTTTTTCTAGATTTCCTCATGAAACGTGACAAACCGTTTACTTGACACGCTCACCCTCCTACCCGGCTAACGTTTCTCCGTATAAACACTTTGTCTTGTCCAGCTAGCGAGACAATTAGAGCATGATGGAAGCATTTGTATGAGAAAAACAGCTTTTGCCATCCAGTCACACTTGCATGGTTTTCCATACAAATCCTTGAAATTTCCAAATTTTCAAAAACTTTCATGAAGTAGTTCCTTGAAGCTCAAATCTCCTTTTAATCCATAACAGGCAATTTGGGCCCTTAAATGCGTAAGAGAGAGATTTAAGGGAAGTTTAAAAATTTTAGATTTGACATTTGTGTGGAAAACCATGCAAGCTGACTGGGTGGCAAAAGTTGTTTTTCTCATACAAATGCTTCTAACTTTCGGCGGCCGTTGCAATCGCTACACTTGAAATATACGGCTGAAAATTCTCAGGTTACCTAATTTTAATATGCTCTTTCAGCTTGTGGTAATAAAATTTTCGTGTTACCGAAAGTTGATCACGTGATCAAGTCATGCAAAGAGCCTATTAACCGTGTGATTTGAGCCAAGCAGAAAAGAAAACATATCTTACGTACAAAATACTAATTGTAAATAATGATGTGATGATTTTGCGATTATTTTAAAATCCACGAAAATTTGGCACAAAACTTTCTATTTATTGTGCATCTGTTTGCCAAATTCTTTTAAATTGCTACCATTTCCTAGTTTAGCTTCGAATAAAGGTTTTATTATACCAAGTTTCTGACTAAAAATGTGCCTAAAGCCACAAATGTTATACGGTATCTGCAGTTAAGTGGTGCACTGAGCCTGTACCCTTGAGGTTTTAACCGTATTGGGATACTCCCTATAATGGCCTACACCGCTGGGCTCCGCCCAACAGGGGTAGATTTTTCAGACTTCAGGTATATCAAAGAGTAGGGATTTCTCTAGTTGGAGTATATCAAAGGGTAGGAAAATTTATCATTTCTGTAAGTTAAAGGCCCAAAAGGAGTACCATATGTATTTAAAGCTTGTGAAAAAGTCGAGAAAACGGTTATTCATATTATAAAGGCAGTGCATTTACAGAAGTTGAAACGTGTGTAAAGTTCTAAACTAGGTATGTGAAAGGGATTTCATTTGTCAATAAAAGGTATAAGAAACTCAAGGACGGCGGAGCCGGGGGGGAAAGCTTTAGCTCCCCCTCTTTTCTAGAGGAATTTCTTTTGGGAATGAGGTACGTATGAACAGTAAAGAAGAAAAGAAAGGGGAAAAGGTGCAGTTTACCACAGATAACCACAGGTGAAGTTCGATACCTGTAGTGTCAGCCGGAGACTGGCACGGCCAATCTCGGACGAGACTGTAGCATTGCACGAGGGAATCGCACAGGGCGTGCGTGTTTGCTTTAGTGGTATCGCTCTACAGCGTTCTCAGATTAATTCGAGGTTGGACCTCTAGGGCGGAGCCTCTCCGTATAAGGCTTAATTAACGAGTGCCACCTTGGGGTTTAAAAGTTTGAAAAGGGCTTAAAATAGAGGAATAGGATATCTGTATCTTATTATGATGTGCTGTATTATTTCCTCCTTAGTCATTTCGTGAGAACAAAAGAAGTGACGGATGTCCGGGCATAGAATTCGCACCATGCTCTGCTTCTAATCCTTGTGGAACCTGTCCTATTCATGGCTACGACTACAAATGTGCCGAGTCAGAATTTCCAGGATTAGGATATAGATGCGCACTGTGTAATGCGCATGATCCATGTACAAACGAGTACCCATGAATGTAATTAAGTACTAAAAGCAATACCATTTCACCCTAAATGTAATAAAGTCCTAAATGTAATAACATTTGGTCTTAAATATAATAAACTCTTAAGTTAGACAACATCCAGCCTTAAATGGTATGAAGTCATGTTTACGCCATCGATGACGTAAGTAATACGTTATTAAGCATCTAATGGTTATGAAAATGACCATGTGATCTGTCGAGCCATTTGTCACGAAAATCAGTCACGTCATTGTCAACCACATGACCAGCTGATTACAACACCCACGTTAATGTACCTGGGATGTTTTCAAAGGGGTTAGTCCATGGTTTTGGTCAAAATTGCAATAATCATTTTTCTAATTTACGCAAAAGAGGCCAGGAAAATGTGTTACAAGTCAGATTTTCAAGAAAGAAAAAGACGCTTTTCCAGACTATAAAAACAAGAAGTTGAAAAAGGCGAAAAATTGGGGTTTTTGAAAAAGGTTTAGTCCATGGTTTTGGTCAAAAATTGGCATCTCTCAATCTTTTTATTTTAGGAAAAACAGGCCAGGAAAACTTGTTTCACGATATTCTAAGAAGAAAAAACGCCTTTCTATACCGCAAAAACGAAGTTGAAAAAGTCGAAAAATTGGCCCTTTCCCAACGACGTTAGTCCATGGTTTTGGACAAAATTGGCAATTTTTGCTTTTTTTATTTTAGGGAAACGGGCCAGGAACGTTTTCACGATATTCTAAAAGAAAAAAAAGGGGCTTTCTACACTATAAAAACAAGAAGTTGAAAAAGTCGAAATGTTGGAATGTTCCCAAAGGGGTCAGTCCATGGTTTTGGTCAAAAATTGGCACTTTTTCATGTTTTTATTTTAGGCAAAATAGGCCAGGAAAATGTGTTTTACGACATTCGAAAAACAGAAGAAAGCCTTTCTAGAATATAAAATCAAGAAGTTGAAAACTCGAAAAATGGGGATTTATCCAATGGATGCTTTTGGTCAAATATTGGAAATTTTTCCATTTTTTTACTTTCTGCCAAAAAGGCCAGGAGAATGTGTTCTACAATGTTCTAAAAAAAAGAAACACCTTCCTAGACGACAAAAACAAGAAGTTCATAAAGTCGAAAAATTGGTATTTTCCCAAAGGGGTTAGAATGTGGTTTTTGTTAAAAATTGGCAACTTTTCCATTTTTTTTTTGGCAAAATAAACCAGGAAAATGTGTTTCACGATATTCTAAAAACATAAAACGCCTTTCTAGACTATAAAAACAAGAAGTTGAAAAAGTTAAAAAAGTGGTAATTTTCCAATGGGGGTTAGCCCATGGTTTTGGTTAAAAATTGGCTATCTTTCCATCTCTTTGTTTTAGGCAAAACAGGCCAGGAAAATGTGTTTCACGATATTCTCAAACGAAAAAACGCTTTTCCAGACTATAAACAAGAACGCGCTTGCAGCAGGAGCTAGTCATATCAAACTCTTGTCATACATCGATGAACATTTGATATTCAGTGATCATACATGAAGCACTCGTTCACTGCGTATGCGTAGTTCAAGGCAGCATTGCTAAATTTGAAATGGCGGAGTGAGGTATTGAGGTATATTGACGAGTATTTACCAGTGTTTAAAGCTAAGAACAAAAATAAAATGAGAAAGGATAACCAACTGTGTGAAATTGAAATTCGCGAGGTCGATAACGAGAAGAAAAGGATCAAAATTCACTACAAAGGTTTTCGCGAAGATACAGATGAGTGGCGTGACTATGGTTCTTTATTTGACCTCGAAGGATTTCACGCTGCAGTAAACTTCGAATTGATATTTCGGTCTGGTTTCCATCCATTCAACAACTTTGCCAGTGATTTTCCCCCTGCCTTGCTCGCACTTCTTTAAGCCGCTTGCAGTACTGAAATCTTCTTTTTGAAGACGTTTAGAATACGGCTGTTAACAAAAACATCGCTAACACCAAATTCTTCAAAAATTATTTTCACGACAGCGACTGTGGCGGACTCGTAACCGATTTCTGCGTTCTTATTCTTCTTGCCATAATGTATAAATGAGAAAGCTGAAAGAAATAAAATGTAGACCCCGGAAAGTTAATATTATAGGAAATTATTGGCTCAAAACGCAAATCTGATTTTAACCTGACAATATTTTCACGGCTGGACGTATAGTACTTTTGTATCAATCCACATCCTAGGCCTCAGTATCTGAGCCAAACCTTCAAACGGAGATAAAGGGCTCAGAGAAGTACGATAATATTGAATAGGCACACTTACTTGTTCATTTCGTGTCGGAATGAAGGAACCGTTGCTTCCCGTACCATCCGCATTGCCAATTGCTTTGCTACCCTTTCACGCTTGGAAAACTGGCAAAAATCACAAGGAGCAGGATGTAGCTGTTTTGAGAGGCCATTTGACGGGCTCAAATCTGCTCTTTGTTAGACGTTTTACATATCAAAACAAAGGAAATTCGTTCCTCTCTTTGATTTTGGCGGTACATTTTCAATTCGCGCTTGCGTAAAAGAGTTATCGCCCAAGATCCCTCGCTCGGTCGTGTTTTGATCACAAACGCCTTGTTAATTTTGATCGAACCGCTCGGGAAAATTGAAAAATGACGAGGGTAAAATTTTACTTTGGAGTCAGAAAATTAGCAAAATGGAAAGCCATGATATCATAGTTAAATATTCCAGTGGTACATTGAGTACTTTTAGTATACAGAATGATCACGACGATAAAATATCCGAAAATCGCACCCGATTTTAGTGAGGTGCCGAAAGGGGCGTGGTCGCAAAATTCAATTAAAGACTATTTGTACCCCTTGAGTTTCATATGCTCGCTTGCTTACAACCTCGTCCCCAGGACGCTTTTCCCTGGCTTTAAAAGCGCCCTGGGGACGAGGTTGGCTTGCTTAGATATCAGATTGAGAAACGAGGAGTCGATTAATTTTACACGAAACAGGATTTACTTGCTAAAGAATTTTTACTTCCTACTTTATCGACGTCGATACTTTTTATTTGTTTCTGAATTGATTAAGTTCGCGTGCTAGCGACGACCAGAAATACGTCTGCGGTCGTATGCTATACGGGTGTATAAATACACGAAAATTCAAGGGCCTCGATTCCAGAGAAATTACATCATTGCCAAAGATCAATACATGGCACGTCATTTCAATCATCGCCGACAATAAACCGCATGCTCATCACAAGACCTATTCGCATACAATGAAAGTTTACAAACCCCGTCCATCGCAGTTTCGCTAATTAAGATTCTTATTTCAGACCTGATCAAACATTTGATACCCTATTTCAGACCTGAAGCCCTGGAGCCCGGCGCGTGACCAGTGCGAGACAAGCTGTTACGGCACCTACACGGTTGGCGGAAACATTAAAAAGGAAATGGTCTTATCACCAAATGATGAAGAAGTAGCTTTTTCTAAAAAACATACCCAATTCAAGACTAGAGTGCACAAACCATACCCTATTACAGACCAAAATGATCGAAATTGATACCTAATTTCAGACAAAACTGCTAAAAATCCATACCCTTTGGCGTCGCACAAACCTATATAGCGTATATAAGGAAGTAACCCCCGGGCGAAAAATGCGTTACAGATTATGAGTATCGCTGCTTACGCAAGCGATACTCGAATGTCATTTTAACATACCAGGGGACCATGCCTTGCTCAGCATGGTCACACGTTGGTCACGCTCTACGTTCCATTCCTATCTCAGATTGGTCAAAATGTAACAGGTGGATTCATATGGAAATTCATGCAGCTTCTGGAAACTTGTTTACTGATTGCTGAAGCTGACAGAGTTTTGTGACATCTTTTTATGTTTGCAACCGTCTTTTTTCCACTGGATTTATAAAATGGAATACAGTTGCTATCAAGATTTTTCTGTCATTCTTGGCTGGTTTGTTTATTGAGTTTTCGGATGAGAAATGTGCCACTTGTAAAAGGCATGGGAAACAATTGTTTCCAAAAATATGCTTAGTCTCAGGGTCTGGGAGGGTATTTTCGGGATCTGAGATTTGACCAAAATAAATGTCTTAACGGGAAACGGGATTTTTTCACCTTTCTGTCAGGAATTCGGGAAATGGTCACGACTAAAATACTATAGATCGTTTTCACTCACGTGGTCAGCAGCTTTGCAAATTGCTTGGAATAAAAGAAAGTTTTAACATGTGAAGAGTTCAATTCCCACAGGATTGTTTTTTGTAGACAAACATGGCCGCCGATTCATTGTTTTGTACACAAATATGGCCGCCGTGACATCATGTGAAAACGATCTATTCGTTCTGGTGACAAATGCGTATCAGGTAAGCACTCATTGGTGTCTCCAAGCAAACTAAAGAGTGACCCGGTTAATGTTTATCTAGTTGAAAATGTTCAATTATTAACAAACGAGTGATTTACGATAAATGATTTACAATAAATGTAAAAAGCTTGGCTAATTTTGTACAAAACCGGCACTTTCCTGGTATCCAGTTGAAACAGTGGGGCTTCTGCACTGATCCCTGCTCTGCTCCCTTGAATAAGACAGCCACAGTTTTGATGCCCTTCTTTCTTGCTACCACAGACGAGTCTTCATACACCAGCTATAAGTGACCTGATCCAGCGTTCAAATAAAGGACACGACACAAAGAAAAGTAAGCAGAAAAAAATGGAGAGGGTGGGGGTGGGGGTGAGGGTAGAGGCCGCAGAGAGGGGAGAAACCCTCCTTTTTTCCTCTTCCTTTCTTCCACTTTTATCACTCTGGCGCCCCTGTCCACTATTTGAACTCCTTGGACAGGCTAGCCCCAGAAGTGTCACAAATAATTTAATATTCTGCTCCAAAATGAAAATAAAGAGCTGTAGACTGAGGGATTCTAACCTGAGATCAGGCGTTATTTTTTTTCTTTTTTTTTGCTTCTTTGCTTCTTTGGCTCGAGAGGGAAAAAAATAACGCCTGACACATTTATTTAACAAGCCGTCAACCGCCCTCTAATTTGCATAATGTAACGTCTACTTGACCTGTCATGTTATTAGCCAATAAGCGTTTACCATAAGGGAATCAAATTTTGACGCGAATAATGTCTCTTTTGAAATCAATTTTAGGGAAAAGGAAATTTTTAAGTTCGTCCATGTTCAGATGGCGCTTCCTAAAAAAGAAATCTTAAATGTGTTGTTTTTGTGATGAAATACTGCTAGCTAGAGCTGCCGTACCTTCATTTAACAGCTACAAATAATAAAGAATTTACTGGTTAAAGCTCGTTGACTTCGTTCTGTACCGAAAGCAGTGAAAAAAAAATTAGGCTGAAGCACCATATTTCACGAACTCAAAGGTGGTATGAAAGCGAAGATCGCTCAGAATAATTCGCAGGTTTCTGAAGGAAGAATTACAGTCAAGCCAGGTCAAGATTCCGTTCATGAATTGATTATTTGAAAAGTGAACGAGTTTGTCGCTTCTGTAACTTGTAGCCGGTATCAAATTGCATTCAAACGATCGGTGAATTTTTAGTATACTATGAGATGGAAAATATTTCAATAGATGAAATTTCTATTTAGGCATTCTTCAAATTCAAGAAAACTGAGCCGGCAGAAATTTCATAACGAACTCGCGTGTGTATTCACTGCCGCATTACGCAAGCAAAAATGCAGACTTAAATCAACAACTAACGGAGGCGGCATTTTGGCCAATCGAAACGGCGCAAATCATTCGTATTGTTTCCTATCCAATCAGAAAAAAGTCCAGATTCTGGCTATTTTACATGTGATCCGACAAACAAATGTATCATGCCCTCTTTCCGTGAGAGGCATAAAGGGTTAATAGGGAGAGGGCATGATCTCAGGCTAGAGGGATTCTAGAAGCAAGGCTAGAAACAGTTCACAGCAAGGAGCCCAAAAGTGTGACCGCTTTTAATTTAATCACATTCTTTCGTGTAGATTTAATCCAATCAGAAGTCAGCTGGAAACTGTCCTCGACTACTGATTGGTTAATGCCTTCATGAAAGAATGTGAATTGATTAAAGGAGATCACACTTTTGGGCTCCTTGCTGTAAAAGGTTGAAGGCGTTAGAGGAAATCATAAGGAGTAATGGCGTAAGAGAAAACCCCGAGGTCACGATTGCTAGAGTGAAAAAGGCAGGTATTGTTGTTAAACTTTTTGCTTGAGATCACAAG
The DNA here is from genome assembly GCA_038088405.1 of Porites divaricata. Taxonomy (NCBI): domain Eukaryota; kingdom Metazoa; phylum Cnidaria; class Anthozoa; order Scleractinia; family Poritidae; genus Porites; species Porites divaricata. The sequence goes on along the minus strand of JBBMOI010000001.1, from coordinate 22,350,919 downwards.
ATGCGTGTCTGAATATGACTCGAGTTTGACTTTGCCTTGTTCCTAGGCCTCATTTTTGCCTATACGTTTGGGTCACGTGGTCCCAGCGATACGACACCGAAGTGCGTTGACCGAGAAGACCTGGGAAAACCCAGTACAGGGACTGGGCAAAGTTTGACTCATTTATCCTTTGAAACGAGTAACATAAGACGACTGATAATGTACTCAAAACAAGGCTTTCTAGATTATAAAAATTTCTTTTCAACATAGTCGAAAGATTTCCAGTTTTTCAAATGGGTTAACCCATAATTTTGGCCAAATATTTGAAACTCCTTGCAATTTTTTACGTTAAAGGCCTAGATGTATTGTTTACTTATGGTCTGCATAAAAAAGAGGGCTTTTTAGAAAGAAAGCATGGCTTTATGGACCATAAAAGCGTCATTTCAACATCGAGAAATTTGGATTTCTAGAAGGAATTAACCCATGATTTGGGTTAAAATATTAGAACTTTCTTCCGAGTTTTAAATAGGCCTAAAGAAGTTGTTTGACAATATTCTAGATTTTAAACAGGGCTTTCTAGACTAAAAATTGTATAGTTTACAAAGGTGTTAACCCATGATCTTGGACAAAAAATTTGAAATGTCTTCTAAGTTTGTTTTTCTTCAAAATAGGCCTAGGTAATAAATTGTTTTCCAAATTTCTTATGTTGTTTTGTTACGTTTTAGATGGAAACGAAAGCCTTTTTAGGCTATAAAAATGTCGTTTCAACACTGTCGAAAAATTTGCAGTTTTCTCATGATTTTGGTCAAAAATTCGAACACTGGTGACCAATTGGAAGGTCTGTGTGTATTTTTCAATATTTTAATTTATACCGATTGTCCTTATTATGAAGAAGTAGCTACAACGTTCTATTCTCACTGGTAGGCTCCGCCCCAAGGGCCAACCCCTTTTACACTTTTATGTACCATTCTGGAAAGAAAAGGTACCCATCTTCTATTAACTAATGGCACCCATTTCACATACGTAGCTTAGAACTTTGCATCCCTTTTTACTACTGTAAATGTGCTGTCTTTAATATATGAATAAATCGCAAAACCAGAACGTTTTATCGATTTCAGTTTCCACTGCCCTAAAATACATCTGTTAGCCATTCTGTCAGTTTTACAGACCGAAATGACAGATTTTCATGTACCTGAAGCCTGAAAAAGGCACTTCTTTCCTGTGGAGCCTCCCCGCTTAGGCCATTATAAAGACTACCCTCCCCTGGCATGGCAGTGAAATCACAGTGAACAGTGTACGTAGACAAAAGCAAATAGTGAGCTTAAGGAAAGACGTTTTTGAGCGACTCCGGTCAACCGGAAGTGGTCTTTTTTTTTTTCTCATTTTTGGACGGTGTTTTTGCCCCAATTTTTTGACAGTTCGTCACTATAATAGTACAGACACTTAGAAATACAAATGTGGTAGCGTCAAGGTACTTTTAAATGAAAAAGAGCTCCCTTCCGGTCGGCGTGCATCACTGAAAATTGCCTTTGCTTGAGCTCCCTAATCATGTATTTAGTATTTTTTTTTTCTCAGCGCATGGCTAAAAAAAAATTGATTTACCTCCGATCAGCTGAACTGATGAATTCGTTAAGCTACAGTAAACTTGCTTTGCAACATTACTGCAAAACAAGTTACGCGGTATTTGTTACGCGTTTTACCGTACCAGTCCTCACGGCCGTGTTGCAGAACACGCAAGGGTTCATGGCGCCCTTATAACATTCTGTGCCAGCAATCAGAATACGTATTACCAAAAGTTTGACAAGTTGAAATTCCTGCAACATCAGGCGTGGGAACAGATTTGTTCTTAAATTCAATAAGCACACACAAAGAGACTTGTCTTTGCAACTCATTAGCTAATTTATACAACAGGATAAATTAAAGTTAATGTGAACCATAGATCCGCCTTTACGAGTAATCGAACCAGCTCACTTCCTTTCAGTTGCCGATACGACGTTATTAGCGTCACCTGTTGTTCAAGTTAGGAAGAGCTTTGTAGTGAGATTCCATCTACTTCACTTTTTTCATTGAATATGGCCAATAAGAATTTGTAGACTCATCTCAAGATTTAAACAAAAAACAATCGCTGACTGAACCATCGGACCAGGTGTGGACCTCTGAGGTTGAGTTTTCAGACCTACGTACTTTCCTTTCCTTGTTTCAAAAATCTTCTCACTGGTTTTTAAGCAACAAAAAAATGTATGAAGTCTGAGGAGATCAATCTCAATCTATACTCAATCCGTTTTAGTAGTCAGTTTGTGTAGTTGAGTCTAAATCATACCGTAAGACGGCTCGCTTTTGCCCTCAGAATACAGTTGCACTTCAGCTCTACGAGCTAAAGTAATGAAAACTCGGGGTAAAGTTAACGTATTCTCTGAATAAATAAGACCCAATTTCTCTCCAAGCCAAAAAAACAGGTAGCGGTGGGTCAATTCGCTGATGTGCTTAATCATGAATGAATTTACAAGCCGCCTGTCGCACTAGCCTTGTTTTGATTGGTTGAACCTGACCTCTGGTGTAATCTAGAACACTTGATCACAAGAGAGAGCTTAAATCATTAACAAGTTGGAGAGAAGGAAAGAACTTAATGGCTTCAAAAAATCTTAAACTTGAGAAAAAACCGATTATTTTCACCAAAGTCATATGAATAGGATCCTAGGCGTCTTAAGGAATCCAAAAAGGTCATTTATTTGAAGTTTGCTGAGTCTACAAGGATGACATATACATAAAAGGAATTTCAGGTAATGTTCAACTAAACAATACGTTACATATACTTACAATTTATTGTTTTGTTTAGTGATATAACATTGTGACATTGCGAAGTTTAGTTATAAAACTGTGCAAAGTATTAATCATTGTTCAAAATGTTCACAAAAACATCCCAGCAGCGATGTTAATGAAATAACTGACAGAACCATTGGGGTACTTGCCGGTACTTGATCTTCTAAAACGGGTAAACTCTCTCCGACTATCGAAAGACCTGCATCCTCTCCATATAAGTCCGATTTTAACAAAAATTTTCTTATTGTAATGACACCTTTTTCAAGCGGAATAAAGCAAAACTATTTAGTAGAAAGGGGGCTTAAAACACGTAAATATTCTTTCGTGGGACTATCAATAACAAAAGACCAATATCTTCTAAAAACAGTGCTATTTTAAGAAGCCATTTAGTGCCTGCACCAGCAGCTGATATTGACGCCGCAAAGGTTTGTACCATACTTGTACCATATTGCAAGACCGCAAAAACATCACCTATCTTGAGTCAGCTCACTCAGTGTTCTCAAACAGCAAGCCATATCGTTTTACTACCATTATTTTTTCCGCGCATGTTGTCAGTGTTGATCTACAAACAACGTTGATCTATCTAAAAAGAAAAACATCGTGAACTAAGAGCAGTAGACGGAAGCACTACTCAAAGTGACCCGAACCTATTCATCACATACCATGTTGGCTACGTTTTTCAATGGGAAAGATTTGACTGATTTCTATGATTTTTGACATCTTCCATGACGGAAGAACGGCTAAACTCTTAGAAAATTTTACTTATTGTATGTCTTATAGGTATGAAAACTAAGTACTTTAATTATAAAACACATTCGCAGTGCCATAAGCAACAGGCAAAAACTTACCAAGAAATTGTAGTTAACCACACTTTCCGATTTAATCTACTGCCTCTTATTTCAATAGAGGAACTAAGCTAATAGTTATATATATATATGAAGAGTTACAACAAAAAGTGGCCAAGTCCGACCTGAGTCAGTGACACACCTACTTAGGGATCACCACATGACACAAAAAAGGATTCAACTAAATGATGATATATTTCAAGGGACTGTATTCATTTTGGTTATTTTAAAAAGCGCAAATTTTCATGTTCTTAGTTTCAGGTTGCCATGGAATTTGTTGATAAATGACAATGAAGAGGACAGCATTTGCAATTCTCGGATTCACTTGGTTTTTGACATACGCGACTTGTGTTTTCCTTGTTGAGCCAGGCAGTTCTGGTGAGTTTGAGGTTTATTCTTAACTCTAATAGTGATCAATCTGTGAAGCCTTTACAAATAGCAGTACTAGTGGTGTGAGAAAACAAATTAAGGAAAATGGTTTGACTGAAAAATCGCGCGCACGTCAGGAAAAATCTTGGCTAGGCCCGTGAAGGAAGAGTACCGGCATTGTTAGCCATCGCATTCGATATTCAGGCTGATATAATAATAGTTACTTGCTAGAGTGGTTTGCTGTTAGCAAAATTTTGAAGTACCTTTTTATATGTGAATATAAGACAACCTGAAATACGCCAGCCTTATTACAGGGTCTTGCACTTGGTACTTTTACTAATTTCAGTACTCATGCTGAGTCAAGAAACTAGAGCTACAAAATGCGTACATTTCACTAAGTTTAATATAAACTAGTACCGCACACGATGTGAGTGTACATCATTTTTGGGAGGCAGACAGTGAAAAGTGAAAATTCTTTTCAAGAAATGTGACGTGGATCTGACTCGTCTTTTTAGGAGGGTGTAACTTAGTGCCCTAGCAGCACTCGCGTGTTTCAAAGTTTAAAGTTTTGTTGTCGATAACTTCTTTTGATCTTTGTCAATCGTTCAATCTTAATATTTCTTAGAAAAAAGAGATTAACTGTGACACCATGAATATTTTGATTTTTTAATATATGTAGCATTTATCTTTCACATTCAGGCATCACTTTAGGAAAGCCCTTGATAGCTGTAACGGACGATCAGGATGTTAAAAGGATACAGAAAAATGTAAGAAGAGGTAACAGAAAAGCGATAAAGGCTGCCAAGTCTACCCTGATAAAGAATAGCTCCTTGAGTGACGATCATTTTGCTGGAGAATTGAAAGACACCGAATCAAAAGATAACTTTTACGGGAACGATGCCGATAATAAAGGATATGTTGACGCAAGCCCCGAGGTAGATGTATTGTCGCCTTCAGCACTTGAAGAAAATATTTATGGTAAACTGGAAAATCAAGAGGCCAAGAATTATGGCTTCCATGTTGAAAAGGATGACTCTGGAAGGGATATTCTTCTTGGCCCTATTACTCCTGAAAATAAAGAGACCAAACTTGAAAACGCAAGTTTGTCCCAGAAACTGACCTCTTCAGAAAAGCAAAATTTACATAAGAATGTTCGGCCAGGTAAAGAGCAATTACTGAAAGACCCACTCGCTAAAGTTTCATATTTATTCAGCCAAGAAGCCAGTAGGCATAATTCATTGGGGAAAGCTCCATATAAAATAGCAAGCGCAACAAACAAAATTGATAATTCAGCTGATAATGGACAAAATTCCACGAAAAATCATAATTGGGAAAAGATTCCCTCAAGTAACTCAACTTTCGTTGGAAAAATGGCTGTTTCTAGTTCATTGCCTAACACCAATACTGGAACGACTGTTATTAAAAGAGAAAGGAATATTTCAAACGATAAACTTACTGAAAATAATCAAAAGGCTTTCAATAACACACAATTATCTCAGGAAAGACTTGACAATTCTATGCAAGGGTCGGCAAACGCCCAGCTTCCAGAACTTATCGAGAATGTCATAGAGCGTCTTGGCGAGGAGGGAACCAGGTTTGTTTCAATGCAACTGGCTAAACACCCAACAGTAAAGAACATTTGGGCAAACGCAATAGCACTGGCGCTTTTAAAGCAAAGTGATAAAATTTCACATCTTGATTTTGGACGAGCCTCAAACAACTCCTTGAATGTTCGTCCGAAGGTTGACTCGATAAAAGTTAAATCAACTAATACTTTGCTGCAGACGAACGTGAACTTTGAGCCCATAAGAAAGCCGGGTGACGGATTTTCGTATAGTTCTCATGGTGCAAACCATATGGAGGAACCTGCACATACTTTGGGCATTACTAATAAAACGTTTACTTTTACTGTGATGAACACATCTAAGGTGGCAAAGGAATTAAACAGTAGTACACCCGCTTCTTCTTCAAAACTGGATGTTGCCGGTCAAAAAATCCAAGACAGAGCTAAACCAGGCACCCAAAACGAGATAGCAAAGAAACCTACCTATCATGCAGGCCATATTGGAGTTATAAGTCATAGTCTCAATTTAAGCAATCGGCATTTACCTGAAAAAAATTCCACTGAAGCCAGCAAAGAAAAGGTTTTAGATAAAGGGCAACTTTTGACACCATACGTAAATGGACTGGTTTCCAACGTAAACAATACTATCCCTCATCAGGGAATTATGGAGGAAAAACAAAGTATGGGTGGCAAACAACTTCGAACATCAAGTGCAAGTAAAACCGTCGCCTACAAAGGAAGCAAAGAGCAAGTGGAAGAAAATGTTAAAGAGAAAGCTACTGAGGATCAAAAATTAAATGATAAAACAATGCTGGGATCAATGACAAATGACTTGCCTTCACAAGAATTTCTTAATCAAGAAATGGATGGACGTTTCCTTTTCAATAACATCACCAAGTTAGATCCTGATGAAGCCAAATATTTACAGCTAAATATGATGGGGGACCCCATGGTTAATAGACAGTTCTCGGTTTATGCAGCCAGCCCATACAATGGTATGCAAGAGGAAGATGCAAAAGAAGCAAGTTATCTTGAACACCAAATAAATGACGTTGATCACATTGTGGGACAAGTCTTACCCAAACCTAAAACAACAGTTTCAGATTTAGATACCGGGGAAGCAAATTACGTTACAGGTCAACTTCTAGATAATCCACTTGGAAAAGCCGAAGTTGCCGAGTCGTTTGGGCGAGATAACGGTTTGATTAAAGGGGAGGACAAACAGTCGAAAATTATGGCTTCTGTCCAACAAGCCGGCGTTCAGCATCAAACCAACCCTGCCTTCGTTACTCCTGAAGGGAGAAATGGAAATATGGAAACCATTTCTGAATCAACTAGTTCACCTTTTGAGAGGCTGCAAAGCGACAAGTATGAAACACAGGTGGAATCTAACCTTGAGGATCAGATGCTCTTAAGTCCTAAAATTGTTTCTGATATTTCAGCCGTAGATCTTGCCCCTATGCGCAGCCTTGTTAATTTTGACCGCTTAACTGGCACGAATAAACCGTCCTCGTCGTTTAGTTATGATTTACACAATGACGGAAATAACCATAAGGAAGAGATAAATGAAGGCGACGAAGCACAGTTTATGACACCATATGGAGTGAACTCATTACCAGACCACTTGGCACAGTTAAAAAAGAAAGAAAAAATAGCGAAAACATATTCTTCAAAACACAAGGAGCGGAAATATAGAAGAAAAGCAAATTTAAAACAGTCGCCTTCGTTCCTGAGGAAATTAAACCACCCCAGAAAGTTACAGCTTGGCGATTCCTTGGCAGTCAAACCGACGAAGTCACGTAGCCAACCAGGGACTCGTGACTCCGAAATAAGTCCAACTTCTGTTATATTTGGATTGACAGCAAATGAAATGAAAGAGATTGAAAAACACTTGTCTCATGGTTCAAACAGAGCTGAGGCAGAAACTTCTGGTAGCCTTCAAGAGTTATCACCTGAGACAGTGGCTTACTACGAGGTCAAGCCAAACGACGAAGAACAAAAAAAGGAGGAAAGGTCACTATTCCAATTCATGGATAAACCGCCAAAAGTGAAGAGACTAAAAACGGAAAGAAAACAGCTTAGGCAAAATAGAAATGCCTCTAAAGCAATACAGGAAAGTAAAAAGGTTACGCCATCTAGAAAGGGAAAGGTATCTCATAGTTTGTCTTCAGTCCATAGAAGAAAAAAGGCCAAAGATAACTCAAACGTTAGAAGAGATCTGGAGTCTTGGGAGGGCCACACGGACGTGCTAAACAGTGACTTGGAACAATTACGAGATTTGAGCCCAAAAGTGCAGGAAGATATTTCAAAAGTTATCTTGAAGGACTATGAAGGAGATCAAAGAAATGTGAAAGGATTGGAGTCATTTCCATTTGACGAACAAGACCCTAGTTATGCATTCGAGCGTTCGTTCAAAAATACGAAACAATCAGCAGGTAAAGGTAATTCCAAGGGTTACAGGTACACACAGCGAACATTAGACGTCAGAAGGAGTCCAGAAAAAATGGGAAATGAAATAAATAAAAAGGACTTGCGGTTAAAGAGTACCCTTTCTCACGGTAGTAAGTTAAGCGACCCTACAATGGCCGAACCTCTTGTGATGAAAGAGAACAAACTTCTTAATGGTGACCTTATACCATTGGATGATGTAGGACACTTGGATACTCAAGGTTTAATCCTTGAAACGCTGCGAAAAGAAAGTGAAGGTGACCTGAATTATGTAAATTCCGTTCAAGTGGACGATGTAAGCAGAATTAAAAACATGTTTCAGAAAGTAGGTGTCGAAATCGGTGTAAAACGACACACCGGCGCACATCGCAACAAGCCAAACAAGGCATTTCATTCAAGGCAAAGAATATTACCAGAGAAAAGAGATTTAGGAGAATTCACAACTGAACTTGACGATGGGACGTTTCGAAGCCCTGAATTTGAGAAGCAGTTATCTCTCGCCTTGATACAAGAAAGAAAACATGACTTGACGTACTTGGGTGCAGTACAGGCAACGGATGATCATGTATTGAACAAGATGATGGATAATCCGGAAGAGCCAATCAGTTCAAGAACCATTCTACAAAACCAATTCAAGGGTGCGTTTCAGAAAGACGATAGTAAAGACGACGGGTCTCTTGAAAAAAGTCAAGTGAAACTGAGAGAGTTTGTTCACAGTCCCAGTCGTCAGGATGAGGAAGCCGATGCAATGAAACAACGCACGGCAGACAGTATCAAAGACAGTGTTTTTCGCGATTTGACCCCTGAAGGCAAAGTCTTGAATTCTGATTACAAGGAATTGACAAATTTTGGTACTGACGACCAAAGTCAGCTCGCATCAGTGCTACGAAGTGTGAACAGCGGTGACCAAAATGATTTAAAAGAGTTGGAAAAGATTGACAGCGCTGATGAAAAAGAAGTGGAAAGTCTTTTCAGGCCAATGGCGGGCTCATTTAAAAGGTCTATTGAGGAGAAGCCAGGCATTGCGAGGGAAGGAGCGATAGAAACCATTGCGGACCTTCCAGATCACGGATCTAAGGAAAAGAACATAGTAAATAATATTGCAAGTGATTTTAGCAAAAATGGTAAGAACAACTCAAAGAACTGACTCTTTCTTCAATTACTTTCAAGGCTGCAAATTTCAAATGGAAGAAAGAAAGAGTGAGATCTTAAGCCAGCAAACAGTAAAAACGTTGTTTAAGCATAAACGTTCAAAACTTTCAGCAAATCAACAGAATATTGGCAAAGTAGAGGACTTTAAAAATGACAACAGTATTAGCTGTGTTAATAAATAATTGAGCTTTTACAGATTTCTCCGTTCTTCCGTGGTTAATATTTATCGGTGTCATTCGTCATTTATTCTTACATACCAGACAGGTCAACATTAATTCAGTACTAGTTTTGAAGATTTGTATCGGTACGAGTTAAACATCACCTTCCTAAATTACTAGAATAACCCCTGTTTGATTTGTTATGGATTAGATGGATTAAAATACCAGAGTAAACTAATCACATCGCGCAGAACTTTTGTTATCACAAAGGTATCATCTGACTGTGGTCATTTACATTTGCTTAGAAACAAACTTAATGTGGAGTGCATGGTCCAAGTGTTCAAAGACTTGTGGGAACGAGAGCATGAAGGCACGTTCGAGATATTGCAATGAAAAATCACCATCAGACACTTTTGTAAAATGCCCAGGATGGAACCACCAGACGGTACCCTGCGACGTACCCAAAAACTGCCCAAGTAAGGTTTCCGACTAAAATAAACCCAAAGATCCCCTACCCTCTCACTTAAGCAACGAATTAACTATTGTGAATTTACAAGATTGTGACTTGAAGCTTTAAATCAAGAATTAATTGTTGCCACTGAATAAAGCAATACCGAAATCGTGAGATGCTCGTTCTTCTACTGGCTGTAGTTTATAAGAGACGTAACCTCGTGATATGTTACTTACATGTGTAACAGGTACTTGGATTGGCAAGAGGAAATTGGTAACGTCCGTTACACATTTTGGTAATCTTGCTTAAAGAGAAATGAGCAATGAAGCTTTGCATCAAGCGCTTCGGCCATTTTTAAGTTTATTGACGAAACTGGGAAACTGCCCCTAACCCAACATTTTGCCTTAATTGAGAATTTAGTGTTACCGGTGGGTTACAGGAGGGGTTGGTGGGAAGCTGCCCACCTTCCCCTCCCCTAACCCAAAATTATCCATTAGTAAGAAACTAGGCTTAACAGTGGGTTAGGGGAGGCAATTTTACGAGAAACTAACATTTTACTTCTAATAATTGACGATTTGGTATTGTTTGATTGTCGCAGTTAACGGTGGCTTTACCAAGTGGACGGAGTGGTCTGCATGCTCAGAGACCTGCGGTCCTAAAGCAGTACGCATGCGCATGCGTCTTTGTACGAACCCTCCCCCAGCTTACGGAGGGAAAGATTGTTCTGGTTGGAGATTTGAAGTTGAATATTGTAGATCCCAGGAATGTCCACAAATGTCTGGTAAATAATAAAATTAGAAAAAGATATCTCAAAATTTTTCTTAAATGGCAGTGGGGCCGAATAGGTCGAACAGTTGTTCACACTACTAGAATTCTAGAGACTGCCTGGTCATGCCGTATTCAGTCCAGTTATAAATGGTGTTGGTGGTTAAGAGCACGAAAGTTGTTTTCTTTAAGTCAGTAGAGGAAACACAGGACCTTTAGATTGGATTACGAGTATGACATTGAGCAGCAGATTTCTTCGTTCCTAATTCCCTTCAGTTTCTCGGCTAATTCTTCATGACCAGCGAGCATTGACCAAATATTGGAAATATTTGTTTAGTAAACTGAAACACGGACTGACCGTCGCCAGGAAAAGACAGCGATACGTCGACTCAGTTCTTTGGCGGGAAAATGGCAAAAATTTCATCAAAATAGCCACATTATTGCCTCAAAACACGGGGAGAAAACAAAAATACCATTTAAAGGATGACCACTACTTTCTGAAGAATATTTGCAAGAAAAATAGGAACAGAAAAATGGGTGTAGAATATTTTGAAATATTTTGAATGAAAATTAAGAAAGCGTTGGGAAATGCACAAACATTAGTGTTACAATTTCCGGTGACAATTGTTAATAAAAGACTTGCTACTTTGAAGGTTGATTGGATGAACGGCGTTTGTGGCAAGCGGCCCAACCTGAAAAACTACAGGGTCTTAGTGTTATTGATATGATAAATTGTATGGTATTGATATGGTATGGTAGGGTATCCAGTGAATGACACTTTCCTCTGGCTAAATATTCCACCAACTGCATTATCCACCGCGACCAGGACTATAGTTATAACTTGAGAGCTTAAAAATGGAGAATCAATGAGCCAAGGCTTAAGTCCTTTAAAAGTGAAAATAGCTAAAAATTGTTAAAATGGTTTTGTTATGACAAAAGACCGGAAGCAGTAATTGTATCGTTAAAAGGGGAACTCCTCTAGTCATTTTCTTTAACAGCTACAGCAGCCTCAAAGACCACGAAGGTTTTCCCGGGTTTGCAAAAGTCAAAAACAAACAAACGGATCATTTTCAAAACTCTTTCTGCAACGCCTATAATCGAGGAGATAGCAAGCAAGCAGCAAAGCGCTCCAACCAAAACCAGCATCAGCGAAAGGACTCCCTCCAGGTACAGTGGACTGGCAAGTGTCGAGCAAGATATGGGAGATGTGCAGTCACTTCTAAACATGCAGCAAAGTTCTCCTAGCTTCTCGAACATGCTCAGGTTTAAAGAGGTTATGGGACCCCCACAAGGGACTGCATTTTTCCCAGGCTTTCTTCGACCAAACATGCTACCCGAGGACATGCCACGTGGACCACAGGAAACCTACGAAAATGGAGGCAACACTATTCACTTGCAAGTTAGTAACGAGAATGTGGGTTTCACTCCATGGAGTGAGTGGACGAGTTGCAGTACTTCATGTGGACGCGGAATTCGAACGCGAACGCGTTCATGTTTAAGCATTTATAATGTAAGTGGTGTCGACCGTTCGTGCCTAGGACCTACAGTACAGACCAGACGCTGTCGTATTCAAAGATGCCCAGGTAATTAGTATTAACGGAAAAGTGCCTATTGGCGACTATTACTTTGATACTATCAAGGCCTCGACAGACTTACCGCAAAGAGTAAAAATGTAAATTTTGACGTTATCATGGTAACGTACTTCTTTGGACTTGAAATCTTTAGTCGATGGTTCAAACGTTTGTTGCTGCATAAGAATTAAGGAGCTTCGCTCTTCATAGTGCCTCATGTCGCAAGTTTACCTGAGACTTGGTCGCAATATGATGCGTTGAGTATCTCTGAGATAGAAAAGTGTCCCTTGCGCTGGTGGGGATTCGTGCAAATAGGAGGAGATAGTTCGTCTAGCCCCGAGAAGCAACTGGTTTGTGAGGTTCGTTTTCACAGTCATTGACTCATTTTTGTCCTAACTCTTTCTTCTTTCAAGTGGACGGCCAGTTTACACCATGGAGTGACTGGTCTGAATGCTCCAAACCTTGTGGTTCTGATTCTTACCGGAAGCGCGAGAGAACATGCACCAACCCTTCCCCGAGGTACGGTGGAGAAGACTGTGAGGGGAGATATGTGGAAAGGCAACACTGCCTGAAGTCTCCTTGCCTCCCTAAACTGGATTTTTATAATATGAGCAAAGTGTTTTACCAAGTTGTGAGTTCAATAAAAGGTTAGAACTCCACTACTGTTCTCTTTTCACAAGGGCTTAATTCCCTTTAACTTTTAAGACTTCTAAGAGGGAACATTTTTGCTCCTAAATCGTTTTAGAGATGACGTTGTATATGGCAGGCTTAAATTACTGTTAAAAAGAATCCGTATTCTATCTAAGATGGCAAATATTCTGTCTCTCTCCTCTGTCTATTGCTACCTTTCATGGCTTACCCAACATCTGTGTATAAATATCTGTGTATTTATTTCAGAAGAAAGCTTGTACTAATGCCAACACCCATTTTTCTGAATCATGTTTTGCAGTTAAACCCACAACAAATTCTACCGATGGATTCACTGAGTGGGGTCCATGGTCTCCTTGTTCAAAAACATGTGGTTCAAATGTATTGCGCGTGCGTAAACGATCCTGTTTTAACTCGAGCAGTCAGAGCTGCACTGGCTCAACATCAGAAGTTAAACCGTGTTTTCTTCCAAAATGTCCTGATGATCTCGCTTTGAGTGAAGATTTAAGGATTAATGGAAAGAGCTCGCATAACAGTGAGTGTAATGTTCTATTTAAATTGCGATTTTGGCAAGATGGAATTGGAATTTAGTTATTTCAGGCAGGTTCTCATTTGTCTCAAGTAGGATGCAACCATATTATTTTCCCATTAACTGTTTTACTGTGTGGAAGAGATAAACTGTGGGCGGAGGCTACATTGAGGATCAAAACATCTGCAACCTTCCAGGGTGATTTCTACATTTTTGGTCGAAGCAGTCTTTTTTCCCCATGTTAAGAGAGTGACAACATTGCCTCAACATATATACGTTTTGCTCTCGAAATGCTAAAACGGTCTCCATACATTTCTCTTATAATATCATTTTCAGACGGAAAAGTGTGTCTGAACCTTTAAATGACATTAATGCCATTACTTTTGAGACAGTCTCCGTGAAAAATGAATTCGATTGGACCCCTTGGTCGGAGTGTTCAAAGACTTGTGGTAATGGCTCTTATCGCAAACGCGAGAAGACGTGTTCGTTCTCTCTGATGGAAAATGGTGGAAAGCTGTGCATTGGTTCGAATATTGAAAAGATGCCGTGTAATGTGCCTTTATGTCCTGAGCAAGCAGCAGGCAGGCCTAACATTACCCTCATAAAAGGTGAGTGACCAAATAAAGAAAAAACGAAGCTCGTCTTCTCTACTGAAGGGGGGATTTGTCGGAGAAAAACAATCACAGCGTCCTTACTAAAGAATTTGATATCTATAAATGCTTATTGGTTTCTCCCTGGGAGGAGAGGGGTCCGAGGGCTGGTACAGGGACTTAGCATAATGTAAATTTCAACGTTTTTGTATTCTTCATCGATGGTAGTGGTATTACTGTAGTATAGTTATTCTCCTTACTAGAGTAGTACATGGAAAATGTTAAAAAAGATCAGGCAAAAAGAACGTCAAGTTACAGTCTGCAAATTCGGTTTGCTTCCGCCTTTGAGACCGAATTGATTTAGGTCTCTCTTGCTTTAGCTAGTATATATCGCCATACCTTCCCAATTCTAGCATAATTTCGAACCCCCACGTGCGACCCCCTCCCATAAACGATACCTATCCGATAAAAAGCACCAAAATATTCGCAGACCAACCCTGTAGTTAAGCTCTCGTACACGACTGCGACCACTTTTTTTACCCTCTTGAGTTAAAAAACCACTTGACTCATGATCTGACATCTATTTCTGTATATACTACACTGATCACAGTATGCAAACAATTTTAATACAACATGGATTTTCACACGTTGGTACTATGAAATTGCATACCACAATTTGTTTCCAAACAGAAGATGTGTCTGGAATTCTTCTTGGAACAGGCCCCCAGTTGTCCGATTCTTGTAAGCGACATCTTAATCTTCACATTTTGGTTGGTCGCTTACAGGAGAGACATAAGTCGGATAATATTATGATACTTCCGCTTTAAAATTACTAGGCAATGAGTTACTTGCAGTTTTGTTCACAGTTTGTCTTTTCATACATTATCTTTCACTAATGTACTGCTTTCCTCTCATTTCCTGCCAGCTTTAAGCGACACATTAGATACATTAAACGAACCAGTCTCCATAGCAGCTAGTTCAAATCTTCAACCATTTCAGCCTCCAATCACCTCGTCAAATTCATCAGCGGTTAACTCATCTTCAGATTCAGGCTATTCTGATTGGTCGGCTTGGTCAAAGTGTTCCGCCACGTGTTCGCCCAAAGCTGTGATGTCACGTGAAAGAACCTGCAAAGTAAAGACGGGTTGTCAGGGACTGTACCTACAGACTAAGCCATGCCAGTTGGTCAAATGCCCAGGTACGTTTTTACCTTCTAAAAGCTCAGGAAATGAAATTGGTCAAAAAGGAATGTAACTATGCTAATTGCAACTTATAGGAGCTCTATCTAAGTTGCGAAGCTGATTGGTTAGCCGAAAATTTAATTCAGTACTTCTATATTTATCAGTTAATTTACATTCAACTTTGTCTCAGCTGGAACTTCTTATCGATAGGAGCCTACATTATCTTTTCGCTGAAACATAAAATTGAAAACCCGCAAGAAACAGAGATCAACAGACGTTTATTCGCTCCCTTTCTAACAGGCGTTACTCTTCGTGTATGACCTAAAGCGCCAAAAACTATTAGGTTCTTGCTACCCGACATTTTTGGTTGAACATGACCCCTTTGTGTTTTGTCGTCAGTGGATGGAGGGTTAACTGGCTGGACAGCATGGTCAGCTTGTAGCAAAACCTGCAATACCAACGCGGTTAGTACCCGGCAGCGTTACTGTACTAACCCTCCCCCACAGGGTAATGGAAAAGACTGCGTGGGTCAGAGGATGCAAGCAAGACCGTGCGCATCACAGAAATGTCCAGGTAAACGTAAGATATGATATATAACATCTTTGCGAAGATGTTGTCTTTTTATTAATAGAGACCTTTAGATTCTAAGACGAGTACGAGATCTTTTCAATGCTAAGTAAGGCTCGCGCGTGAGCCAGCGTCTTTTTGGCGGGAAAATGTGGCAGCCGTCGTCACTTTGCTACGAGTTTTAGCGAGAATGTCGAAGTGGCGGGAACAAGTTATTTAACAATTATTCCTCTCGCCCTCATGGCCTCTGAGTCAATTGCCCATTCGGCCTTCGGCCTCATGAGCTATTGACTCAGAGGCCATGAGGGCGAGAGGAATAATTGTTTTAGTAAAATTCAACTAGTTGGTCAAAAATATCGAGAATAAAAAACCTTTAGCTAGTTAAAGCTAGACTTTAATCCTTTTTTGCCGCCAAAAAGCCCGCGCTTTTCGCTACTAGTGGGCTATAACATATAGCCTAGTAGTAGTTCAACCAATCAGAACGCAGCATTGATGATAGACCACTAGTTGGATTTTACTAACAAATGTTAGTAGTTTCATCATTTTGCGATCGGGAGAGCGCGTAACCTCCTTCACTAAAGGTAACAGTGCTAACTTTTCAAGTGAAAAAGTGGTAAAATGAAGCTTTCCGGGGAGTCTATATTTGGAGGATACGCGAAATAACTTTAAGTCAAATCTCATACTCGTAGTCGTCCTTGAAACTAAAGGTCTCTACTTTCTGTTATTGGTAAACTGAACTCTTCACTCATAAATGCTTTTCTTTTTTGAAATTTGTGACGTTTTAAAAAGTTACAGAGCTACATACTTTAGTGTGGTACCAACGTTTCTACGGACATATATATCAAAGATGTCAGTTTATTTGACGAATCGATCAGTTCAACTTAAGTAAACATTAACTTATGATTGGAGTTTGGTGAGGCGAGCCCGGCCTTCTGCCTACCCCTCAAATTAATTGTTTTATTCATGATTCATTCAAAATAATTCCTAGTTTAAAACATAGCTAAAACATGTTTACCTGGATCGATGTTAAGTTCATCTTCGATAGTGTACCTTTGGGTTTGTCCAGCTCCGCAAATATTCTCCAAATAGCAGATGGCACCCCCCGAGTTGTCTTCTTGCTGTTTTTGCCATGTTTTTAGCTATTATTTCGCCGAGTTCCAGCTGTAGTTCTTACTCTTGAAACGAGCGAAATTGTCCGCCGTTTTTTTCACAACCAAAACAACTCAACCCAGGTCTTCCCGGTTAACGGTGCCGTAACCGGTAGTGGGCTGTATTTTTGACGTCATTCTTCCAAATTTGGTAATCAGTAACTGGTTATAGTGAATTATGCGTGTGCTTTTAGCCAATCAAAATTAGGGAAATATTTTGAATGAATAATAACGTGAATTAATTCATTTGAGGGGTAGGCAAAAGGCCGGGCTCGCTTCAACAAACTCCAGTCTCTGATCAATTCGCCAAATATACTGGCATCTTTACGCTCACCTGAAACTCATTTTCATAGTAATCCAGACCTGAAGACCATAACAAAAAGGTATTAAGACGGAATCCACCCGGATTGAGTAATTTTGATTTTAGGTGGACAAAAATCTTGTACCAGAATAGTTTAAAGCATATTGCATTCTTTCTTACATTTTTCAAGGGCTAAAGATGTAATAAATCATCTGTAGTAACAC
Organism: Porites divaricata; assembly: GCA_038088405.1. Classification (NCBI taxonomy): domain Eukaryota; kingdom Metazoa; phylum Cnidaria; class Anthozoa; order Scleractinia; family Poritidae; genus Porites; species Porites divaricata. The sequence continues at coordinate 22,333,609 of JBBMOI010000001.1, read as the reverse complement.
CAAAGAAAATTTTTCATGGGGGCCCGAGAAAATGAATGTCAAATTTCACAGAATTACATCTTACGCATGAAATTTTCAGAATTTCACCTGTTTAATCACAGTTCTTGTGAAATTTGACTTTCATTTTCTCGGACTTTCATGAGAAGTTTTCTTTGGTGTTACTACAAATGATTTATTACATCTTAAGCTCTTGAAAAATGTAAAAAAGAATGCAATATTCTTTAAATTATCCTGGTATAATGTTTTTGTCCACTGAAAATTAAAATTACTCAATTTCCTGGTGGATTCCGTCTTAAATCCTTTAGCACAATTAAAAAAAAAAAGGAAAAAATACATTGACCCTTAGCCTAACGCAACTTAAAGGTATAACGAGAGTAAGCATTTTAAAATATTAATCGCATTATACGTTGCAGTTAACGGTGGTATGTCAGAGTGGTCCCCGTGGTCTGTGTGTCGATACTGTGGGAAATCAAAAAGAAAAAGAACGCGGAAGTGTAATAACCCGCCACCAGCAAATGGGGGAAAACCGTGCGCAGGGCCACTTGTTCAGGAGATGAAATGTCCTAGGAAACACTGTAAATGTAAGTCACGTTTACTACGGCCCAGTTTACACATACGGTATAAGAATAAGTGCAAGCAGAATGACGCACCATGATTATTATTTTGTAATAGGTATAGGTATTTATATGAAGGGAAAGATAGGAATTATTTTGAACGATAGTTTACTAACCAGTTGTCGTTGGCCCTTGTTTCAGCAACGCTGGGATTTGGTTCGTGGTCTTCATTTAGTAGATGCTCTCATTCGTGTGGTGGCGGAGTGAAAAAAAGAAGACGCAGATGTCGAAAACCTTCACACGGCTGCCACGGACCACGCGTTCAAAGGAAACAATGCAACGAACACAGTTGTCCAGGTACGTGTACATTTTTCTCCAACACCCAACCACTTGACGGGTAAAATACTCTGGGTTAACCTTCATTAAAAGAGGATACTCCTCGAATAGGAGGAGGGGTAAGTTTCAACTGGAGGTGGACTTGCATGGCCGACCTTTGTGGAGAGGTTATTTTGGCAGTTTGCGACCCTTTTTTGTTGCCAATATGGACAGGTGACTGTTTTTTAGTAGTGGAATTAGATGGTCCTTGTTAAGACTTTTTTTTGGCCGTTTGGAGCGCCCTTTAGCAACTAATTCATTATTTTGGAGTGCTTCGGAAATCAAGCGGAATTTGTGAAACAGGAATAGTGAACGTTGAGGGGAGGTGGCTGTCGCTAAAGGTTCGACTGCATTTTCGGTTACATTCACAGAAAGTGAAATTCGTTCATTTAACAAGTATATTGCGAACTCCAGTGATTTTTTCTTTTTAATCTCAGACGAGAATTTCCTCATTCGGAAGGATCCAGTTGAAATTTGCGGCTATCATCCTTGCAAGGTGGCTAAATGTTTAACCACTCCCACAACCATGTGCGTAAGCGACTCCGAATGCAAACCAGTTTTCTTTAACACGAATGGAAGAATTATCGAGTCATGCAAAGGTAAGAGTTTAAAACCTTCTATGGACACTCTGGTCATTGACTTATTTTGACGAACTGGTTGTTAGGGTCTTGTTCTTTGAACCTAGATATAGAAGTTGTATTTCTAAAACTTGTGTAGCAAGGTCCGTCCTTCTGGACGTCTTTATTTGCAGCATAATTCCTGATGCCACGTATAGATCTATATTTTCATGTTGTTTATTTTCGGCTGGGCGCGCGGGTTGGACAATTCTTTGAAATGAAATGGAGCATTGATTTAAATTTTTTATGAGTAAAAACTACACTCTCGTCACCTCTGTTTGCTTCTAGATCAGAAATTCCACTTCAAGACTTACTCCTAGAAGAGATTGATTAACGAACTAGGCAAAACAAACTATACATTTTTTATTATTGCAGGAGATGCAGTTGTGCTATCTGTTCCTCCAGAACAAGTTTGTCATTTCAACCCCTGTGAAAAATCTGCTTGCTTCACGAATGAAGCGGAACGCTGTGTAGTGTCCTATAACTGCAAGCCAATATTTTTTGGTGCAGACGGAGAAAGAGCCTACTGCAGAGGTAAAAGTGATTGACATGTTGTTAAATAACTATTAGGCTATGTTTACATTTAGTGCCCACTCACAAGTGCCTGGGTACTAGCACAAAATGGTGTTGTGCTCACACCGTTGGTGCCCGATATGTAACTGTGTTTGCTCCGTAATACCCTGTCAGACACGTTTTTGAAACGTGAGTGAGAAGGAAGTTAGGGTATGAAAACAGTATACAAGGTCTCGTCATTGCACACGAGCGTCGGGCGTGGGTACCATAAAAAAGGTGTTCCAGGTATTTTGTTCATTGGTGCCCAGCTATTACCGTACTCGGGCACAAAGTATGAACAAACCCTCCACGTTTGTGCCGCCATAGTTCATCATTATCATGTTTGTACCACTCAGCGACTTTCTTCTTTAAACTAACAGGCATCTTAACAGTACCCGCCACAACGATATGCGGCTTCGACCCATGTTTTGAAAAGGCATGTAAAGTTGACTTGACAGCTCACTGTGTCGCCGACGCCCAGTGTAAACCGACCTTTATTACCAATACTGAACGAATACTGGACGAATGCGTAGGTAAATAACAAGCATTAATATGCTGGCAAAGTTGCACAAAGATGAAAAAGAATAAAACATCAAACTGGGCCCCAACCGCTGCTCTGCATCGACTCATTTTATTCCGCCTGGTCGCGAGATGAAAACTGACGGTAAAAACAGCTTTCAGTGCAATTTGGTTCACAACATATAGTCGAATAGCGAGCGAGCGATAAAATTGAATAAAAAAATATTTAATCGTGAGTGTAAACGACGGTTAAAATGGACAGGAAACTAACAGATTTTTCTGTATGACATATGATGCTGGAAAAACAGCTTTGGAAAAGGTTTGAAACTTTGTTAATTCGGAGGCAAATCTGCCTAAGTGTGCACTCGATTTACAGACACATTTGATCAATACGCACACAATTCTGGCAAGTTCAACTCTATGATTTGATTATAAGAAATATTCATACATTTTCCGTCAAAATAACGTTTTATCAATAAAGAACTATAAGGCACTCTTTGATCTCTACCCTCCTCCAAGTTAGAAATAAGCAACCGCAAATAAACTTCTTGACAAATAAAAAGAGAAAAACCTACTGAACAATATAATACACTAATCAAGGTAGCTTTGGTGGTTTGATGCAGACTAGTATGTCTCAACCTCCTCTGCACAATAAACTCATATCCAGAAGTGTTTGCGGGAAGTCCTTTTGCGCCTAGTACCGCCTTCAACTATCAGATATTTTAGTAGTAGAGTAATACCTTAAAACCCTTACATGGGTTACTGAGAAGTGCAGTCATCTTATCAGTGCTTCTGAAACAAGAGCTGGGTGCTAGCAGGACCACTGAACTAATACATTTTGACTGTTCACTTTAAAGAGGACGATGATGAAGATGACTCGAAAGATGACTCGGACAATGGTGATATCTCGGATGTAGAAGACGTGTCAGAAAAAAAAAGTTACGACGATGAAGATGAGGACAACAAAGACGATGTCCACCAAGACCATGACGACGATGATAAAAGCTATGATGATGATGATGATAGTGATAATGATGACGATGATGAAAATATAAGCCATGTGCATAGACGTAAGAAACATAAATTACACAAAAGTAGCCACGAGGACGAGGAAGATGATGTCGATGATGAAGATGCAGTCTCAAAGCAAGACGTACCTGGATTAATGAAGGCTAGAGGTCGCGATAACAAGGACAATAAAACTGATAAAAATAGGGCAGTTCATTTAAAAGATGAGTCATTCCATAATGGCATGATCCACGGGACTGCCTCTGAGATATCATTTGTGTCAAAGCACGGCCCTGCCAAGTTCTACTGGATAAAGCCTGGTAACAAGGGCTCAAAAAACAAAACAGAACTGTAAGTACTCTTCGTTAATATGTGCCTCGTGCAATAACCTCTCGCGGGGAACACCCATGAACAAGTGACGGGAATGCTGGTCATCTCCCGCAGGGATGTAAATTGCACATTTTGGTCTCACTTAGGCTGTTTGGGACCAATAGTCACTATATTTGCCTATTCAGGTATCGGTTAGAGCTCTGCGTAAAGAAATGTACAAAAATGCCGCGATGTCTGTGTAAGTATGGTCTCATTTAAGGGTCACTTTAAGCTTGAGCTACACTCACATTGGTCTGCCTTAGGGGTTTAATTTTAGTTTTCCGACTAACATCCCCGTCACTTTTACATGGGGTTCCCCCGGGAATCGCCCATTCACTAGCTGTATCTACATGAAGCTAGAAAATATGGAAGATTCACTTTTACAAACTTTTTGCTGATGAAATACATTTTAATCCTTTATTTTCCTACAGATCTAAACCCCTCACCCGAGTTTCCAAATCCAGAAGAGCTGCACTGAAAAACGTTCTGTGATAAATTCGCACAATACTTTCTATTTCAATCTATACCTGCAAATACAAATGTGGGATGTTGTAGTTGTCTCAATGGATTAAAAAAGGAATGCTTTGTCACGATAATCACTAATTAAATTAATAATCATTATACATGACAGTATCAGCCCTCTCTCAATAAGTACACCTAAAGTTACGCCTTTTCTCTCATTATTCACCGAATTCTCATCCAAGCCAACGCGTTTGCAAAAAACGTTTATTGCTGCTCACGGATTCACAGCTCGCTACTCGGGTGGATAGGTTACGCGTGGATTAACTTTGAGGAGAAAAATAGAGACTGCTCACAGTCTAACCTGAAGTCACTTTTAAGACTGAATTATTCATACTGTTTATTGTTATTTGCAGGCTCTTAATAGAAGCCAATGGAAGTAGAAAGTCATCAGTCCTGTCCGCACCAAGAAAAGCCAGAATAAAACCAAGCCAAAAGTTGAGGTAATCTTAGGACATGCCTGAGGTGAGGGCAGCACAACTTTGCACTGGCCATCCATTGATTTAAACAACGGTAATTTTAGGAGTTGGAAAGTAGACATTGTAATATAACTGAGACAGGCAGGGGCGTAGCCAGCCAGGATTTTCCACAGGTACACACAATTTTTAAATTTCCCAGCTCCCTCTCTGAAGTCCCAAATCTATTACCTCTTGATAAAAGGTAAGGTTACGCTTTAAGCCAAAGCCTTTTTACTGTCTATGAAATGATGTTTGTAAGTTGTAGAGTTCTTTATTGACTTTTGGGTTTATCATCAATCGCTTTAGTAGTTAAGTATCTCCGACTTTTATCTACAATTGATTGATTTGTTTGTTTGCCACATTGTCTTTGACTGGCAAAAGCACTCTACGTTGATATAATCTTTTACCAGGTGATCTGTGACGTCACTGCGGGGGCCTGGGGAAAGAAATTTTAATGCCGTATCCCATAAACCAAAGCTGACGGGAACAGATTGAATTGAATTGAATTGGTGCGCGCGTTGGTTTATGGGATACAGCATTAAAATTTCTTTCCCCAGGCCCCCGCAATGACGTCACAGATCACCTGGTACCAGTTTATTCTGATTTTTTTGCTCTCAACTCGTTTTCGTGATCAGGTAAGCACGTGGGTACCGTGCATACAGGTAGCTGCGCCCCTGATAGGAACAATAACCAAACATAAAATTACTTAATTAAAACAATTTGGTTTATTGGTTTGGTTTTTTGGTTTGTTTGCCATAAAAATGTACAAAGTAAAGGGAAAAAAAAATTATTTAAGATGTCATGGCGAGGAAGCCCAAGAGAAGCCACCAGGCTTATAAGGAATGGGCTCCCTCAGTAAAAATAATTAGAACAAAATATATCATAATTACAAATTAATGGCAGAGCCAAAGGAAATCTTCTGCTAAATACATTAGATAGTCGTACTAATTATAGTTTTAGGCTAAAAAAAGCGAAAGTGGCAAAAAAAAAAAAAAAAAAAAAAACAGAAAAAGAAAAAAAATACTACTATTTATGATAAGAGGAATGCTTTCAGCTTACAGCAAAAGGAAGCGGTACTTATTGCATTTTGAATTTCAAAACTAAGAGAGCTAAAAAATTTAGGACCTTGGAAACTGATTGAGATTTTGGTGACTTACGTTGTTTAGTTTATTCTAAGGAACGAACTATTCAAAAACTTGACCAATCTAGCCACCTTCACTACACCCTTGGTAATTAACGCATAAACAAACTCTCGACGTTTTGGAGTTGATCCATTTGTATAGGTTTTCAACAAGCTATGCTCTCTTTATACGACCACAGGTAAATCAATGAATAGCACTCTAACCGGTACTTCCGACAGTATGATCACTTATGAAGTAAATGAAGGAATGAGTGTAAATGGAATAAAAATAGTTCGAATATGATCCAGTCAATATTTGGTTACAAATAAATAATTTTTGAGAGCATAGGCAGATCTCCTTCTGTTCGGCCCAAGAACAGAAGGGGATCTGCTTGTGTTGAGAGCAACTTTTTCAGGTTCAGGGTTCCTACTTTTTTGAGGTTTTCCATCACCTGTGGGAACTCTGAGATTTCAAAGCAACTTCTTTGGAAAACTTCGGAGCCCAATCTGGATATTTCTAATCATTGCTGAAAAGATTATTGTGTGGCATATAGTCTCCCGATGCTAATGATATTTGAACAGTGCCAGCTATGTTTCAGAGGTTCTAATTATGGTACCATTTAAGACATTTCCTACTTTGTAAGAAGAATGATGTATCTGACAACCCTACAGTCGAACTGTGACGCATAATGCCTTTAAATAAAAATGTTTTCAAACTAACATTTCGAAAGTTTCCAATCCACTTAATATAGAATTGCATTAACCTATTTTTTTAATTTAACGCCTTACATTTCGCATTGTGGAGGCTAGGTTTGTAAGAAAGTATACAATCAAGTTTAGAAACCCAGTCGAATAGAACGAGGATGTTGAGTTTACGATTCTATATCATTTCGTCTAAAACGTCACTGTACGCATTAACCTGTGATTGCCGGTGAATTCTTGTCGACGTTCATGCAGAGAGACGAGGCCTGCCTTAGTGGGAGTCTTTTTGAATGAACAAGGGACAAAAATGACAGACATCGAGTGGCTTTGAATTGCTTCAAATTCGTATGGAAGGAATTAATATTCAGGCGTCATCCACCTTTTCAAAAACTGGGGGCCAGGATAATATTTATGACAAGAAAATGAGGCTTGATAAAGTACAATGATAATTTATTTTTCAAGATTCATCGTTATTGATGCAAAGTAAAAGTTTAGACACAGTCTAATGCAAATCTAAAAATATTATATCAACATATCTCGCCACCTCTATCGACCATCTGTCGTTTCATGATCTTGGGTTGCGGCAACTGTAAGTAGAAAGGCAAACAGAAACTGAATGAGAAGAAATTATAGACTGAGAACGCATAAAATATTTGCTTCTAGATATTTCGTTCCTGATACCGGCAGAAATGGCTTGGCTTTCAGCAGTCATGTGGCCTCAGGAGGGTTACGAGACAAGAGGATTGTAACCGTGATGGCGGGCTAGAACTATCAAACATCGTTGATGCAATTCCCTTGTCACGTGACCGTCCTGAGGTCACGTGAGTGCTATCTAATCCTGCATTCACTTCCGTTCCAGTCTACAATTTCTTCTCATTGACGTCAACGGAACGTGAACTTTTTCGCTTCTAAGCAGAAAGTGATTTTTAATCAATTATACGTCGCGCCACCGATCCAAGGGTTTTTAACCCGCTGCGCACTTTAGGAATCCCCGCTTTTCTCCAAACGTAACTATAAAACTGTCTCATCACAAAACATGGTATTGAAGCAACTGCCGTGGTTAGATCAGAGTAAAATAATACCTTACCATAATTATTCCGGTCTTTCCCTTGAAATTTGCTTAGTTTGCTTGACTCAAAGTGCATTGCTGGTAAAATAAAAAATACGTCGTTAAATGCAGTCAGACAGTTTATTTTCATGGGCTGGATATTTTTTTGGTAAAATCAACTTTCCTGGTGTTTTTCGAAATAATCTGCTTCCATAATGTTAGGCAAACTATTAAACTTGAATTGTAGCTAGACTAAACACTGATTACAATGTTCTTACATTAATTCAGTTAAAAAGCAAAAGTACATACCAGTTTTGACTTCCCGCTCAGATAGCTCTCTTTCCCAGAACGCCAAGTTATCGATCTTTAATGGGAAGCCATACAACGGTTGATCCGAATTGTTTGGCCGACCAATTACAAATGTTGTGAACGAATCCTGAGGTCTGGAAACAAGAGCCGGCCTAGCGCTGGCTACGAGGGTACCATTGACAAAAAGCTTGAGTTGGCCCTTTTCCCGCCAAGTGAAAGCGAGGTTGAACCAACCGCTGGGAAGAACAGGTGTGTCCAGTTTCCACTGTTTGTTCTTTATGCTTAGTATGACGATGTACCTCGTAGGCAAATACAAAACGGCAAAACCACGCGCTTTGGTAGACTGGCCGCCACTAGACATGATGTAGGAGCTTGCTGTCTTGTTGAGCGACGTTTTGTTGAGTTTTAACCACGACATGACCGTTATGCCGTTGTCTGCGCAGCGTCCGGGATCACTAAAGCAGGTGTCTGAACGAATAATTCAGTTTTGTCAGCGCTTCACGCAATAAAACCATTAAAAGATTCAAATATGGAAAAAAGCGTTTTTACGCTGATTTATTTCAACCGTGACCACGCCAGCATTGATGACATGCGGCGAACACCTACTGCCTTAAGACCACAATCTTTGTTCGCGAATGTAAGGGTTTTTTCCTACAAGCTTTATTTGTATACTGTCTTGCAAAATCGTAGTCAGTGTGATACTTGGCCAGAACTAATAAAATAATAATAATAATTATCGATGCTATTTCTTCCTTTTCAGTCCTCTTTATATCTTCTCGGCAGGACAAAATTGGATTCAATTAAGGTGTTTCGATACAGTTTTTCGGAGACCATACCGATATTTTTCTATCGCCTTAAGGTGGCTCGACTGGTTTTTTTTTGGGGGAATACCTCCCAAGTTTGAGCATTAACTACGTCGCCATGAGTAAAGATATGGAAAAAAGATTACAACAACTGTATTAAATAATGATGAATATTTCATATGATCTGGGTTTTATTGCAATCGGAGTCGCCATGGCAACGTAACGACGCCATTACGTTTTCTATCTATCTTTGTGTTTCTCTGTACCCGGAGTTTTTTTTTAAAAATCGCTTAAGGGAGTTTGTACCTGCCATAATTGCCTCAATTATGGCAAAGTTTGAACAAATTCTGAGAGCGTTTTCGAGATATTTTGAAACAAAGTTTTAAGCATCATAAAAACAGTGAAATAGCATGCTATCCACACAATTAGCTAATTTTTCAAGAAAATGATAAGCTTTGGAAACGCGGCTTCATCTCATAGTAGTTTGATTCCATTGAAAACCTCCTACAAAAAAGAGGGGAATTGCTCTGGGCGATCGTGAGTAAGAAGAATTTTATTAACTTGCATTCAGCTGCTTTTGTAACAGTTTTTGCACGTAATTTGGTCCATGCCTACAAATTTCGCATTTTTCAAAAAACCGCTCGATAATTTTTTTTATAAATTTGAAAATCCCGAGATCAATTGTCAATAAATATACCCTGCAAGTTCCAAGAACATTGAAAACAGGAAAGGCTTTTAAATAGGGCCTCAAATATAACCAATTTTCCTCCCAGATTTTGTGTTTACGACTGAGCGACCATATTATACGTATACACTGGCATTGTTTTCAAGTTTCATATGCACGTGCAAATTTAGCAAAAACATAGAAGAACCTAGCCTACGAACCGGCCAAAAATCTGCGTGAAAAAATTCACTGTTTTGACGTTATGCTAATGTTTGCTAATTAATGCGCACGGTACATACCTCCATGACTAGCACATTTCAAAAGAGAAAAACAAAGAGGCTTAATTTTTTACGAAATATTCTGTCGCACTGAAATCTACTAGTCATGGAGGTATGTACTGTACGCATTAATTAGCAAACATTAGCATGACAAACTCCAATCCATAGTCAATCACTGGGGAAACTTTTATAGCGATCGGACACGGATAAAATCCCTTTCAAGACGATAGAAAAATATCGGTATGGTCTCCGAAAAACTGTATAGAAACACCTTAATGAATTTCACACGATTAGAATGAAAAAAAAGCCTTCTTCAGTATATTCTTTTTCTTCTTTCACAATCCTAGAGTTAGGAATGACAGACTTCCTCATTTATCGTGTTTAATATTTCACTAAAACCTCACAGTGAGGTGTAATTGTGCTCTCTTTGACGCGTTTATTGCGGAACTTACCATTAGTTTCTTTCAGAGAAATCCATCCGCCATTGGTATCTCCAACCAGACCCCTCTCGGTTGTATTTGTAACAAGGGCACCGCCCTGTAAATGTATTTTTCGACCACGTACTTCATCAATAAGAAAAGAATGGTTTACAGACGATTTGAAGTGCCAAAGGCAGCTTGCGTCCATATTTGTCGTTGATGCTGTACAGAAAACACAGCGATAGTAAGACATCTCCCGATATCAAGATGAAATACTTAAAATATCATTTACCGATAACAAGCAGGAGCTTAAGACAGTTATCACAGTTTACAGCTTTCCTTCATATTTGTCCTTGATGCTGTACAGGTATCATAGCAATGGTAAGATGAAATACTAACCTAACTTTTACCGATGACAAGCAGGAGCCTAAAAGAATTATCACGGTTTGGAAATAAGTAGTCTGCGTCTGCCAGATTTGTAACAGGTAATGCACGAAGGTAACCGCAATGCAATAGTCTGGACAAAGGCCTATTAAAATAACAGTGACTGCGCAACGTTCTAGTGATGGGATTATGGCAAGGTTTGCAAGCTTGTGCTCCTTTTAGGAAGCCTAGAATGTTGAATGTAGTAAAGGTCATGATCGAGTTTGAAACTTCTGCACAGTTTCAGAGGTTTAACGTTCTCATCATAGTGATGGTTTTTGCTTAATCGTATTGCATCCTCTCAATTTGTCCTCTCGAAGCAATTCAATTTATTGCTTGGACTCTGAGAAAGGACTCAAGCAGCCATCATAACATGTTTATAATTAGGGGATACCTCAGGAGGCGCCAGTGAATCCAGCTTCTGAAAAAAGAAATCCACGGGGGAAGGGGTAGATAATCTCATACAAGGGCTCATGGTTCTTAGTCACTGAATTAACCAACGTAATCAAAGCTGACGTTGTAGTCACTCACCTGAATTCTTGGACCTAGCTATTGTGCTTCGTTCGCCCCACGCCATTTGGAGATTATTTCCTGATGACCCTCGATTGCCATCGTTATGGTTGGGTATTTTAATAACTGAGCTTTTTTTCTTTCCGGCCCCTGCGGAAGAGAGTCACAAGGAGGTTATTCCTACTTACGTCTTGTTTTATGCACCACTACTGTAGAGCTGAAGCAACATAGACAAATTAGAATATGCGACTTTCAGTTCCACATACTTTGCTTCCGTCGTCTTCGTCTGATTGGTCTGCGTACTCGTCGTCCCCGTCTTCTCATCCTTATGCGAGGTATTCGTCGTCCACGCATCATTTTTCGCCTGCGACGCCGGCGTATTCCACGAATTCGTCGTCCCCTTCGTCTCATCTTTATGCGACGTATTCGTCGGCCACGCAACATCTTCCGCCTGCGACGCCAGTGTATGCGACGAATTCGTCTGCCACGTCGCAATTTACGTCTGAATCTTCTCCAGCCTACACGACGCCCTCCTCGGCCTCTTCCTCTAGCTCGCCCCAGTCCTTTGGCTACAAACACAGACACAAGATTGATCGATTGTCAGATATTCCAGGCATGAGTGTGCATCTTAGGGAGGTGAAACCTTTACGCAAGTTGTCCTTTCAACTTGATATTGTTTTGTTGATAAATAAACGATTTGACTAAACTAAAATGGGTTTCAAATTGTTTTTTTCCATATCTCGACTAGCTTTTGCGAAACACGTTCATAGTTTCATGAAAGCATATATCATATTTCAATCCCGAAGTAATCTCGAACCTAGACTAGTGACTATTAAGTTACTTCAGAGTTTGAAAACTACAGCTACACTTGTACATTACACTTGTACTACACTCTTTTTTATAAGAACGTCCACTTTTTGAGTTGAGCCTGGACCGTTCTTATTTGGGCAGTTTCAGCCTGGAAATGTCCTTACGGATGTTCTTAAATTCCAGTAACGGAAATCTGATAACTTTAAGCTACATAGGCAAGATAAAACAATGATTATACAAGTACAATGTAAACGTAGCATTGACCATATACAATAGGAATGTGTTGAACAAAATTTTATTTGCACTCTGATTCCATGTAGGACATTATGTAAAACAGATTCTCTTGACTTACGAAAGTAAGATGTAAAAGCCGTGAAAAATAAATTGTTCTTCTTTGACCCTTGGGTATGTTGTTAGCATGTTCTTAATATTTTGGCAAATATAATGCTGAACGTTCTTGCAAAAAGGTTCTCATAAGAAGAGTGCTCACTAGTTATATTGAGCAAACCACTGGTTTATGGCGCTTTAACCCATTTTAATTACCTCCACATGCTGTTCGTTTTATGGACCGCACTACTCGGCTCAGGCCTCTGAAATCAGCGTTGAACACATATCGTCGACTCGCTGTCATTTGAATAAGCTGAGCCCGTCTGAATTTTTTGCCGATTCCAAGCGCTAAAATACGCACGCCTGTGTTTCGGAGGTCGCGTGACGGTCTTACAACCCTGTCTTGTGAAATGCCGTCGGTCATGACGATAAGAACCTGGAGTGGAAATGGTAGATCATATATAGTAACATCAAGGAGGGGACAATTCTTTCGTCAATCACACATTTCATTGTAATAAGCGTACAATTTCGGTTACAAGCCATGAGCGATTTGTCTTGGATGTGTCCGTTAAAATGGACATTAGTCAAGAGCTATCCAACAAGCAAAACTTGTTTTTCTTCCTGGAATGCGGAATCTTAATGCTACCTTAAACACAAGAAGGAGTGTTTCATCAGGTTTCCAAACACAGAGTGGCTTCAGGCAACAAGGCACAACCTAACCCCAACCTTAAACCGGCTTCGAAAATATGTTTGGATTCTTTATAGCTTCTTAACAGGGGAGTCTGGTTAAAAGCATTGTTTTTCGAAGACTTGAGGGCTCGATTCAAAGACCTTTTCTGAGATTTCGAAGAAGGCTTAAATTTACGTTTGGTTTCAAAAACTTTCATCATACTCAACTGTAAACTGTCATAAATCAGCCATTTCAAAAAATGTCCGGAGGGCAACACTTTCCACGACATGTACACTACTGGATCCGGCTCAATTGGGGAATGGTTCTGAATAAAGGACTTTATATTCAACTCTTACCTTCCGCCTATTGTTCCTTCTTTTAAACAACCGATATCTGGCAAATCTTAGCGCGCGTCCGATTCTCGTGCCTCCTCTCGGGTACCTGATGCGACTTATAGCGTATAAAACGCCATGTTTGTTTCTAAAGCGTCTGAAATTGAACACTAGCCATGCACGGGAAGCGAACAAAACAACTCCAACTCGGGTGTGTCTCGGGGAGACGCGGAAAGATGCCACTACTCGTTTGACAAAATTGAGACATCGACGGAAGTTTCCTCGACCGTACGCCTCGATACTTCCAGATCCGTCAATTAAGAAAGCCAAATCAAGACGACTGCGACACACTGAAAATTAAAGGGTGTAGTTTTATTAAAAAATCCTAATAATGCTTAGCTTTCATGAGAAGGTTTGCAATGCCGAGCTATATAACAAGTGGGCACCGAGTGGCGGGTTTTGCCCAGTTCTCATCGTTGGGCGTTGTTTTAGGACGTCTTATTACTAATACTACTAACAGAGTTTTTTTCGATTTCTTTTTTCAACTGTGGTCCTTACAATTGACACAAACCAATCGGCTGGAAACCTTGTGCATAAACAAAAAACTATGAAATTTCACGTGGTGGGAGAACGACCTATTACCAACAATGTATATCCAAATCAGCTAAACAGACTAAAAACTGCAGAAAAATTGCATGGCCTCAAATCACAGCCCATGCTTTCTGAAGCTCCCCAAACGGGATGGCGCGAACTATTTGATTTCCAACTAGATTTTCGGATTTCCCTCGTAAATGCATAATTTTAATGACTTACCAGGACCACTTGGTCTTATGATGGGTCCTGGAAGGGAAGGCCTGGGACGAAGTGGGCGACCTGGCACAAATATGTTTATTATTGATCAGATGCAAGCAGTTTGGATGGCAATTAACAACAAGTAATTCAAGCACTTAAATAAGCTATCCTAGGTAAGAGGCGTGGGTCAAGTACAGCAAAAACGTTGAAGCTACCATAGTGGCAGCTTGACGGGCCAGAAATCTTAGAGTTAGCGCGAGTAGATACTAAATTTGGGTCTTACTTTGGCACAATCTCCTTGCGATTCGTCGCGCCACCCGGGTAAGCCCTCTAAAGTTGCTGGTGAACACTAATCGCCTGTTTGTAGCAATTTGTTGAAGTTGTTTTCTTTGGTACCGTCTGCCGATTCCTAAAGCGAACACCCATACACCTCTGCTCCGTAGAGCAAGTGCGGGTCTTCGAACTGAGTCTTGTGAGATGCCATCTGTCAGAACGACAAGAGCCTGCAGAGGAAACGAAATTCAGATACAGTGCATAGTAAATTATAGAAAATGGACCGTTAGATATGGTTTAAGTGCACTGGTAGCATAAAAAATTTGATTCCTTTGCACGAGTAATGAAAAAACGTAAAATTTTATTGGGAAACAAAATTTTGAAGCCTCATTTTGTTATAAAGTTTTACCTTAAGCGCTCTTCTGCTTCGTCTAAACAATCGATTCAGGACAAAGTACAAAGCTTTTCCAATCCTGGTTCCTCCATGAGGGTATCTTATTCTGCTTATGGTGTACAACACTTTTGCCTTGCTCGTGCTGCGATAGAAGTCCAGTATTAGCCAAGCACGGGAAGAAAACAAAGCTACCCCCACACGGGTACGGCCGGGGGAAATTCTGAATGACGACACTAGCGTCTTGACGAATTCAATACATCGTCGGAAGTTACCGCGACCAGAGGTTTCGATACTCCCAGATCCATCAATCAAGAAAGCCAGGTCTAGTCGTCGACGACACACTGGATAAAAATATAATTAGAAAAGTCAAGACGTACTGGAATTTTAATGAGAGCACGTGTTGCATAAAAGTATCAGTAAATGAAAGAGAACACAAGAAATAGAACTTTGAAATTAAGGCATTGACTTACCTCGACCAGAGGGCCTGGGCCCAATCGGGACTGTGATAGAAATAAAAATATACATTTTATTATTTGCGCGCAATAAAGAATCAATTCAGGAAAAGTAAAGGTGTTCACAACCATAAAAGTACACAGAGCTGGAAGTTTCCCTTGTAGTATAAGCCACCCACAAGTGTTAGAACTTCCACCCACTGAACAAGATACTTGTCCATCACAGGGTTTCGCTATGGGAACGCGACGGCTAGAACCCAGACTGCCATCCGAACAGTTCGAATCGACGCGTTGACAACTAAACTGCAACGCCTACACCATTAATTTTGCAGCAATAAGCCAAGATATGTCAAAAATTCTAACATCACAACGAAGCTTTCTGGTTCAACTTGAAAATTTCCAAGGAACCTTATACTTATCTAGCAAGCAACTGAATGGTAAACGCTCAAATAGAAGAGAATATTACGACTTGGGGAAGTAAACACAGTAAGAAATATGGCACTAATAATTCATAATTTGAAACCCCTTCCTTGATATTCACTTTCATTTGTGTTAAAAGCCTATCACGTTGTCCCAAATATAATTAACAGAGCAAAAGTATACTAAGTTTCAATCCTACCTTTCCCTGCACAGACGTGTTTCTTGATGGACCGTACAAGGTAGTTTAGTCTGGCAAAGTTTGTTCTGTAAACATTCTTCGAACTGGACGCGATTTGAGTCAATTGTCGACGGCTCGTTCTTCTTCCGATTGCAACTACGAAAGTGTTTACTCCACTGTGACGAAGGGCGAGAGATGGCCTTAAGACTCGATCCTGCGACATGCCATCCGTTAGCAAAATAAGGGCCTAATAAAAGAAATAAATCCAGAATATTGACTACATCACAGTTAAATCGGAGGAAGTATGTTGTTAAATTGGTTATTACAGCTGCAATACAGACAGCTTACCATTGCAATGTTGTTTTTTAGTAGTTGCATTGTAAGATGCAATCTCTCCTGTCGCTGTCAAAAAAGACTGCTCATTCCACGGGAAAAAGAAATTTAAAAAAATTATTGTGACTTGTTTGCTGTGTCAAGTTTCACATCATTTATTCAATAGTGGGATCATCTGAACTTAAATTCTCAGCTTCCGTTTTTAATGAGCGACATCTAAGTTCCTGAAAATGATTCCTTTCCTAAGCAAATACGTAAAATATTTCACTTTGCAATGCCCACCTTTCGCCGTCTGCTTCCTCGGAAAAGTCTGTATTTTACAAAGCGCAATGCGCTTCCAATCCTTGTTCCTCCACGGGGATACCTGATTCTATTTATTGCTCGGTAGATCTGTCGATTATTTCTGAAACGGTTGAAACCAAAAACAAGCCAAGTTCGAGATGAGAAGAGAGCTACGCCAACCCGGGTGAAGGAGGGTGACACTGTGAAGGAAGCTACCATCCTTTTGACGAAATTAAGACAGCGCCGGAAGTTGCCTCTGCCTGAACGCTCAATGCTGCCAGAACCGTCAATCAAGAAAGCTAAGTCCAGACGTGCACGACACACTGAGAGAAAAAAGAAAAAGGTGAAAATCATATTAAGCGAGGGAAGCAGTAATAATAACAAATTCGACCTTATATAGGTAATTCGATTGGAGGAGTGTTTGACTCCTACCTCATAAGGTTATGCAAACCCTTCCATGAAAATCCAATGAGAGGTTTTATATCGATCAGTGCGATTTTACAGCAGCCACGTCTGAAGCCATGTCTTCAAAGCGCAAATTGGACACAACATTAAATCCACGGTTCCAAAAATTAGACACACGTTCTTTATTATGTACCTACCTTTGCCAGACGGTCTGGGAACAGGTGGTGGCCGTGGTCTGGGTCTTGGTCGCGGCCTCGGTCTAGGTCTGGGTCGTGGCTTCGGTCTTGGTCTAGGTCTGGGTCGTGGCCTTGGTCTCGGTCTAGGTCTGGGTCGTGGTCGACCTAAAGAACACAGAACACCAAAATGACTAAAGCTACACGCAAATGGACGTACAGCCGTAGCATTGTTGGCCAACAACTCCCAACATTGTTGGATGTTGCATGTTGCGTCCGTTTGCACACCCTGTTGCATGTTGTTCTGCAAAGTTTGAAACCGGTCAAAATTTAAGCCCCGTGCAAGCGGGCGCAACATTGTTTGCCAGCAAGTCCCAACATTTTTGGGAGTTGTTGTGTCCGTTTGCACGAATCTTAAAGCTCCGTTTAAACGGACGCAACATTGTTGACCAACAACTCCCAACATTGTTGGATGTTACATGTTGCGCCCGTTTGCACACCCTGTTGCACTTTGTTGGATGTCGTTGCGTGTTGTTGTGCAAAGTTTGAAACCGGCCAAACCTTTCAGCCAACAACTCCCAACATTTCTTTTGTTCCGTTATCGCCGAAGCGTAGCGCAACAATGTTGGATCCGTTTGCACAGCTCTTTTAACATTGTTGGGGCCACGCACGCTTATTACGCATGGATTACAAAGACTTATGGGTCGTATTCTTCCCACGATACACTGCAGGTCCCAAACTTGTTGGGAGTTGTTGCGCCCGTTTGCACGCAGCCTAAGCTTCAGCTACATTTAAATAACAAAGATCTTAGCTAATAACATCTTCCAATTTTTATTTTTAGTCCTTCAACTAAAATATTCCTAGAGTATACATAGTACAACACAATTCCTATGACTTGATTCAACTCCTTGATGGACAAAGATGGGTATTTGACTTGTCAATTCACCAATTTGCCAACTTGGAGAAAGAGTTTCTGCAAGTCATGAAAATTGAGATAATGTTTTCAGAGGTTGAGAGTTGTGTCCAATGACCGGAATACTTGGCGTAGTCGCACTGAGTGATTGTAGTTTTGAGAGAGGAATTATTCCTATCAGATAATTGTAATTTTCCTTGTTCCATTCGCGTAACTTCAATCGCATTGATTTGGACGATACTCCACTCACAAGAGTGGACTGTGAACACCATTGACCATATTAAGTCCACAGAGCATGCTGTCAAAACTCTAGAGAGAATGTCTATTCAGTCATCAGATGTTTTTTGAATTCAGTACTGAACAGATCTCGAGGTGTACCTTTTATGATAATGATATAAACATCATTTGCCCAAGGACCTCCTTTCCCTCCTCGACATCGCTTTGATCGACCGTACATTTTGTATGTGATTTTAGCTCTCGGACCCATAAAGCACTCGCCACCGTTTTGTACAGCAAAGATTCTGTAACCTCGCTTTCGCGCTTGGCGTGCGCAGTCTCTGACAGCATACTTCAAGCCTCTCAAGTTGGCCACCATACTTCCTGCAGATCGTCTTCGTTTGTCTCTAAAGCAGCCAAGATTTCGGATAACGACATTGGACCACCCACGAACTAGAATGTAACAGAGGATGGTTAGACAAAAGCAAAAAAACTAGTATTCGGGATTTATTTTTATTACATGACTAAGTTTAATGTTTGGTCATCAATAAGAAAAATTCATCAAGACCTTTGGTGTTTCTGTTGTTTTCATTCGATATATCAAGGCTCCTGGTTTAAATCGACTTAGAGACCTCTACCACTTTGTTCTGTTCACACCATCATTACAGTATTTGTGAATTATTGAAATGTTTGGCAGACCAAAAGTGGAAACCACCAGCTGAACTGAACTTTTTTACTTTTGGCAAGAGCAATATGCTGACAACTGGATGAAGCACAAATTTATTTTCAGTTATACTGAGGCCCAATAAAATTCGAGGCACGAATGGGATGAGAAAAGAAAGTGAACACATATGGTTCTCTCTACTTTGATATTTTGAGCTCTTTCAATTGAAAGCGTTTCGGAATGAGGATAGACAAAGAAGTTGGAAATGTTTATTTCCTCCAAGGGTTTGAAACAACTGAAATGTTGTGTACATATACAACCACAGTTGATACTACAGTCAAATATCTCCTTGCCCAAAAAGGCATACAAAAGATCACACGAGGTTAATGGGTTATGTCTATGCAGAATGACCTTTTCGTCTTGTTTCCATTTCAAACACACTAATAACTGTAAAAACAACTATTGTCAGCCAATCAGGGTTGTAAATATCAGGGAGTAATCTTACCGTAAAAACGGATTTAGATTATCCTTAATTCTGAAGACGGACAGTCCAAGGTACCTGATGTCACGGATCAACAGAGTAATTTTAACTAGACTTACGTTTTCCAAATTTGTACACATCCATTGCCCATGATCCTCCTCTTCCTCGCCTGCAGCGATTGGTCGGTCCATATCGGTTATATGTCTGATGAGCCCGTGGGCCCGAGTAACATTCTCCACCGTTCTCTAATGCAAAGACTTTGTAACCTCGCCTTAAGGCTGCCATAGCACATGAATTGATAGGGTCTTTGTGCCTGTGGAAATTGCGGAGTCTAGATTTAATAGCTCGTCTTCTTTTGTCATTATAACAGCCTTCCCAGTAGTAGGTAGCCTGTCCAGGACGTGGAGGTTTGGGTCGAGGAGGTGGTCTTGGCTTTACACCTAAGGTAGGAAAAAATTTAAAACGATAGGGATTAAAAAAAAAAAAAGAAAAGGAAAAGGAAAAATGTCTTTCCTTTTACATACACTACTATCAAAACTAGCTATAAAGCACAACGGTTATTTTGCCTTGGTTGCCAAACACGCTACTCACATTTTAACACCCTGTAATAATAATAATAATAATAATAATAATAATAATAATAATAATACCTTGTTTGTTTCAGTGTCTACCGACCTGTTACTCCGCAAGCTTTCCTTTTTATCACTCTGACAACCGAATTCAGATTTCTGAATCGTGCTGTGAACACGAGTCGACGGCTGGATGCCATTTGTCGTAATTGGCGAATGTTGTAACGCAATCCCAAACCTAACGAGATCACTTCAACTCCTCCTTTGCGCATGGTTCGCGCAGGTGCAGTCACGCTGTCGTACGAGCGACCATCTGTCATGACAATACACACCTTAATAAGACGAAAAAAGGAAATTGTATCGATCAGATTAATTAGTTATAAGGTCTATCCACATGACGTAACAAATTGCTTGTTCACTGTTTGAGAGATTTTCGTGTTTTTTCAAAGCCAGGCCTTTTCATTACTATTCAACTGTATGTGTTCTGTTACCGAAACTGGATCTCTTTCGCACCCCATGGTTAAGGGCGACTTAGGCCCTGACGGCCTTAAATTAGAATGCGAATCAGAAGGCCTTTTCTGAAAAACCTCCTGAAGAAACGGCTTTATTCATTGCGCTACATCATCGAACGATGTGGAAAGGTAACATTCAATTCCAAGCCTAAACATTTAACATACGAATTTCTTTCTTTCTTTTGACCCTTTGATAGCAACCACTGTTACAGAGACTTGAAAGGTGCCAGATGAATTCTGGGGGTCACCCATGTTAAATATCATCATTTGCATGCATGTGTCTTTACGAACGTTCTTTACGATACGGCAAAACGGGTAACAAAAAAGTGCAATCAAATGAAAACTGATCCTCGCAGGTGTGAACGCAATTTATGCAACTGCGCAAGAAGCCAGAAAAAAATTCAGAACTTGAACCCGTGACCTCGCATTACTGGTGCGATGTTCTAACCAACTGAGCTATGAAGCCACTGATGTTGGGAGCTGGTTATTACATGATTTATTTCATGCACATCTATCAAAAACGTGCATTTCGTTTTACAACATTGCTGCAAAACAAGTTGAATACCGATGCTGCCTGTTTAACCACCCAAGAATCAAACCTGTCTTGCAAAAAATCGCGTTGTTGCAGCTGACGAAAAGTTGTTGCAGAAAGTAGAGTACTCGATTTTACTTTTTGCAACAAAATCTGTACATGTTGCGCGTTTAACTGGGCTAAGGCAAACTTGCTTCACAGCAAGTGACGTAAGACTCTTGTATGACGTAACTCCAGCGTAACTTTATTCAATCAGAAGTCAGTAAACGCGCTTTTTAACTCGTTTTGTTACAAAAAAGTTGTGCGTTTTGTTGTTTGTTTTACCGTAGCTTTAGTGCTACGGGCATAACACGAGTACTGTGGAAAGGGAAGGAAAAGCTATGATTCTTTGGATTTTCCATCCGACACTCTTAGCGTTACAGCAGTCAAATAATACATACCTTTCGTCTCTTACTTCGACGGAAGAGATAGCGGTACGCGTATCTAAGGGCCCTGCCTGTCTTGGTCCCTCCCCTTGGGTACCGTATGAGACTTACAGCTTTAAGGACCTGGTTTTTGTTGCCATACCGATTAAATCCAAATATCTTGTAAGCCCTGGTGTTATACAGAACGGCACCAATTCGTGTGAAACGGCGCGATAAGACGAATGTGCGAACCATGTTCTTTATGAACTGAAGACAACGCTTAAAGTTCTTGATTCCCACGCTACCAGAGCCATCAATGACAAAACCAAGGTCAAGTTTAGCTTTGCAAACTATATAAAAAAATGAAATGTAAAGGAAAATGGAGAAAAATAGTTAAAGCCATGAAATCCTTCTTCTTTTCCAAGTTAATCCCTTGCTAAAAAGGAATACATGTTACATTGTCCTTAAATAATAAATTAGGGGCGTACTTTTGACAAACAAAGGAACACCATGAAGGATGTAGAAGTACGAAGGTTTTTCGAAGTCACTTATAATTGTCTGTCGTTGGCAGGGAGTATTCAGCTGGTTTTTGTATCCAATGCACTGCTGAACTAAGTAACACGTTGGCAAACGGCTGAAATCGCTCACAGGTTGTCTATAAACTGTATAAAGGACTCGTTGTTGAAATTCTTGTAAATTTAGTTTATATACTTACCTCTTCCACCAGGTCTCGGTCTCGGCACAGGAACAGGCATCGGCCCTACGACAATATATTCAAGATCCACCTTTATTTGGCTATGTTTGTCACGATCAGTCATCTTTGGTTAGTTTGTGCGAGTTCTTATGGGACAAATACAGCCGGTAACTATGCTATGTATACAATCACCCGCAACCATAACGGTTTGACTTTCACTTTTTTTGTTGAGATTACTTCTAATACTAGGTCATTTACTTAAAGTGGCTACGTCACGCTATTTTGTACCTTTTAAAAAAGCTGAAAGATGTCTTTGTATCAGTTGAATTGTTATTTAATACTATATTTAGGGAGTGACACTGTTTCCTTTCGTTTGTTGAAAACGAATGGTACGGGTTGAAAGTTGGGCCAATGTTTTCAATTTTTAAAGCTATGCCTACAAAAATTACCAAAAAATATTATGGCTAGTACACCCCAGTGAAATTTGTTCGACATCTTAACCTACAGGAGCATTTTGTGTATATGTAAAGACATTAAGTAATGACTTCAACACAGAATTTACCTAAAACATTAATATCCTCATGACATAGCCCCTTCTAGGCTAGTTGAAGCACTTGGAGCTCATAATTCAGTGGCGGATCCAGAACAGATAATGAGGGGCGGTCATCCAGACATTGAGTTAAGAGGTGGGGGGCGGTCTCCAAAAAAATTTCTTTTCGGCCCTTCGGGCCTCAGTTTGGTCTAACAATAAGGGGGTCCAGGGCCCTCCCATGGATCCGCCACTGTAATTATTATCCATTATGACAAAAAACAATGTCATTTTACAATCGCCTACCTTTTCTAAAGCAAGTCTTCATACGCCGTCGGATCATATTGGTGGTCAAAGCCGCGCTGTAAAGTTGCAGGCAGGCAATTCTTCCGCGGAAGTAGCGTCGGTCACCTTGTCGTGCTCCAACTCTAATCTCGTAATTTGTAGCCAATGATACCTTGCCTATCTTGCGACGTGCTACCATCTTGCCGTTGATATAGAGCTTGGCAACACCCGTATTTTTGTTGTAGGACGTTCCAACGAATTGCCAAGTTCGCGGCCTGACTCCGCGGTAAGCCAAAGCATGCGTGAAGCGCCGGCCAATACGCTGCGTGTAGCGTACAAAGAGCGTCTTCGGACTTACCATCCATAAGTGCACTCCCCATCCATTGCGTTTATAGTTCACGATTGGACCCGCGTTTCCTTGGTGATATATCCACCCTAATATGGTCACACAGCTCCTTAAGTCCAGTGTTCCTCTGTTAGGGATTTCCACGTAACTACTTCGTCGGCCAGGGAAGTAGTAAGAGCCATATGGCAGCCTATCAGGGCCTGGGGCAAAAAAGACCCGGGAGGGACGACCAGCCGGGTTTCTGTTCCGTATTTCTCTTCCCCCGTATGCTTTACTAAACGGAAATATGGCAATAGACGATATGGCGTCTGTTAGGAAACAAAGAAAAGATATCTGTCTAAAGATGGAGATTAATTATTCAGCTATGCATGTCTCCTCTAACCCAATAAATAAAATAATCTATGTACAGTCACCGATTTGTTGATTCATATTTTCTTTAGATAATATTACTTAAACCGTTGTCCATTGTCTGTGTAGTGGTCTGATATCAATTGAATTGAAGGGACCAGTTTTCGAAAAAAAAGGTACTTGAAACAAGCTGAATTTAAGATATATGTTTATAGTACAAAAGTGTAACGCTTTTTTACTTACGTGGCTTGTTGGGTTTTTTCAAACCTAAAAAAGAGAGAAAGGAATTGATAGATTGTTGAAATGCTGTTCTAATAGCTATAGATTGAAGTTACTTTCTAACATGAATAACACTAACAGCAATCGTAAAAACGAAAGAGCATAGGCTACTACGAAAAAAAAACAAACAACAGAAACAACAAAAACAAATCATACCCCCCCCCCCCCAAAAAAAAAAAAAAAAAACATCACCGACACGGAAACAACACAAACAACAATAACAGCGCTAAAAACAAATGGTGTGATGTTCACACCTTGACTACCCGATATGTGACTATGTTACCTCATTTCGCTCTGTCGGACGCCACTTTGAAACAAGAGCTTAGCAGCGTCTCCAAAGCAGTGGACTGCCCCAAAACTAAATAAAACGTTATGCGCACTGGACCCGGTGCCCACGTCACTTTGTGCCCGAATACAATGTCTCCAGCACTAGAAACGTGCCCGAATTCTAGCGTGGGTACTTAAAAAAAAGGGTGTCTACGCTTCGGTGCCTAACGAGTACCGCATTCGGGCACCATGCTCGGGCGGCAAATGTTAACGCTGCGTACGTAAGATCATGGTATATCTTAATTCTAACTAAATTTTATGCCAAGGTAATTTGTTTCATTCAAGAGGTTTTCCAAGCAATTTGATTGTTACTTATCTGGAAATTTGACAGTGTCAGCATGTGCATCCGACTTAACCTGCATGGCAAAGTTCACGTTCAAATTGATAAACAAGCCACTTCATTTTTCAAGTAACCTTCAAAATTTATGAACATGGAGTTGCTGTTTAAGATCCAACAGTATCTTGTTAAAAAATTTGAATATGACCTGTGCGATGCAGGTTACGCTGGATTCATGACACACATTCGCATCAACAACTTTATGAGAATAAAATCTCCCTCACTTCAAGGTAATACGGATGCTAAAAAATCCAGTTACCTTTGCAAGCCTTTTGTTTAATCGCTCTCACAAACGAACCCAAGTTTTTAAAGTCTGCGGTAAAAACATGCCGACGATTGCTTGCAATCTGAATGAGTTGCCGCATGCTGAAACGTTTTCCAACGCCCAAAGCAAAAACCTCCACGCCCATGTTGCGTAACGTCGCAGCTGGCTGCCTCACTTTGTCGTACGACTTGCCATCTGTCATCAATATGAGGACCTTTCGGTCATTACTCCTTGCAAACAGGTACCTTCTTGAGTATGATAGCGCGCGACCTGTCTTGGTTCCTCCGCTAGGGTACTTGATCTTGTTGATAGCACGCAGTACGTCGCTGAGACGTTGGTATCTTCCGAACGAGAATACTGGGATGACGCGATGAGAGTATACTAAGATGCCCACTCTTGAATATCGAGGTGAGATAGTAAACGAGCTCACCAAGTTTTTGATGAAGTTCAAACACCTGATAAAGTTGGCACGGCCAACACTTCCGGAACCATCCACAATGAAGCCCAGGTCTACACGTGCCTTGCAGACTATATTAGAAAAAAATGGCATTACAAACGTTTTTTATCGATTCGAACGCAGGTTAATGTTCCCTTCTGATCCAACAATTTCCGATTAAATTAACACCTAAAACCAATCTTCTATATTTACGCTTAAAAATCAAGGGTGATGTTTTTATAAGCGATCATTTTTAAGCAGCCTTTCTTGTAAGAAAAATATTAATTCTGCAGGTAATGTAAATCCTAAAGATATAAGAAAACAACAGATTATCATTTGTTTTTGTAATTTCCCATGGATATGAAGAAGAAAAAAAGATTGGAAGCAATTTAAAGTTTATATATTTTGAGGAGTTTTAGGCTGAATATCACTTCAGCTAGTGAAGCATTCTACACCTGTATGTAAAGCAGTGATACCTGGCAGGGCAGGACGAGGTCGAGGTCTGGGACGAGGAAGCGGTCGAGGAACAGGTCCTAAGATGACAAACGGAAAAAAAAAATTAAAAAATTAAAAATTAAAACGTAAATGCGTCAGAAATTACAATTCATCTTTGTTACGACTGTTCTTAACTTAACAATTTTTAAATATAGCCAGCCATTTTTAATTTTGTTCTCTCAGATAGAGATAACGCTGAAATTTGGTCCGGGCTACTTGTCACCCTACGTGTAGTCTACACGGGCACTGACAGATTAGAAAACAGAATCTTCGGAGAAAGTTTAGCTTTTTTTATAATTAAAACCATCACTATATTGTCGCACAATTATGATCAAAATGTCTACCCGAAAAGAGGTGTGTACGAATTAATACACGGACGTTGCTTGAAGATCTGGGCCAGGTTGTTTAAAGCACGGTAAAGATAACCCAGGGCTAGTGCGAAATTTGAATTCAGATATCAAAGCTTAAAAAGCAAAATTAGTTTTATTCTTTTTGTTTACAGTTTGATGATTGGATGGGCTAAACAGAATAGAGAAAATAATCTGGGAAAATACTTTTGAACAAAAGAAAAAAAAAAACCCGGGTTAAAATATAACCCTGGGTTAGCACTAATCGGTCTTCGAACAACTAGGGCCTGGGCTCAAAATCAGGTAAAAAAATAAGAAAAACTACAGGAAGAACAAAACAGTCATCAGGATTTCTACATCTAATTTCCGCTCTACTCACTTCTAGTGATAATGATATATACGTCATTTGCCCAAGAACCTCCTCTTCCATTTCTGCACCTGTTTGAGCGTCCATATCTCTTAAATGTCCGGTGCGCTAAAGGACCTGACCAGCACTCTCCACCATCCTGTACACCAAACATGCGATACCCCCTCCTTGACGCTAACATAAAGCAACGCATAATTGCATCTCTTCTTCGACGCAAGTTGCCGAGAAGCCTTGCCATGGCTCTGCGCGGCCTGTCTTTGAAGCATCCTTTGCTCTTGTACAAGTTACCTGATGGGCGTGGTGGTGGACTTGGTTTTGGGAGCCCTGGGGTGGATTTGATTGAGAGGGACGCAAAACGTCAGTAAAGCAAGAAAAAAATGACATCTAAAGCGCAATATTGCTGATTTCTAATGGAATTATCTTCAATTTTTCAGTGGAAAGATCATCAAATTAATTATCGAAATGCCCCGGTGCAAACAGGTAAAATAGTGGACAAAAAAGACAAGCCAAAATTTTTAAAAATATATTTTTAACATTCTATTAACTAAAGAAATTTGCATCTGTTGATCACTTAACTCTTGACCAATTTTAATTGTTATTTAATATTTGTAAGTAAGTCACGGTTGCAAAGCATTCTAAGTTACTTTTAAATGGGTGTACAAAAGACCGACGCGAATTTTATAATATCAATGCCCTGTATTGCTAGCTTTCTCCATTGACATCACACTAACCTGGCACAAAACATCTCTTGGC
Organism: Porites divaricata; assembly: GCA_038088405.1. NCBI lineage: Eukaryota > Metazoa > Cnidaria > Anthozoa > Scleractinia > Poritidae > Porites > Porites divaricata. The sequence continues at coordinate 22,306,422 of JBBMOI010000001.1, read as the reverse complement.
CCGTGCCTGTATTTGTCGTGCTGTTAAGGCGACGTTGTACACTTGAATACATGAAATTCTACCGCGGAAATATCGGTGATCACCAATCCGCACTCCCGTCCGCGCCGGGTAATTTGTTGCCAATCGTATTCTTCCGACACGCTTCTTCGCCACTAGTCTACCACTGACGAACAACTTGGCAGTTCCAGTTGAATGATCGTAAGACGCACCTACGTACTGCCAGCGGCTGGGTTTTACAGTCTTACTCACCAAAGCAGCTGTAAAGTCTCGTGTTCGGCGTTTTGTAAAACGAACAAAAAGAGCCCGACGGCCAATCATCCACAGATGAACACCCCACGCTTTTGGATGGTAGTTAAATATGGGTCCTGCTCGACCCAAATGATATACCCAAGCTAGGATAGTAATGGACTTTCGCGTGTCTAGTTTACCGTTGTTTGGGAACTCTATGAAGCTATTCCGTTGACCCTGAAACTCAAAGCTCGTCCCACGCCGTCCGTCAGGGCCTGGAGCAGGTCGAACGTTCGACATAATACCTGGTGGGTTTCTGCTAAAACTGATGTCACGTGTCCTAGTGAGGATGTTCAACGGGTACACAGCAACGGCTCGAAGTGTTCCTGAAAACAAGTTAAAGGCCCTTGAGAAGTTTAGAATGCTTTTAGTATTTTATTTGGTTCTCTTCCACAAAGTGGGAATATAGCTTCCTCCTTCAGACATCCTGCCACTCCCATTAGGTGTTTAAAAAAAAAAGAACGGAAAAAAAGAGGAAAAACCAAAAAAATGTTAAGGAGCCATACCTGACGGTCTGTGTGGAGCTGGTGGCTTTCGTCCTCCTTAAAATAGCAAGAGAAGAGTATTGGATAAGGTGAACGTTGGGATCCTTAAATTTCGATTACGAATCACCACTGAAGCTTTTTTTGATAAGAAACAAGATAACTAACAGATTTACAGTATTAATTGGAACACAGAAATGCAAAACGAAGGAATTACCAAGTGTCATAATGATTCACACAACGCAAACATTTGTGTTTTAGCAGGCTACTCGTTAGCAAGCTTGGTGGATAAATAAGCCAGTGAAGTCTTATTCTACATTCACAAACATCGCATCGCTAGAAATCCTTATATTTTCAACTATTAATTAGTATATAAAGTGAACTGCAGTGAAATCGGAAATACAGGGTCAAAACTTATTAATCTATCAACAAGTTTTGGCAACAACTTCAAACGAGCTGAGATTACAGAAAAAAGCAATAGAAATGCATCATTGTGTTTACCTTTGCAAGCTTTCTTTTTAATGGCCTTAACAATGGAGTTGAGGTTTCGGAAGTCAACTGTAAACACGTGACCTCGGTCGGTCGCTATCTCATTTAACTGCGTCACACTGTAGCCTCGGCCCACGCCGACAGCGAAAATAGCAACTTTATCGCGTTTTAACGCCCGTGATGGTTTAAGGACGGCATCTTGTGATCGTCCGTCAGTCAATACAATAAGAACCCTCTTTCGCCTGCATCTTCCACGGTACAGATATCTTTTGACATCCCTAAGAGCATTCCCTGTCTTGGTGCCTCCATGAGGATATTTTATGGATCCAACGGCTCTTAACACTTGGTACACATTTCTGTAGCGTGTGAATGGGAATATTCTACGCGGTATGGAAGAATAAACCTCTGCTGCGACGCGAGTGTAGCGAGGTGAAATCTTAAATCCTCGAATGACGTTCTGGACAAATACAAGGCAGCGGCGGAAGTTCTTTACTCCAACACTTCCAGAACCATCAATCAGGAAGGCAAGGTCGATTGATGCTCTACACACTAATACAAAATATATCAATATTGGAAAACTTAGAAGTAAAAAAAAAAAAAAAAAATGGGAGAGCTAGGCATGACGTTATCATAGGAAAGAAGACATAAAAGAAGAGTTCAACTTCTGATAAATACCAATTTCTTATTTTTCATTTTACGGGCGTCGTAACTTATGGGCTAATGATATAATTTTACAACCGCGTTAAAAATAAACAAAGCAAAACAAAGGAGGATAAAAAAGGAAATGTTCATTTAGGAGGGGGAAATGGAGAGTTTCTTATAGGTCAGTGATTGAACGGTAAAAAAAAGACTCAAGATTAAAGTTCTAACCTGGTCCAGGCTTAGGTCTGGGTCTTGGCTTTGGCTTTGGCAGTGGTCTGGGTTGTGGTCTGGGCCTAGGTCTGGGCCTGGGGCGAGGATGTGTGGGCTCTATCACAGCAAGGAAGAACGAAAACATTATTATTGTATAAAATTCCAGCAATAGTTTTAGAGCTTCGATAAGAAGCAGAGAGGCGGATTTCTGCTAAAGCTTGTAGATCCATATTTTGTACTGGTCATCGTCGATCACAAAATGCGGCGTGTCCGTTTTACGCAAACGGCGAAAATAAAGTACCCAGGCCTTTTGTGCAGATATATTCAAGATGCCCAGCGGTACCTGAGACCAGTGTTTATGTCTATGATCCTTAAATTTAGAGGAAAAAGAGAAAAAGAGATGGTACCTGTAATCTGTAAACTACAACAAGAAAAAATAATGTCTTTAAAAAATGTGACTTACTTCTAAAACATCTTTGCTTTTTAGTCTTGATTTGAAAGCGAGATAGTGCGCCATTGTACACCTGCATACAGGATATTCGTCCTCGGAAGTATCTCCTATCTCCAATGCGTGCGCCCATCCTAACAGGATAGTTGGTCGCTAGTCTTATTCTTCCAATACGCTTTCGCGCGACAAACCTAGAATTAACAAACAACTTTGCCACGCCGGTCTTTTGACTATACGTGGAACCAACAAACTGCCATCTGTTGGGCGAGACTGTCCTACTAATTACCGCTCTGGTGAAGCGGCGTCCTTTGCGGCGCGTGAATCGTACAAAAAGCGTTCTAGGTGAAATCATCCAGAAATGTACGCCCCAGCCGTTCGGCACATAGTTAAAAATTGGTCCCGCACGCCCCTGATGGTAAATCCACGCCAAGAGGGTAATGGACCTTTTCGTGTCCATTCCACCTCTGTTAGGAAAAAGAATATAACTGTTGCTTCTTCCGTAGAACTGGTATGATCCATCTCGGGTTCGGTCAGGGCCTGGGGCGGGTCTTACGTTGCGTAGTATTCCACGCGGATTCTGACGAAGACTAATATCTTTGCCTCTAATAGCACCATTAAGGGGGAAGATTGCCACGGCTTGAGTTTTAACTGAAAATGAAGATGTACTTTGTTACTGAATTCGGCTTTCGCATCATATGAAGATTTATGCAGATTGAGGAGTGTATTATCCACCGAAGCCGTAGGCCAAGGTGGATACCACCCTCCGAAATCTGTGTAATTCTTCATATAATGCGAAAGCCGATTTCAAGAACTGTCTTACCGTTCACTTAAACTGTTTCCAAGTTCTTAACATCCTTACTTGAAGGAGCTATACTCCAAAAAATGCCTGTTCCTTGGCAGTTTCAGAATAAGAGGGGGTGGTATTTTTTTCCCTTGCAGATATTACTAAAACAGCAATTCACATTCATCGAGAAAAATTCGTGCGTATTCTCAGTAATTCTCCTAATTTGGCCAGCGCAAGCTCTTTATGAAGAATTAGCCGGAGGATTAACGATCAGTCGGAAAGGGATATTAAATACTTTTAATGAATACTAACACTTTCAAGTCCGCACCGAGCTTAAATAACAAGAATAACGAGCAGCATGACACCTACCTTTCGGCCTGTATGGTGGCCTGACTGGTTTTATAGGTCGGACGGGTCTTGGTTTGGGTTTAATGGGAACTAAACATTGGGCGATAGAAAAAGAAAAGAAATAAATTACAAAACAATAAAAAGACAAGCCAGTGTCTTTTATAGAAGAAATAACATCATGCGGAACATCTCGCAGGCAGAAAGAGTCCTCAGACGTCAAGATCAGAGGATTAGAGTGTGACTGAATTCATATGAAAACACTACAAATAAAATGGAAAAAAAAAAAAAAAAAAACTGTAGATTTGTATTTCCATAAGTCAGAATACATTCATTCAGGCTTTCAAATAGCACCCTTGATAAGAAAGCTTTATTTAATAAAATGCACAGAGAATAACTTTAAGATGTGAATGACTCCGTCTATAAAAACTGTGGATTGTTTGAGAAACCCTTCGATAAACTGCTCAACTGACTATTACCTGGTCTGAAGCACCTCTTCTGACGAACCAGGATCTGATTTTTGTTTAGTGCTTGATTGTATACCTGCATACAAGAGATTCGACCACGGAAATATCTCCGGTCTCCGATGCGAGCTCCCATTCTTGCGGGGTAGTTTGTCGCCAGCCTAAATCGTCCAATGCGTTTTCTGGCAACAAACCTTGAGTTCAGGAAGAGTCGCGCCACGCCGGTCCTGTAATTGTACGTTGCACCGACAAACTGCCATTTACGTCGTCGTACACTTCGGCTATAAATAGCTGGCGTGAAGCGCCTGCCTCTACGACGTGTGAACCGAGCAAACAGTGTTGTTGGGGACACCATCCAGAAGTGGACTGCCCAGCCATTCGGCATATAGTTGAAGATGGGACCCGCTTGTCCAATGTGGTTAATCCACGCTAACAGCGTTATTGAGCGCTTAGTGTCGATTTTCCCTCGGTTTGGGAACTCGATGTAACTGTTACTGCGACCGTAAAACTCAACCGAGCCTCCCCGCGAGTTGTCAGGACCTAAGGCGTACCTGACACCCCTCAGTCGTCCATGGGGGTTTCTTGAGAAACTGATGTCTCTCCCTTTCGTGTTACGATTGAGTGGATAAACGGCCATAGCTCTCTTGATAACTGGATGGGAAATATTAGGCAATAAGATGTTATCCTTGAAAACCTATAATGCGAGGTTTGCGCAATCATAGAAGAGCACTGAAAGTGAAAAATTAGCCTGCTGGCAATCTATCCATTTGACGAAAGCTTTTTGCGGCCAAGTGACAATTAACAACGCTATAGCGGTTTTTCTTCGCTTGACACTCCTTGATTCCAGTAATCGCACAGGCAGGGGTTTAAATCCCCAAATGATGAAGTTTTAGGGTTCTTTGTCATCTGGTTAAGCTAAAATTATGCTCACAAAATCATATTTATAACTTATTCAAGGTTCGGTTTTGGTGCACATTTAATATTAATAACAAGAAATAATGCATTTGCTCAAGAGTTAAAAAGTGCTCCATGTCAGATTTACTACCTAAAACGACAAGAAAATCACTTTTAATATTTTGGGGAATAAATGTTCAGTTTCTTCTATAAATCGTAGGGATTTTTGGTGAAGGGTTACTGCAATATCCTGAACTAATCCGAAAGGGTTGCTCTCGAAATGTTAACTGTAGAGTTGCCTACATCAAATCTCGAATGAATTTACGGAATTTGACTTAAAAGAATGAAATTCACTAGATAGAAAACTGGGTGTTATAAAGAGGTTAGAGTTTCTCGGCCTGCTTACCTACTGGTTTCAAAGGACGTACTGGTTTTGGAGGCTGCGGCTTACCAGCTGAAAAAACAGAATAAATATTCAGCAAAACGACGTAAGGGTACTGGAAAGCAATTATAACCTTTCGTTGCGAAGTTTGGGTAGATATAGATAACGGAACTAGTTTACAAGACTAAAACTGATCATTTTCACGCGGAGGGCGAGAAAAAAAAGTTATTGTTCAGGGACTTCGACATATGACTCTGAGTCTAACTCTGAAACACTTTCTAATGATAAGTCATAACACTCGCTTAAAAGTAGATAGAACACGTTTTATAAGGTTCTTCCGAACTTGAAAATCTGGAATCCGCAATTCGGACTGAACTAGTCAAACTGAGATTAAAAAAGCGGGAAACTGAGACTAAAAAAGCCGCTTTTCATTATGTGCATGCTAATGCATTACCCCGGATTAAACTTACCATTACAAGCTTTTCGTTTTATCAACCTGACAGCAGATCCTAAGTTTCTAAAGTCAGCAGTGAACACATCTCTTCTATTTGAAGACATCTGCAGTAGTTGGTTCATGCTGTATCTCTTTCCAACCCCAAAGGATAGTATCCTAATACCGCGACGTCTAAGAATACTTGCTGGTCGCTTGACGTTATCGTAGGATCGTCCATCTGTCATGACAACCAGCACCTTAATTTTTCGTCTGCTGAAGCGAAGGACCCTGTGATAGGTGTACGATAGTGCGTAGCCTGTTTTAGTCCCTCCGCCTGTGTACCGTATGCGGCCAATAGCTCGCAAAAGGGAGCGACGATTGGTATAACGATTGAAGCCGAAAATCTTGGACGATCTTGACGAGTAAACTACGACAGCGAAGCGGGTGTAACTTCGCGAGATGGTAAACACGCGAGCCATGTTTTTGACAAAATCCAAACAGCGGCGGAAATTACGGAGACCAACACTTCCAGATGCATCGATGAGGAAAGCGAGATCAACCTTTCCGCGACAAACTGAAAAAAAAAAAAAAAAAAGAAAAAAGTTTCAGTAGAAAAGTTGCATCTTTAGATACAGAGTGTTGTTTTCCGTCCAGAAGAAAGTAATATTTTCATAACCGGTAACCAACTTAAAATTGCCAAATTTATAATCACAAGTACCTTTACCACCAGGGCGGGGACGGACAGGAAGTCTGGGCCTTGGAGCAGGTCTCGGTCGGGGTCTGGGCTTTGGTCTGGGTCTTGGTCGAGGCACTTAAAATAATCAAATACGTTAAGTAAGTAAGCAAGTAAGTTTGTGAGTGAGTGAGTGCATAAGTGTGTGAGTAAGTAAGTCGTACCTCTCTTAAAGCACCTCGTTCGACGCGCGATAATCTGTCCCGCAGTTAAAGCTTTTTTGTAAACTTGCATACAGGATATACTACCACGGAAGAACCTCCTGTCTCCAATCCTCGCACCCATTCTTACGGGATAGTTAGTGGCCAGTCTAAAGCGGCCAATTCGCCGAGAAGCAACAAATCTTTTATTAACAAACAACCTTGCGATACCAGTTCGGTAATCGTACGTAGCACCGACATACTGCCAAGTTCGATAGCGAACTGTGCGACTTGAAACTGCTCTTGTGAAGCGGCGTCCACGTCGCCTAGTAAACCGTACAAACAATGTTTTAGGAGACACCATCCAGAAGTGCACGCCCCAGCCGTTCGGCATGTAGTTGAAGATGGGACCAGCGTGACCTTGGTGATAAATCCATGCCAAAAGGGTTATTGACAGCCTTGTGTCCAGTCTACCACGGTTAGGAAATTGGATGTAACTGTTGCGTCGGCCGTAAAATTTTGTTGCCGTCCCTCGCACGCCGTCGGGACCTCGTGTGTACCTAACGTTGACAGAACGTCCTCGTGGGTTGCCATTGATACTTACATCTCTTCCTCGAGTTGAAGAACTAAGCGGATATACAGCCCCTGCGCGTCCAACAGCTAACAAAAGAAACGTTATCGATTTTAGAGAATATTTTGAGCTGATTACACTAAAAAGCGAGGTCATAAGAAAAAAAAACCAGATCTAAAGTACAAGTAACTTAATTCAAGATAATCAAAACAAAAAAAACAAAAAAATTAGACCACGTTCAAGTTGCAAGAGTAATTTTTTGGAAGCAACAGGCAATCGTTTTCTTGGCTCAGTATTCAATACGACTGCACAGCTTTAAAATCACATATCACGGCTGTCGAAATAGTCCAAGAGTTTTAAAGAATTTTGATATATGATAAAATGACGTAAATGATGAAGATTAAGTCTAAAAAGGCAGGTGCCAATTAAATAGATCCTAACGTCAGCCGTTACCGATTGCGTCCGACGTTAAGGTTTATGCAACAGGCCCCAGACGTTTTCCCGCTCAAAGATTCGAGGACGGTGAAAGAGGCGAAAACGTCGCTTAAAAAGGGATATCGCGTTCTGTCAATCTTCATCATGGAAAATTTCGTCGTCGCTGGCTTACGTCCTCCATTAAACATGAAATTACCGTATTTTCTCGATTAGACGCCCCCGGCGTTTATTTAAAAATTAGCAGTTTTGACCCGGCATTTGAACGAGGGCGGCGTTTAATCGGGGTCCGGCGTTTAATCGAGAAAATATGGTAGGTGGAGACTGTCTGGCGAGAGTACTGTAAAGAACGCACCTGTAGGTTTCCCTGGTTTAGTCGGTCGTGGTGGCTTGGACACTACAAGACAATTATAAGATCAGATCTTCATCTTCGTCACAAATTAATCAGGGGTTATGTATTAGGTCTTTGGTTTTTGTGTACGTCTTTTAACTGTTTGTTGTAGTGTACCTTTGACCGCGATTGTCATTATTTGATGAACGAACACGAGCAAAATTGAGAAGATTAGGAACCTTTCAGAACCCTTGAAACTCATGGGGTTAAAATCTAGGTTCATGTGTTTTAATTATCCTTTTTAGAGAGTTCTATAAGTGTGACAAGAACCTTGTAAATGTCCTACGCACCATGCGATTCCTCAGCCTAGTCCCTAGGCGTTCTCTCTTGCCCCGTTGTCCGCGCGAAGTCTGGGAAAGAGCGGGCGAGGGAACGCGTTCTCGGCGTGTATCTCTCGTTGACGTCACAGCTCACGGTAGAGTCCAGGATTGACCGAGCCGAGAACGCCTAGGGACTAGGCTGGCGATTCCTATTAGCTAAGAGGTTAGAGCACATTACAGGTTTATGAGAGGTCTTGGGTTCGTATTGCTTTGAAGAATCACATTCTTCTTTGCCTCACGATACTGAAACGACCAATATTTCATAATTTTAAGTTAATGATTTGTTACATTGCAAAACGGACCTCTATGAAAACTTAAATTAGACCGTAAAGTTTGGATACTAGTGGAAACTGTTCAGAGTATGGACGTTATTTGGCGGAAACAGTCTACCCGCCAAGTTATTCTCCTCAACCCTTATAACTGTATTATTTCATATTAATATCAGTCCATGTTTTTCCATCTTTGTGTAACTGTAATTTTGAACCTCTCGAAGCTCGAGCGTGAGTGAGGATGACCATGTTTTGATACAAACCTCTTTCCCTTTCTTATGAAAATCATGCTAAAAAATACAAGTTAGCATAAGAATAACATGGATTAACATAATAAAGAGGAACGGTTGTACCAAAACAGGGTTAACTCCAGCCTCGTTTGCGCCCATAACTGTATAATGGACTATTGCTTTTGGTTGCTTACCTGTACAAGCCTTTTGTTTCACTGCTCTCACCACAGATCTAAGGTTACGAAAATCAGCTGTAAATACATAATGTTGACTGCCCGCCATCTGCAGCAACTGACGCATGTTGTACTTCTTACCGATACCTAGACAGAATATTTTGACTCCATGTCTACGAAGCAACTGAGCGGGCTTCTTCACCGAATCCTGTGACCCGCCATCAGTCATGACTATTGCGACCTTTGAGCTCCTTCTGTTGGCGCGAGAGAAGAGACGGGAGTAGGCATAACGGAGAGCTGCTCCTGTTCTGGTACCTCTTCCGGGATATTTGATGCGCTCGATAACTCTTAGTATGCTGTTGAATCCACGGTTTTGATTGAAGCGGAGAACTAGCTTTGATCGCGAAGAGAAAAGGACAATGCCCACGCGAACGTAACTTCTTGATATTATAAATGATCGAACCATGCTTTGGACGAAGCGGAGGCAACGTTTGAAGTTTCCTCTGCCGTAATGCTCGATACTACCAGAGCCGTCAATGATGAAGACCAAGTCAAGCCTGGCACGACAAACTGAAAGAGAATGGGCTATTTAAGTATTATGTAACAACAATATGCTAAAGACAAAGCGCATAGTTTGAGGCTAATACCTAGGGAAGGCGATTGTGGTAATGCCTTAAATTATTATTTCAGAAAGACCTTCACCTTCACCCATCCTCCCCTTGCCTCGTAACTCTTGGGGCCTTTCTTTAATTAATATCCTGTGAGCTACCTCTCCGGGGCGCTCTGGCGGCAAGGCAGGAAAAGGAAGGAGAACTGGCAACTACGTCTCAAGAATTTGAATTCCACCCCCAATTCCCTTGTGGCTACCCCTCGACTGAACTGTCAGACTTCCGCCAATCAACGCGAAACAGAAACGAGCGCGACTGTAAACAAACATTAACAAAGTTACAAAACTGAGGGCATTATTAGACATAGCTCGACACCGGCTCACGACAAAGGATTTGGAGAGATTACAATGAGAGTACCTTTTCCACCGGGTCTAATTGGACGTGGAGGTTTGGGCCTCGGTCTTGGAGGTCGAATAACTGTAAAAGACGAGTAAGTAAGTTAGTTAGTTGGTAAGTAATTAAATAAATAAAAAAATAAATAACCTCGCCAGCATCCACCTTACTTTATTCCCTGTCACAGCTTTGCAAACTGTGAAGTGCTCCTTCTTCACTGCTTGGGACTACATGCAGTGAAGCGAAGCAGCTAATACCTTGCTGAATACTTAAAGTGAGAAGACTTAAACTTAAAAAAAATCATTAATAATTCATAAAGAAAAAACAAAAAAAAAAAAATTTAATGTTTAATGCCTATCTTTATATCTGATAAAGACACGGCTAAACTTTACGTCCAGTTTTTTAGACCAAAATAACCCCAAATCTAAATATTAGTGCAAGAAAGAGTTGACCTATTTTATAGATTTTGAAGCCGTTTAAAAAACTCGCAGTCGTGTATTATCAGTTATAAAAACTCTCGGCTTCGCCTCGAGTTTTTAAACCTGATAATACACTCCTGCTCGTTTTTTAAACAGTACTCATTTAACTGTACAGTATTTTGTCAGATTTCGTTACTGACCTTTTCTAAAGCATCTCTTTTTGCGTTCATTGATCTGCTTTGCTTTCAATGACAAAGGATAAACTTGCATGCAAGAGATTCTTCCTCGAAAGTACCGTCTGTCACCAATACGCGCTCCCATTCTAACAGGATAATTAGTTGCTAATCGTATTCTTCCAATGTACTTGCGTGCTACAAACCGACTTTGCACGAACAACTTGGCTCGTCCTGATCTGTGATTGTATGTTGCCGCCACAAGCTGCCATCGCCGAGGCATAACTCTTCTACTTATTACCGCTTTGGTGAAGAGGCGACCCCTTCGACGTGTAAAGCGTACAAACAACGTTCTCGGTGAAATCATCCAAAAGTGGACGCCCCACCCGTTCGGCATGTAATTAAAGATGGGTCCCGCTCGTCCCTCGTGGTAAATCCATGCCATCAACGTAATGGATCTTCTAGTATCCAGTTTTCCACGGTTAGGAAAATAAATATAACTAGTGGATCTACCCAGAAGCTGGAACGAGCCGTCACGTGTTCCATCAGGGCCAGGCGCAGTCCTGACATTTCTTAAGATACCAGGGGGGTTCCTACTAAGACTTATGTCGCGGCCTCTCACTCCGCCATTAAGGGGATAGATTGCAACAGCTCGCACCGTGGCTGCAAGAACAAGAGATTAACTTTAATAGGACTATTAATATTGTTTTTCCCTTGAAGAAATTCATTCGGCTAAGAAAGGTCAAAAGATTAAAATAGTTCTTTAAACATGGCCAAAAAGTCGTTTGATGGTTTCGACGCCTGGCAGCCGTCTACTTCAAAACCAGCGCCAAACAGTTCCAGGGGCAGCTTCTGTTGTTGCCAAGTACACAAAACATACTCAATCACTCTTGCGAAGCTAACCACTCCCCCGTCCCCTCACTGGCTGGGTATGGAGATTTATTCCCTTTAATCAAGAGCCATAATGAGACTGCTTTAATATAATTTCTTTAGAATTAAAAAGGGTAACACATACGGGGTGGGCGTGGTTTGACAGGACCTGTTGGCTTTACAGGCTTCGCTCCAGGTTCTAGAAGACAAAATAAATACAAAAATTTCAAACGGTGTTATCTTTACTATATACCGTAATCTAGCTGAACGAAATTTGCGTTTATTTGCTGGTAATAACTAGTCGCTAAGCCATGTGTTCCTTAAATGGTATCATCCAATGAGCCTCCAGGATTTCACACAATGCATAAGGTTTGAATATCAATGAATGGTATTATTTTGGTATTATACATACAGAATTATCAGGGGCGTAGCCAGCCAGTTTTTCCTTTTACGCCTGAGTCGTCCTTTGTTTGGGGGAGGAGGGGGGGGGGGGGGGGGAGGGCGTTGCCTTAAATGCGTAATTAGCAGTGAGCTTTCAAATCAACGGACGGCTATTTCAGATAAAGAGCATACTGTCATAGACAGGATCAGGAAGGCAATATCTGACCAAAATTAACAATTTTTGACTCGCAAAGAACTACACACGTATATCTTTCAAGATCTCTGCTAGCCTGCGAACAAGCTGTCCACTTGGGGGAATAGCGAGAAGTCAGCGAAAGCCGCACGCGTGTGTCTGGTTTGTGAACACAAGAGCTAGGGATCAGCCGTTCTGTCAATATCGGAGATCATACGGATCATTTTTCCACCCTTGTCATAGCAAAATGATCTCTCTGGAGTCGCATTGGACACTGACGTGGCGAGGGGAAAAATCTGGGCACAGTGACGACTTTCTCAGTTGTAAGGTCTTCCGCAACTGTTCCGCTCAATGTATCTAGGCAAGTTGTCAAAGAAGAAGAAAGCGATCGGCGGCCGTTTCAGTTTAAAAACCGTTTTAAATACATTCTACTGACTCTAAAATTTGAATTATGACGGCAAAATAGAATGCGGAGCAAGGCTAGTCTTTAAATCGATTTTCAAGTCAAGTAAAGATTCATTCAGCTGGATTAGTTTGTTCGAAGTTGCATTTTAACATCGATCAATGCAGAAAAAATGTAGTTTACCAGGGCATGAAATTAACATTTTTGTAGGAGCCATTTGACTAGTTAATTGATATTTCAAAGTGGTGGCCAACTCCATAAAAAAACAAAACCAAACGAGAAGACAACGGTTTGGTAAATGTTATTTAAAAGCTGAGACAGCTTGAGACCCTCCAAAAGTACGAATCTAAATGATTGGTGTGAACAAAGGGGATTCCTACAACGAATCTACTTGAAAACCAAGATGGCGTTCGCCGACAGATTTTGCACGACCATCGCGGCCGCAGACTTTGAGTTGCAGTTTTACGCCCTTTTTATCTTGACCCAAAATCTTGTGTAGCCCGGGCTTAATATGGAGTTTTAGCATCGACGACGGCTACGGCGGCGAAAACGTTACGTTTAATGAATTAGCGTTTTTTCAAACTATGTCGTGTTTATTCCAGTTCGCTGAAAATGTCTATTGTAGGCAAATTCCCTGGAGTGGATTTCTTAGGGACCACAGTCAAATTTAGAAAGAGAAAGAAAATTTCCTCGTCGCTTGTTTACGTCCTCCATAAAGCGTGAAATTAGGCATTTTCACGTCGTAGTCGTGCAGCAACGGCAAAGAAATGCACAAAAAAGCGTGATGCACGTGCAAACTTGTTGTTTTGCTTATTAAACCTATTGCTGTTTTGATGTTCTCGTTGCCGTCGCCTTCGTCATTGCTAAAACTCCCTAATGGCTTAAATGCAGCTACGCCACTGATTATATAAAAATGGGGTTCCAACCTGAGCATATGCGACTGACGATTTTACGTGCAGCGGATCTTAAGGTGGCAAATTTGGACGTGAACACATGCCTTGGAGTACCAGCTATCTTCTTCAACTGCCGCCGGCTGTACTTGACACCGACGCCAAGTGCGTAGATGGAGACGCCAGTACGACGCAACCTCCTAGCAGGAACGATGACATCATCATAGGAAATACCATCCGTCAAAACGACCAAGACCCTTTTTCGCCCAGGATGGTGGTGGGGCCTGAACAGGTATCTGGTTGCTCTTCGGATAGCTAAGCCGATTCGAGTTCCTCCATTGATATACGGCATCTTTTGAATAGCGTTTATGACGCCACGACGTGAGTAGTACGTATTAAACTGGAAGACTGGTTCCGGTCTGCTTGCAAACACGACCACACCAACGTGCGTCCCACGTCTGGAAATAATGAAGCTCCCAGCTACCTCCTTCACAAAGTCTTTGACGCGTTGGTAGTTACCTTTACCGTACATTTCGATGCTCCCAGATGCATCGACAAGGAAACCAATATCGACCTTTGCTTTGCACACTGAAATTAATAATGGAAAATAAGTAATGGTAACATGACTGAGTGGAGTCCAATTCGGTCCCGCGTAGCGGGAGTCCGATTTGTTTAATCACGAGTATGATTACATACCGAATTGTATGACACGAAGTTCTGTTACCAATTAATCATAACTTTTAAAAGCAAAATTTGTGATACATAAGGCTCTTTGTAAAATCAAGAAATTCCAAGATTTTTTTGGCTAGAAATGAAAAAAAAAAAGCCATTTAAGCGCGCGCGCGATGCGCGTACTGTCCAATTACTTAGGCATGACGCGTACTGTCATATTAAACTGTCCTATTAAGGCTGAAATCAGGGCAGTTGATAACCAATCAGATTTGAGAATTTTGTTATAGTTATGATTAATTATCTAAAATGGTGGTGAAAAATAAACGGAGGAGATAATCCTAAAAACAAAGAAACAAACAAACAAACAAAGAAAAAAAAAAAACTTTAAAGTAAAATAAGTTTATGAAAAATATACGGAAGTAGGAAGATGTGCTTTTACGCAACTGTCACTCTGGATGGGAAACTAATCTCGCTCGTCCACGACAAGGTATTCTTTGTACTGAAATACTGCCAGGTCCAAAAGTTTCATCAGGAAACCGGGTAGAAAAATAAATATTTATAACAGTATCAATCTAAGTAATGACGAATATCATAAATATTCGCTAAAGTGTGCAACAAGAAGTTGCCGAAATCGAAAATTGCTTTGTAAGTAATGCAACGATAAAAAATGGCCTTCTAGCTCAAGTATGTCCTAGTTTGCTTTTCTTATTTTACTGGCGACGAATACTTTTAAAACCTGGCCACAGTTTCCTAGAACGCATTCTAGAAACAAACCGCCTGACACGTACTCGGTTTTCCTGGGCGAAGAGGTACTCCACCTGGAACAACAGGGCGTCCAGGTCTTGGACCTAAAAAATGCAAAAAAGGATGCAAAATGTTAGTTACTTGCACTTTGGTCTTTTGTGCGTTCAGTTGAAGTGTCATTTTGAGGACGATATCAAAGTGCTTCTGTCAACTCTAGATCTTACCTTACCCGAGCCTCACAAAGTATACCTTGTATAACAATGGTACAGTAAATTACTACCTCAGTCATTCGTTAACCACAAGTACTAGTGTCCCCTAAAAATCTATTTGACACTCGGTAGAATATTTAGGGTGGATTAGCAAAAAACCTACCTTTCAAGAAACACCTCTTCATGCGAGCGGCAATTTGTCTCGAATTCAAGGCCACGCTGTAAACCTGGATACAAGAGATCTTTCCTCTGAAGAACCGGCTGTCACCAATCCTTGCCCCCATTCTGACAGGGTAATTTGTTGCTAATCTAAACCTTCCAATGCGCTTTCTTGCTACCAATCTATTGTTTACGTACAATTTAGCGACACCAGTTTGACTGCTATATGTTGCTCCAACGTACTGCCATTTTCGATGCCTAACGCCTCGGTACTGAAGATACCGTGTGAACAGACGCCTTTGCCGACGAGTGAATCGCACGAACAGCGTTGATGGAGACACCATCCAAAAGTGTACGCCCCATCCGTTTGGCATGTAGTTGAAGATTGGACCAGCGCTTCCCTGGTGGTATATCCATGCCAGCAGAGTGAGGGATCGCCTTGTGTCAAGCTTCCCATTGTTAGGGAACTGAATGTAGCTGTTCGGTTTACCAAAGAACCTGGTCGCAGTGTTCGGTCGTCCATCAGGGCCTGAGGTAAATCTGACATACCCTAGTTTCCCGGATGGGTTTGAGAAAACGCTGATATCTTTTCCCTTGGTTCGGTATGAAAGCGGGTAAATGGCTATGGCACGAACGTTACCTTTGAAAAATTAGTATCATTCGTTAGTGGCTCGTCTTTAACTACTTAGAACATATAAAGGATAGATCTAGAGGAAGCAAAGAAAAACATGGTTTATACCATACTTTACTTAAAAGAAATACGTAATATTCGTTATAAACAGGATCACTAATAATAGTGGGACAAAGGAGTTCAAGTTCGACGAGACTCGAACCGACAAAAACATAAATTATCGTCACGCTGCGGGATAGCAAAGACAAAAAAGTGCAAGACAAATTTGATGGTACTTACGTGATGGACGGTTGGGCTTTGCTGGTTTGCTAGGCTTGCCCGCACCTGGAGATACAAGAGAATCTTGTCTAATACTAGGCATGATCGATAATCCCATAGCGTCAGGTTGATCAAATGTCAGTCAGTCAATTTTTCTCTAAGAGAATAACATTAACAATAGCAGCAATAACGGATATTTTGTCGGGCTAGTAGATAAACCATCATGATCCCTTTTTCACGAGCAGCGGAACAGAAAAGTCTGATCAATGATATTTAACTGACAAAGCACATTTTACCTGAGCAAGCCTTTTTCTTGATAACTCTTACAATTGAGGCCAAATTTCTAAATCCCGCGGTATAAACATGTCTTTTGGATGAAGCAATCTTGAGGAGCTGCGGCAAGTGGTAATGCTTTCCGATACCTATGGCAAAGATCTTGATACCACGTCTTTTCAGCGCCCATGCGGGTCTGCCAACTCGGTCCTGGGAACGGCCATCAGTCATCACGATCATTACACACTTGCTACTACTGCTTCTGCTCTTAAAGAGGGTCCGCTGTGCATAAGACATTGCTAATCCTGTCTTAGTGCCTCCGCTTGGATATTTGATGTTGTCAATGGCTCGAAGAATATCTCGTTTTCTGCTGTAGGTGTTGAAGTTAAATATAAGGCGCGGGCGAAAGGAGAATAGAACAATGCCGATGCGAGTGAGTCCCTTGGAGATCTTGAAGGACACAACCATTCGCTTTACAAAGTTAAGGCATCGCTTGAAATTTCCTCTCCCATAGGATTCAATACTCCCAGAACCGTCGATGACAAAGGCCAGGTCAACTTTTGCTTTGCAAACTGGAAATCAACATCAATAAACTTTAAGTTTGAGTTTTCTGTGTGCCATTTCTTTACAGTAAACAGCTTTTAACCAAAGTCGTTATCTTTAATAAATTAAAACATGACTATTTCAATGATAATGACTGAAAACGCATGGATATCTCAACAGTAAAACGTCTGTTTTGGATGATGGATCTTTACTTTCAGTAAATTTCGATAAGTTGCAAAGACGCTATCGCGATACCGTTCTTTAATCTAGTGCGATCGACATTATTCTGGCTTGGTCAAGTCTGACCACCGGTGGAAAAAAACTATCCTGTTTAGCTACTAAAAACTAGCCATTAACCACGCTAAAAACGTTAACATCTACTATAAAGAACTGGAAAACGAACACATGACAGTATATTGAACTCTCTCTTAGCGAGACACCAAAGGGGAGCGCCTAGAATTAATAAGTTAAAACCTTTCGCTCGTTAGGGCACCCAATCGAAAATGATAATTTCTGAAAACCGGAAAACACACCAAGCCAAAGTACCTTTTCCAGCCGGACGAATTGGCAAACTGGGAACTCCAGGAACCACTACTGGCCCTAAAAAAGAAGAGAGAAGATGAGGAAGATAGTCAATCCGACAAAGCTGGTTTCAGCCTATAAATGTATTTTAGGCACAAATCAGGTAATATTAGCCTGCTGATAGTAGACGTTGTTTGTCGTGTTGAGTAAATGTATTCGAGTGTAAATGTATGTAGTCCGAGTTGAAAAATGAGAAAATATAACAGCTTATCTACATGGCTTTCGCTTTTAGTACTAGAGAATACTGATTCAAATTGCCAAAATGGGTCACAATATAAAGAAACGTATACCTTTCCTGAAGCATCTCCTCTTTCTGCGCAGTATTTGGCTTGTAGTGAGAGCCCTATCGTACACCTGCATACAGCTGATTCGACCACGGAAATACCTCCGGTCACCAATACGAGCTCCCATTCGTGCTGGGTAGTTAGTGGCGAGTCTTATTCGCCCAATATATTTACTCGCTGTAAATCTTTTACTGACAAACAACTTCGCTCGTCCTGTCCGTCCGTTGTACGTCGCACCGACAAACTGCCATTTCTGAGGTACCACCTTTCTACTTATCACTGCTTTAGTGAAACTGCGTCTTCTACGACGAGTGAACCGTGCAAACAGCGTTCTGGGAGAGATCATCCAAAAGTGCACGCCCCATCCATTTCGCTTGTAGTTGAAGATGGGCCCCGCGCGTCCCTGATGGTAAATCCAGGCCAAGAGAGTGATTGAACGCTTCGTATCTATCTTCCCTCGATTGGGAAATTCGATGTAGCTACTTGACCGACCAAAGAATTGATAGGAGCCTAGAGGCTTTCCGTCAGGACCTGGAGCTAGTCTAGCATCCCTAATGATTCCTGGTGGGTTACCGAATAGGCTGACATCACGACCACGTGTTTTTGACGTCAGAGGATAGACAGCAGATGCGCGCACTGGACCTGAACAGGAAAGATAACAATTCTTAACTGCCAGAGCTTACTCAGCTTACTTACTCAACTGCCATGAAAACGTTCTTATTCAATGATAGCATTTTAGAGTGCTAGTAAGGTATGTAAAAAGTCAAAAATTAACTAATAACATTGCGAAATATTTAATTGCTTTTCCATCAAAATTTGATCCACAGAGAAAAACTAATATACAAATCCAACTATCAACTCCGGTAAGGTTTTTTCGCCCACACAAACACACTGTCTCGGTCTCGCAGTCACCCTTGCTGCATTTATGCACTTGCAATGTTTATCAGCGTAATATAAACATAGTTCAGGTCAGGAAATCATGTCATTCTCTGGTCTATTAGCAGTAGATTTCCAGCGACCGTTACCGTTGGCGGCCATGATAAAAGAAACTATGCGTAACGGATGACAGTCTGCAACTATTGATGGAGCAACTGGTGTCAGCTTTTAATAAAAGCTCAGGAAATTATGATTACCCATTTAACATATTAAGCCATATACAGAAAAGCAATGTGACCTTAATTATATAGAGCAAACTTACGAGGTCGAGGCTTAGGTCTGACCGGTGGTCGAACAGGAGGACGTACAGGAGGTCTGATCGGAGGTCTAACAGGAGGCCTGGAAGTGGGTCTAGGAGTAGGTCTGGCGGCTGAAATTAAGTTTAAGACTTTAATAAAGGCATTTAAAAAGAGTATTTTTCTAAGTTATTGTTATTTACCCCTATTCTACTTGAAATATTCCCAAAAATAAAATGTGGTCGTGGGGGTGGACGAGGAAAAACAATAGGAATGTGGTGGTGATGGTGGTAGTGGGGAAAAAAATAGAAATGCGGTGGTGGTTGTGGTAGTGGAGGGAAAACAATAGAAATGTGGTGGTAGTGGTGGTGGAGGAGGGAAAATCCTGTGCAAAGCGACTTGACCGGTGCCTACTATACTACTACACCCTAGATTGTACCTAAAATGTATTAATAACTTACCTTGGCAGGCTTTTGACTTTATGACTCGTACAATATTTGGAAGGTTTCTGAATCTGGCCACATAAACATTTCTCTTGGAAGACGCTATCTGTATCAATTGTCTCATGTTGTAGTTTTTGCCAATACCAATGGCAAATGTGTTGATGCCTGAGCGATGTAGTGCTCTTGCTCTGCTACGCACTCGGTCACTGGATCTTCCGTCAGTCATCACAATCAGTACACGCTTACAACGCCTTCGCTGACCCCTGAACAGATACCGCTGTGCATACCACAAGGCGTGGCCTGTTCTCGTGCCACGCCGAAGATAGGGAATTTGGTCAATAGCTTTCATTAGTTGCCTCTTGTTGTAATATCTTTTGAAACCAAACATCCTTCTCGCTTTTGAGGAATACACGACTGCCCCGACGCGCGCATTCCGGGGTGAAATTTTAAAGGAAGCAACCAATCTTTTAACGAAGTTGAGACAACGTTTGAAGTTTCCGCGCCCTGAGGCTTCGATACTACCAGATGCGTCAATTACAAACGCAAGGTCAATACATGCTTGGCAAACTGGACAAGAGAACAAAAACATGTTGTTCAGCTCAGTTAATGCCTACTCAAAGGTGACAGATCCTACTGCTTTTTACTAATAGCTCATTGCATATGTAGATGGCGTGATCTTCTCAGGGGATTTGTTCCTCTATATTTTAATATACAGATAAAAGTGTGCATGCAAGGCGAAAGCTTGCAGTCGGTTTCTTCCTAGAATTTCGCTCCTGAAGTACTCTCTATCACTCTATACTCGGGGGACCAGAACAATTAGGACTAGGCTAGGGAGCGGTGAGTAAAGAAGTATAACGTCTTTTCTCGCGTCGCCCCAACCCTTTGGTTTTAGCCAGCAACTCCCTTGGGTGGACCTCCCTCCCTTCAGACATGAAAAATGATGTATCCTAATGGCTAGAAGGATAAACGTTACAGGTAAAGGAAAGGACAAATTATTCAACTGTTAAATTGATTGAAGGCCCTCTGTTTACCACCAAAACTATATTATGGAGGTTTCTATTGCGAAAGAAAAGAAAATAAACGAGAAGAATAATTTGATATTTACCTGGCCCAGCTGGGCGGATGACTGGTGGCACAATCACAGGACCTGGCAAAACAGTTTTACAAGACAACAGTTAAAATAATATTAATATTAACTGCAACTGTACCACACGTTCTTTTCTTTTAGAAAGCCCTTCATCATTGTCTTCGAGTATTGGAAACTTAGTTGAGAAAAAAAAAACCGAAAATGCGAGTTTCGTAGACAAAACTGAACACGTCATCTTATTTACGCACGTGCGTGCGTAAATAAAGATATTTTTCATAGCTACCCAATAGCGCTTATATAGGGCAAGCACGCGTGCTACGTTCTAATAGCTAAGTGTGCCATGTGAAAAGAGTTATTAGTTCCTACTTTTTTCCCAAAAAGATAAAGTCCGAGGAAGTTACTAGGCTTTTCCAGGAAGTGCCAGGAAGGACAAAGCAGCAGTTGATGATACACTCCGCGATTTCCGTCCCAGACCTTCCCTTGATTCGATGCGTTTTGTCAAATTGAAGTGACCAAAGAAAAACCGGGAACAGGTCCTGTGCTATACCATGACAAAGTCTGGAGTTCTTATTTTTATGGTTCGACCACAGAATGAGGTGGATATCCTAATGAAGCATAAAGTGCAAATATGGCTTAAAAGGTCATCTGTATCAAACCGTTACCTCGAGTAAAGCACCTCTTCTTTCGCCGCAAAATCTGCGATGTCGTCAGCGCCTGATCGTAAACTTGCATACAAGAGATTCGTCCTCTGAAGTAACGTCTATCACCTATCCGGGCTCCCATCCTAACAGGATAATTTGTAGCCAATCGTATACGCCCGATACGTTTACGTGCGACAAACCGCCTGCTTATAAAGAGCTTAGCAGTTTTCTTCCTAAAGTCATAGGTTGCTCCCACGTACTGCCATCGGCGACGTAGAATTCTCCTGCTAAACACTGCTACAGTGAAACGCTGTCCACGTCGGCGCGTGAAACGTACAAACAGCGTTCTAGGAGACGTCATCCAGAAGTGAACGCCCCACCCATTGGGCATATAATTGAAGATGGGACCCGCGTGTCCCTCATGATATATCCATGCCAAGAGGGAAATGGAACGTTTAGTATCCAGTCTTCCTTTATTGGGAAACTCAATGTAGCTGCTTGATCTTCCAAGGAATTGTGTTGCAGTGTTTTGTCTCCTGTCAGGACCTGGCGCATATCGGATGTTGCGAGCAGTTCCCGGGGGATTACTATACAAGCCTACGTCACGGGTACGAGTCCGCTGTGAGAGAGGATAAACAGCTTGTGCTCGGGGATGAACTAAACAAAAAATAATGAGGAACCATGTGTTGGTGGCGAGCTATTTAACAAGAATGCTATCAAACGAAAAAGAGCTCATTTCATTTCAAAATTGATATTTGTATGTATAAAATTTAAAGAATACAGAATTACAAACTCCTGAGACAATCTCCCTTGAAAAAATCCAGATAAACACTTGCTTTCAGATTATATTTAATATGGTCTTTTTAACAAACAGACATGATCTACTCTCTAATAGACCGTAGAAATGACGTTAAAATGTTCAAAAATCAAGTGGTTTCATGTCAAAGTTTTGAGAAGTGAAGTGAAGTGGCCTTTAAGTCTCACAAAACTTCAAAGCAAAGGTGGCGGTGTACCCGCCATGAAATTTTTCTGATTTCTGCAGATGTGAAAGGGAAAGTATGTGTCTGCACTGGTCCAAGAGCTAAAGAAAATGAGGACAGCAAACTTGGCCTCGTGTTGAAGACAAAACCGCAGAAACTGAAAACTTGTACTACATAAGATTATTGCGACGGCGAATATTTATTAAGTACGTACCAGGTTTTGAGGTAGAAGTTGGACGGGGACGCATTGGACGCGTGGGAACAGGAGCAGGAAGTGGATATACTCCTAAAATGTAAAGACAAAGTCACACCACTGACTTGAATATGTAGTATAAACAGGTTTTAATTTGTTTGCAAGGAAGCTGTGAGACAGCGTAAAACGTACCGGTTGCTGTTATGAAAGGAACGAGGGTGGGGTTAATTACAAAAGAACAAACAAAAATGTGGTGTTGAGTCAAAATTCAAGTTTCATTAACTCAGTTGATGAAGTTTGTTTATCACCGTATAAAGATTCAGTTGCAAGGATGACGTTTGTGGCGAAAAACAACAACACTCCCAAACCTCGCGAAACAGCAGATGGTACTCTTCGCCTTTGTTTCCTTCCAGTTAGATTCTCAATTTCAGTAAAGTATTATAATATGTCAAAAGGCCCTGAACGAATAGACTATACTGAACACTACCAGTTGTTGGTTATCCCACCGGCCAGAACATTGATCATAAGGGGACTAACAAATCAGTCATTGTTTACCTTTAAAACACCTTGCTTTTCGTCTAATAATCTGTAACCGTGTTAGAGCATGTCCATACACTTGCATGCAAGAGATTCTGCCCCGGAAATACCGCTGACCAACAGCTCCCATAGACGCCTGACGTGTATTGGTACGAAGGATAACTTTTTTCAGCTGTTTACGAGCTACAAACTTTCTGTCAACAAAGATTTTCGCTTCACCCATTCGCTGCTCATACGTGACGCCAACAAACTGCCATCTTCGATAATTGATTACCCTTGGTGCTCGCAGTCGATCAACTGCGCCGCTTTGTGAGCCACGTTGGAAAATCTCCATACATATACTGCTTTGACGACAAACAGAGAAGTCAACTCCGTAACTAAAGATGGGTCCTTCTCCCTCTGTAAATACCCATGCGAGTAACGTAATTGCCTTCATTGCATCCAAACGCCCTTTATTAGGGAATATGATGTAGCTGTTCTTGCGACCGTAGAATTCGTGCGAGGTGTCCGGTCGACCATCAGGTCCGGTGTTTGTTCCCACTTTTCCCATAATTCCTGCGGGGTTGCTGTTGAGACTGATGTCTTTTGCCCTGGTGACTCTCATCAAAGGATAAATAGCCAGAGCCCGCTCAGGTGCTACAATATTTCCAAAAAAGAGAGGGAAGTTGTAATTTAAAAATAAAACAATGTGGGGACTCCTCCCAAAATGCTGAAAATTATGTTCTTATCATGTGGGTGTTTTAATGAAAATCGATGGAAAAAAAGGAGTTTCCAAGAACTATAACACAACAGCAATGGAGTAACGTACGTTTCCTCTGATCGTTTTAGTCACAGACTAAACGAAACCGAAGATCTACAAACCTTCAAACAAAGCAATTTTATTCGCAATGTTCGCGGTAATGCACGCTCGAAAGGAAAAATTCAGTAAACTAACATTATTACTTACGATTAGTAGGTCGTACTGAAGGCCTGGCTGGTTGGGGAGAAGTTGGTCGAATAGGTCGTTGGGTTGGTTTTGTCTGCGGTATGAACGTATCTATAAAATAAAATAAATAAACAACATATTTAAAACGATAAAGGAAGATAATGAACAACCTTAACTCAGTACCGTTATTGAAGGCATGCTCAAGAATGCGAGTTTGTGTCGGCAATCGCAGAGTGGGGACGAGACATCTCTTTGAAAATAATTAGTTGATTGTTCATGAAGCGATACTGCGAAGTTGGCTTGATGTGAAAAAAAGGCCTTAGAATTGATGCACAAGAGAAAAACCGTACTCTAGCCAAAACAGCAAAAGCGATCATGATGGAAAAGGAAACCAACAATACTAGCGAGTTTTCACTCTTTGCTTCACCAACTTCGTCATTTTAAAACAATTCTCTACGTTAACGTTCCTTGCTTTGTTTTCTTTTAATCTCTCCTTGAGCATCGTGCACCTACACTCATAAATGCGTATCTAGTAACACAGGATGAGGTACTTTTGGTACAACTAGACTTCTTTAAAAATAAAAAAAACCTCTACAAGTTAAAAAGGGGCTGATCACTGATAATGGAAAAGCTCGGGCAAACCTGATTTGCAGATCTTCCTTTTGATTAGGCTGACAAGAGAACCTAAATTTCTGAAGGCCGCTGTATAAACATGTCTTCTGTCGGAGGCGATATATTGCAACTCGCTCAGACTGTAACGTCTTCCTATTCCCACACAAAATGTCTCTGTTCGTGAGCGTTGTAGCAGAGCAGCTGCTCTGCGAACGTCGTCTTTTGAGCCTCCCGTTGTTAACAAAACAAGGACTTTTTTTCTGGAGCTCCGCCGTATGATGTTCGTGTAAGAGTACTGTAGGGCAGCTCCGGTATTTCGTGCACCACACACAAGCTTCATAGCCCTTATCAGCCTGATGACATAGGACTTTTTCGAGCTGAACCTGATGACAAGTTTGGGCGCCTGTGCGTACAGTACCAGGCTTGTTCGAACGCTCCTGATCGATAGTCGGAACTCGCCAACTAAACGAACCAGGAAGTTCTTAACTCGAAGGAAGTTTGCTTTTGTGAAACGCACGTTTTCGCCGCAGGCATCTACTACAAAAGTCACGTCGATCTTGGGTTTGCAAACTGTAAAAAAAGCAAAAAACGTAATGTTCAATAGATGAAAAATTTAGGGATTTTGTATAAACATTTTCTGCATTGAAATAATTAATTTTTTGAATTTCATATATTTGAACCGCAGAATGTATCGACTTCACCTGAAAAAAAAAAAAACAAAAAAAAACAAAACAAAAACAAACAAACAAACAAAAAAGAACCGATTTGCCAGTCTCGCATTTATCATTATTGGGCTGCCCGTGACGGCCCAATCAAGAAATGAGAAGCGACATTCTTCCTTTGGTGATAAAAGACAAGATGGCGGAGGGATCTCCCAGAAGGCTTTAAGTGTCCCACTCCCTCATAAATAGGGCCGATTTTTCCGGGAAGGGGACAGGTCATTTCAAGTCGCCGGGCGAACAGATTTGGTAGTCGATTGGAACGAACACGGAATTAGTGCGTGGAGTTATTGGCCTTATATCTTCGCCGAATGATGATATAAAGACAGTATTCGATGATGTATTTAGCCTGCACGGGAGCAACCTCGTTCCCAGGGTCTCTCTCCTACCCGTCGAGAGACCCTGGTTGGGTCTGGTCACGTGGTCCCAGAACAAAATTAATTCCGAGGGAGGAGTCCTTTGTCTCTCAATTTTTTTGTCTGGTTCGTTTTCACCGTTCACGCAATGATCGAAAGGGCAAGACAGATTTGCTAAGCCTCCAACTATAACTGAAATTCGGGAAATTTCTGCCTAAACAGAGCTATCACCAGATAAACAAGCGAATTACCAGCGGAGAAATAAAAAAAACTCGTGTTATCGCAGTTGAACCGATGACAACAATTAGATACTAAAATCTACGATCCTACGTTGAACTTGCATTGAAAGAATCAATGTTTGTCGGTGACAGCGGCTGGTAATCGGCCCGAATCAGTACATGCAAAACCTAAACCATCACTTAGCGGTGACAAAACAAAGCAGTTACGTTGAGAGCAGAGGATTCATTTTACATTCACGGTCAAAATAATATTTTAGCTCTAATGACTTAACGGAAAGCTGTAGTCTGAAATGTCAGCTAATTTCTCCTACCCCTAACCTTTTTTATGATGCGGCAACAGGAAAAACGTATCGCTTTTAGTGGTAAATAGACGTACAAAAAAATATAATATAGTACGTGCATAAGCAAAGAATGACCAAAACGCGACACTGAAAACAACAGGAAATAGTATAAACAGAGACAAAACAGACAACATAACCCAGTAATAACCTTCCAAAGCGAAAGGATTTCTTGTATATGGTCCAAATGAAAGCTTTATTAAAAAAACAAATGTAGCTCAGTGATTTTTTTGAATCCTCTAAAGCATATACCTAACCCTCCAGAAAATTAAACAAAGAACAATAAACGGTTGGCAGTCGTGCAAGCCATATTTTTTAACAAAGAAACTTATCCGGCTATTCTGTTGATTTTAAACGAGAGACAAAAATACAACACAGAGCCGTTGGATAAAAATATACTCTTCTAAGATTCTGTTTACCTCTTTTCATTTGAACAATCAAACTGAGTCCGGGCGGCGTATTCTCTCTTCCTGTTGCTTCTGTTTGATTTTAATATTTTCGAGGTCGTTGAGGACGGCAACGCTTGATACATCTTTTCGCCCCCTCTTCGAACTGCATAATCATAGTTTTGAAAATACATACGTTTGCTTCCTGAAGGTGGCCTCCATAACATAGAAATGGTAATTTAAGCCTACTGCGTTTCGGTATGAATACAAGCGCCTAAAATATTTTTGACTGCACGACTGGTGAATCCGTGATTCCCTTTGCAACATCCGATAAACATCCAGATATTCTGCAGGAAGTTACGCTTTCGCTGTCAAAGGATTCGGCGTTCGAGGTTTTGTCTTGACTAGTCCAGGAACTATAAAAAACAGGACCCTTTAGACAAGGTCGGGTACGCAGTTTCCACTGATCTCGACGTCTACGCTTTGTAGAGACAAATCTCACACTTATCCGCCCCTCCCCCAAGTCGTTTGTTTGTAATCTCCCAGATTCTGGGAGACACGTGACCAGACCCAACCAGGGTCTCTCGACGGGTAGGAGAGAGAACCTGGAAACGAGGTTGGCACGGGAGCTGACGAAACAATTCCCTGCCAGGGTCCTCACGGGAAAATCTTTAACTTGTTACAACTCTCTCTCTGCGCGTAAAAACTCGTTCCTTACAAGAAAGGAATATGCTATTTGTAGATCGCCCCGTCAAAAAGAAACATAATCACATGGATAGTTAGAAGGGCTTTACATGTAAATGCAATATCCAACAGAAATAAAACTGAATAATTTCCTTTGCGAGTTTTAATAAACAGAAAATTACTGTTATATAATGTTTCATAAGCATAGAACGACACAATAATTTTTGGAATTTCCGGTTAGATCAAATACGTTACGTTATACTGTGATGCTATATATTTGGGGGCTGAGGGATAAGGGAAGGGTGTACATTGTAGAAATGCCCCTCCTAAAAATAATGCCAATCGCCTCTTGCATCAAGAGGCTAACTTGCCTATTATCAAATTTACTACATACAATCCCAGCTTAAAAACGCGCAGTCGGCAGCCCAATGAACCCCCACCGTGGGGGTCTTGTTAATAACATTAAAAAATCATACACATTAGTTCTTCACGATAATGGTGGCTCAACCACTGCAAACTTTTTAAACATAAAATGGTCTAACCTTTTCCGCTTGGTCCGGGTGGTCCACCTAGGATAAATACGGTATAGTGGCGTTAAAAGGATGCAAGTCAAGACCCAAGAGCTTCAGTCCAGAAGCACCCACAGCTTAAACAAGGTTAAGAGCTGATATTAAGTTAAGCATAGTTTAAAATTGTTTTCTCCATTCAAGCTGCCAACTTTTTTGGGTCAAGTACACATTCAATACAAAACAAAAAACCAAGATTAAGTTTACTCGAATCGTTTGTAAAATAAAATCTTTCAGTTTTCGGTCGGTAATTTTTCTTTATTATGGTTTACTTAAACATGTTATGTTTGGATGAATGTCGATAGTTATCTGCAAAATAACCCGGAGCACAGGATTCTTGAGGATAACTGAGAAATATAAAATTAAAACCGTGACGTGGGAAAAGAAGAGTAGTATTTTTTAGGTTTTCGACACCTAAAAAACAAGGTGAGTGCTGCTAAAGACTAACAAAGTAATGAAGTCGGTAACACAGAAAAAGCTACAGAAAAAGCAAAGCCAGCAGTAAAAAGTGAGGAAAAAGGACCCCAGAGAAGACACAGAGAGACAAATATCTGTATCTTTGAATTGCCTTTAACGGTAATCTTTCGGGTTCAATCGAAACGAACAAAGTGGTGTTACCGATAAACTTGCAGACAGCAAACTTACGTCTAAAGCATCTCTTCTTTCTGCGTGCAATCTGATTAGGATTCAACGCCACGTCAAACACTATTACGCAAGAAATTCGCCCCCGAAAGTACCGCCGATCTCCTTTCCTGACCCCCATCCTTACGGGATAGTTTGTTGCAAGCCGTATCCTTCCAAGCTTCTTTTGCGCTATTATTCTACCGTCAAGGTACAATTTGGCGTAACCTGTCAAGTAATCATACGTGGCGGCGACATACTGCCACTTGCGCGGTGCTATCTTACGACTAGAAAGCGCTGCCGTGAATTTTCTTCCTTGACGGCGCGTGTAGCGTACGAACAATGTGTTTGGAGTCACCATCCAAAGATGAACGCCCCAGCCGTTCGGCATGTAATTGAAGATAGGTCCCGCGCGTCCTTCATGGTAGATCCAAGCAATAATTGTGATCGATGTTCTTGTATCAAGTTTTCCACGGTTTGGAAACTCGATGTAGCTGTCTGGGCGTCCATAGAACTGGTACGAGCCACCAGGTAACTTGTCAGGACCAGGTGCTGACCGAACGTACCCAAGTTTTCCTGGAGGGTTTCCGAACATGCTCATATCTCGGCCCCTTGTTTTAGAAGTCAGAGGATAAAACGCAGAGGCTCTAAGGGGTCCTGCGAACGAAATCATTTATAAAATAAGAAGGTCGATTTTTTAAATTTAAATCTAAATCAATAGAAGTGTTAAATGGGCAATCAGGTCGCAAGATGTGTACTCACTAGCGAATAGAAACGTGCGGTCCATATTCACTACCGTCACCTAGATTTTCGGTTAATTTGTTCTTACTTTGACAATGGTCGGCCGGGGGGTAACCAAGCCCTTTCGAAAACTCAACTCTTCCCTTACCTCAAGTGCTTTCCAACACAAACAAATTAAATAACTCTTGCATGAATTACTGGGTTTCATGATTTGTCTCACCTTTGCGAGGTCTGGTGGGACTATGTGTGGTCGGTGTTGTTCTTGGTTTGGTGACTGGAGGCACTGCAAAGAAGGCATCTTAAATATTAAGCTGAGTAACTATCAATTTACAAATTGGGCAGGTATAGATGGAAGTTTGGAAAGCTTTGTTGTGGGTAAAATCTGTTCCCTACAAAGGTTACCAGGGACAGAACTCTGGAAAAGTTTTATCTTCATAGGCAGGATGACGGTTTAACCTCAGAACGGATTGTATTACAACAGTTACATTGATGGATAGAAATATAACTATTCGGTGCCATATTGCTTAGGTGAGAAAGTTTAACTAAACTTTACTTTCTTCAAAAAATGTCTAGAAAAAATGTTCCTCACACTTGGCGACTTGTCGAGCGACTGATAAGAACAAGAAGCAAAATTTTAAATAATAAAGTGTCGATAGCACCTGCTTTACTTTTTTTGTGTGTGCTGCTTTTGTTTACATTTAGTCCATTCTACTACAGGTCTTTCCTGAACACAATTTAAATTACTTACGACGTTTGAAGCAGGTTGAACTAGCCGCTAAAATCTGTTTCCGGTTCAGGGCACGGCTATAAATCTGCACACAAGAGATCTTTCCTTTGAAGTAGCGCTTATCGCCACGACGGGCTCCAAGTCTGATTGGATAATTTGTAGCCAATCTGAAGCGGCCAATACTCTGTGCTACAAGTAGCCTAGAGTTCACCCAAAGTTTGGCCACGCCAGTCTTGTAGTCGTAAGTCGCACCGATGTAGTTCCAAGCTCTGTAGCGTATCTTCCTGCTTGTAATGAACACAGCCTTAGTGAATACACCGTCCCTACGGACGAACCTGGCAAAAAGTGTACGTGGTCCTATCATCCACACATGCACTCCCCAGCCCGGGCCTGGTCTGTAGTTGACGATAGGACCTTTGATACCCTTGTGATACACCCATGCGAGAATGGAAATGGAGGCTACAGTGTCTAGTTTTCCGTTATTTGGGATTTCAATGTAGCTCTTAGAATCGCCATAGAACTGAGTAGCGCCATCTTTTCTGCCGTCTGGGCCTGGACCAAATTTTACACCGACTCGTCGTCCAGTTGGACACTTACGACCACTGATGTCGCGTCCGCCATTTATTTTGTCGAGCGGATAAATGGCTACCACAAGCGGAAGAACTGGTAAGAGGAAAGAGGACAATGAAAATGTAAAATCCCGTTGTGTGGAAGAATTCCACAACAAGCAGTGAGAAAATCGGGTTATTTATACCTTAAGATTTAATTATGCTTGAAAGTCGAATCTCCATTGTAGAAAAGAAAGACAAATTCTAAATATAAACCAAAATTGAAGACAAGTACATCTTAAAAAAATAAAATAAGTGTAAAAGGAGAGTCTAACCTGGCGGTGGACGAGTTGGTGTCGGTCGCGCTGAAAAAAGAAAACGAAAAGAATAACGTTAATTTATACAGGTTGGTTACCATTCACATAACACGGAAAATCATAACTTGTTCACGATCATTCTTATTGTGCGAAGTTCTCGCTGGCGTTTCCCGCTGACCAAAAAGCCAGAAGACCCTGTGTACGAGATTGAGCCTTATGTGGGTTGAGTTTGTTGTTGGTTCTCTCCTTTGCACCGAGAGGTTTCTATCCGGGTACTCCAGTTTTCCCCTCTCCTTTGCGCCGAGAGGTTTTTCTCCAGGTACTCCGGTTTTTCCCTCTCCTTTTTCCGAGAGGTTTCTATCCGGGTACTCCGGTTTTCCCCTCACCTTTTCCCGAGGTTTCTATCCGGGTACTCCAGTTTTCCCCTCACCTTTTTCCGAGAGGTTTCTATCCGGGTACTCCGGTTTTCCCCTCACCTTTTTCCGAGAGGTTTCTATCCGGGTACTCCGGTTTTTCCCTCTCCTTTTCCCGAGAGGTTTCTTTCCGGGTACTCCAGTTTTCTCCTCTCCTTTGCACCGAGAGGTTTTTTTCCACGTACTCCGGTTTTTCCCTATTCTTAAAAACCAACATCTCCAAATACCAATTCTAACAGGACAAGTAGACGAAGAATAACTACGTAACTATGTGCTACCTTCAAATAGAAATTAATTATATGTATGTAGGTATGTAAATCTTTATTATTCACGGAAAATCATCAGTTAAGCTTAAAAAAACTAAAACTAATTACAACTGCTTTACATGATTGCTGAGTGGGAATCCGATATATTTGCTATCTTCTTGATGTTTCGTTTAAAATGAACAACAGATGAAATAATTAATTAATTAATTAATTATTTTTTTAAGAAATGTGAGCAAGTTGGACAAGTTAACAACGTTTCAAACATTTGAAGTTCTTCCACCGATAAAGATTTTCGAGTGTGATGTTTTCGTGGTTGCCTTTGGTATTGACAAATCGGTTAAGCTAATCTTTTTACACGGTAACAAACAACTGCAGTAACCTCCACAAACCTCTAAAACATTTCTTTTTGATGGATCTGAGCTGCCTTCCATTTAGCGCACGATCGTAGATCTGCAGGCAGGCTATCCGACCGCGGAATATCCTTCTGTCCCTAAGTTTCTTCCCTGATATCGCCGGATAATTTGTGGCTAACTGTATTTTTCCAATATTTCTTTGAGAAATAGGTATAGCGTCATTCCACAACGTGGCCAAACCTGTCACGTGGTCATAAGTCGCAGCTACGTAGTTCCAAGCTCTTGGTCTAATTTTTCGGCTGGTGACAACACTGATGGTTTGCAAAGACCTGGGCACGAACTTTACTAGAAGTGTGCGCGTGTTCTTCATCCACAAATGCACTCCCCAGCCCTTGGGAAAGTAATGAAATATAGGTCCTCTTCCTTCCGGATAAACCCATAAAACTATGGTAAGAGAATTTTTGGTATCGAGGCAACCTGTGTTTGGGAAGTAAATGTAGCTGTTTGCTATGCCCTGCAGATGAAAGGACCCTAGAGGAAGACCATCAGGACCTGGAGCTGGCTTGACATTTACAAGTCTGGCAGCAGCATTGCGGTTGATGCTAATGTCTCGTCCTCGTGTTAAGCCGGTGAGAGGGAATATAGCTCTTGCAGCAGCTGATCCGGTAACTGTAAGAAATGGAAAACACCGGAGAAGTAGAAAATAGGCAAGCCAGGAGTGCATGTGATTACGGGTACCTCTGTTTAAACTACATTTTAATATTAGCGCTATAAACGGCGTACTGATTGAGATTTCGAAACCTACTAACTAACCAGTTGGTTGTTATATCAAACAAAACGATGTTACGTTCGGATAATGTTGATATTGACGATTTTATGGAGAAATCGCTTGTGGAATGGTTGAAAATGGTGACGGAAAACCCTATGGTGATTTGCGGCGGTATCTGTGGGGAAATATGCCGACCAAATTGAAGGTCACTATATCGTCGGAGTGTTTACTTAGTACACTACGGACTTACTAGAGAAGCCGTAATCGTAGAAACAAAGCCAGTTCGTTAGGCCAAAGTACAACTTAAGGTTTTGTCCCAAAGCTGGCAAGTAATTGTTAAAGAGCATTGAAATTGCTTGTCATCAAAAACAGTAGTCAACTAAAATGTACCACTATACAAAGGATTAAAACATACCTGAACATGCCTTCATTCTTATGGTATTTAACACGGCGGGCAATGTCCTGAGGGATGCTGTAAACACGTGCCTTCCGTCGGAAGCAATTTTGATTAATTCTGTCTTCTTAACTTGTGTGCCGATACCAACGACGAATATTTCAACTCGATATCTCCTCAAAGAACGTGCGGCTCTCTGCACACGATCTCTTGAACGCGCACTTGCAAACACCACGAGAACGCGCTTGCGTCCACACTGGCGCTTCCGTCTAAAAAGGTACCTACGAGCAGAGTACAGTGCTCGTCCAATCCTCAGAGATCCTCTTCGGAGTCGGATTCTCCTTAGCACTGACAGTATTCTAGAGACCTTAAAGAACCGGTTGAACCTGAACAAAACCCTGGGTCTTGACGCATATGCTAACATCCCTACGCGAGTGTATTGGCTGGAGATGCGTAGGGAATACAGAATCCTTGCGATGTAACGTATCAGGAATTTGAATGTACTTCGTCCCGTTCGTCTAATATTATAGGAGTTGTCAATCAGGAAACCGAGGTCCAAGTTCGCTTGGCATGCTGAAAAAACAAAAAAGAAACACAATACGGCAAAATCATTTAATCTCGTATAATTCTTGATCACGTGCCATATTTAAGGAAAAGAACCGAAGTTTCCCAATCAACTCAACTAAGAAGGCTGAGAATGAAAGAAAAAAAAACAAACAAACAAAAAACATGAAAACACCCTAAGCACGGGCTGAAGGTCAGTTAAGAACATTCTTTTCCGTCAGCTTCGAAATGAAGAATGCAGTAAATGTTGGCTGAACATTAGCTGGAATGCACGTCCTGTATACATAATAGGAAGCTTAAGCAAAGGCGATTTGAGCGACACTTCTCAACCGGAAGTGGACTTTTTGCATTCTTCAGCAGTGGTTTTGCCCGAACCTTCAGGGAAATCGTCTCTAAAAGAGTGAAGACACTTTACAATCCAAATTTGTTAGCATCGAGGTATATACAGAGAAGAGAAGTCGTTACGTCACGTTGCCATAGTAGCAAAATTTCCGGATGACAACAAATCAAAACGTCAGATTCGCACTGTTTCAAACTTCATCGATCTTATTCAATTTCATTCACTTTGTCAAATGTTGGCCAAATGTTCTGGGTTGAATCCGAAAGGGCCGTATGTAAGTTTAGAAAAAGAAAGAAAATTTTTGTGTTGTGCTCACCTTCTCAATAAAGCGGCGAGTGCAATTAGGAAGTTTCATGTCGCAGTCGTTCAACAACGGCTAAGAAATGTACAAATTAAAAAGAGCGCGATGTACGTGCAAAGCTGTTCTCTTGCCAATTTAAACCTATTGCTTTTTTCCTGTTGCAAACACTCCCTATTGTTGTGGTCCAGAAATTTTGCTACCATAGTAACGTGACGTCACACTTCTCCTCTCTAGTAAAAGAGAAAAGATCTCACTTCCGGTTGGCGTACGTGCCGCTCAAGAACGCCTTTGCTTAAGTTCCTTGATATTATTTAAAAAAAAAAAAAACATTTAACTTGTTAAACGTTTAAAAAGATGAATGAAGTTAAAATCCCTCCTAAAATAGGAGCAAAAATAAGACGCTTTATAGAAAAATATTGGGAATGCATCTAGTGACTTACGTCTTGGTGGTGTTGGCTTGGTAGGGGTGGGAAGTGTTGTAGGTGTTGTTATAACCTCTGTTAAAGAGAAAAAGAAAGTGACAGTGTTCATATTCAAAAGATATCAAAAACAATTCCTCTCTTTACTCTCGGCAACGGTATTTCATTCATCGCCAAAGGCTAATGAACACGAGAAAATGACAGAGGCAAATAAATCAAATTCGCCATTTTTACATAGACTACAAGGCACCTTGTTTTACAGCCCAAAATTTTGCAGAAAATATTGCTCCCAATTTCTTCTGGGTATTACAGTCGTCCCAAGAGAAATCGAAGACAATAGTTATGCAAAATTTTGGGGGTAAACAAGGTGCATTATGGTCTATGTGGAAATGGTGAATAAACATAACAAGGTTAAGAATCCAACCTGGTCGGAGGCAAACCAGGCGCGCGGCTATTTAACAAGTGTGGTCGAGGATTTGAACTCGGGGCTATCGTGAACAAATCCAGCTAGCGGTCAGGGCAGTCCAACGCTCTCTCCGCTCGACCACGCTGCCTTCTCTAAAAAAGTAAACTGGTAACGGGAAATGTTTAATTACGGCACAAAAGAAACGAAGTTCATTCAAAACAGTGGATCAGCTTAACATGCAGTCACTTTAATTATACGGTCAGTAGGTATATTAGGTCTCTCAATATGTAACCTAGTAGTTTTACAGCTTACTATCTTTCACACCACTCAGTGGTCATAACTCTGAATTGTTTATCTTCATGGTATGAATAGTTTTTTGTTATCTCTTCGTTTATCAACGTTTACTTTCATTTGGTAGACCGCTTAGACTAACTATAGGCTACACAGAGATAAAATTAATAGTCGCTTACTTGTCTTGAGACAAAGTCTTTTCGCGGCTTGAATCTGTCTCGGTTGAAGTGGAACGTCGTATATTTGCACGCAGGTGATTCGTCCGCGGAAATAACGCTTATCACCGATCCGGGCTCCCATTCGAACTGGGTAGTTTGTTGCTAGTCGGAACCGGCCGATCCTTTTCTGGGCAACCTTTCGGTAATCAATATACAATCGGACAAAGCCAGAACGCTGATCATAGGTAGCTGCTATGAAATTCCAAGCCTTCGGTTTAATAAGGTTTGTTGTTACTGGTGCTGTAAACCTCCGTGTTCGCGTCACGAAACGGACCAGCAATACGCGTCGACGGACCATCCATACGTGAACGCCAAAACCATTAGGCTTGTAATTGAAAATAGGACCAACGGGTCCATCTGGATTTATCCAAGCTAGGATTGATATAGAGTTACGGGCATCCAGTCGACCTTTGTTGGGAAATTCTATATAACTGTCTGATCGACCTTTGAACCTGAATGAGCCTCCAGGCCTTCCGTCTGGACCCAGGCCTGGCCGCACATTTGCCATGCGTCCCGGTGGATTTTTACTCCTACTGACGTCACGAGTGTGGTAACGAACATTTAAAGGATAGAAAGCCATAGCGGGTGGTAATCCTACAGTAACGAAAATAGTCATTAATTCATAAAGAGGAAACAAAGGAAATCATTACTCTGAACAAGATTTGAATGTCGGATACTCATTACCATAATTTTTTTCTAACTTCAAAAGTTATAATTCATCATTTGAGAACCTACATCACAGTAACACCGCGGCAAAACGTCTACGCATGCGCTAGGTTGAGCATTTCGAATTCCGTCACTTTTTCAGTCACACTTTCTAGTCAGATCATAGTCTTCCGCGCGCTCGGCTTCATTCTATGCGCAGCCTGTGGTTCAGTTGTTCTGCCTCATGCTGTTCGTGTTTTTGACTATTTTGTAGTTATTGAAATTGCTTTCATGGATAACTAGGCACAGATCGCTGAAAAAATTAGTCGACTAGATTCAGAAAAGGTAAGTTGATAATAACTCTGTGTAATTTTGGCTAGAGCGTCAGGTAAACTGAGTTTCATTCACAAAAACAAAGTTTTGACTGCCATTTTTCACTTAACGTGGCTGAAACTAAGACATAATTAGTTATCATTGCAAGCTTGTTTATTTTAGTTCTAATTTTCAGTTCTTCAGTTTCTCAGTCTTCATGTCTTAAAGACGATTCAAGCTTTATTTGGAAAACGACAACACAATCGCTTTGCAGTTTTATTTACTAGTGAGTTTTACTGTGTTTTGAAACGAAACTCTTCTGAGTTGATTGCCATGAAACATAAGCTTAATTATACCGTTGAGGTTGGCAGCAAGTTGACAACTCTATTCTTTTTTTCATTCTCAGAATCAGGTAGCGAAAGCTGGTTCGATGGCTTTTAGAAGTCGAAATTTTCATGCCATGTATTTAGCAGCTGGAAGTTTCGTGTTTGCATGAGATGCAGCCGAGCCGCACAGTCTCGAATTATCGAATTATTGAAGTCAACCATGTAAAAGAATTAAATAGGCATGTTCTTGAACGAAAGTACGTTTTAAGACATGTTTAGTTTCCCGGCACCGAAAGCTCCGGGTGTTCGTGACTGCAGTCATCAAAGTCGAGGTTGTTATTAAATCCCGCCCATCTTTTGTTTTGAGTTCTAGATCTTGTTTTCTCTGATAATAATAATAAAAAATATTTCAACGGACTAAAATTTTATTTCTTGGTTCTAGTGTTAATGATAACGATGACGTCCTTATTTTGGTTTGTTTCATAAGTATTGCCATTCTTTTTTTAGTTATCGCCTTCTCTCAAATTAACCTATGCCAACCAGTAGCATGCAAGAAAGCCAGTGAAAACAAATTTGTCTTGTCGAGCGCTCGCGACCTGCAAACTTCAAACATCATTTTCGGCGTTGATGCAACCAGATAACCATGTGGTGCAAAAGTTTGACACTAGAAAAATATATCAGCTATCGAATGAAGCGATTTTTTTCGCCCGCTTTTTTGACTATTTCTCCCTTTTTGCTTTTAAACTTGGCGCAACGGCAATGTTATGCTTAAGTAATTTGTTTATTTACTAGACCGGAAATAAAAAGCTGACCGGATGTTAAATTTTGTGCTCATGCGCAGTGCGTTTTGCCGCGGTGTTCATCACAGTTGACAGTGATTCATCCCATTCCCAGGTATTGAGAAGCCGCTCTAAAAAAAACCGGGACTGTGCCTCGTTTTTTCTTCCCACTTCTTGGATTACGGAAGGAAAACGCGTTTGATATATTCCGGCTGAATTATTGGCATTTCTCTCGCTATAAATCTTCTAATTGGCTCTCTGTCTAAGTTAGTGTTATCAGCTTCGAACTTCAGGATCGGCCGTACTTACCTCGGCCACGATTATTCCGAATATCATCCAACCAAACATATTTTCCCTTATGAACAAAGCAGTCAATGATAACTCTCTTTTAAAAATACCTTTTTATATACTGCTTATGATTTTCACTAGTTAGAGGCTTAATAACAGAGCACAGCATAATGCTTACTTGTGGAAGGTTTCGTTGGTGTAATTGGACCTAAAGGAAAAACAACAAAAAGAAGAATAGATAATGCTTTACAGGGTAATGTCGCAGGGATATAATTTTGTTAAATATATGTCCCTGCTACACTTTTCTTACAAGCTAAGAAATACCAAAAAGCGGGAGATGGGAAAAGCCTTATTGATATCAATTAAGCCCTACCATACAATCACCAAACAATTATAATTCGATACATTTCAATAGCATGCAACAGTGTCTCCACGTCTATCATCTTCAAGACAAACCCAGTGATAATTGGCCTAGGAGAGTAGTAACCTCAGCTTAAGCTGTTAACGGCTATATCAAAAGGAGTGACGAGGAAAGTAAGAGTAAATAGCAGTAAGGAGATATTCGAGTAGAAAGCTTATGATCGTAATCACGTGAATTACCTGGTTGATTACAAAGATTCTTGACTTTCTTTATCTGAGATCCTGTCATAGCCGCAGAATAAACCTGCATACAAGCAATTCTTCCACGGAAGTTTGTACCCATGTAAGCCGAGCCTTTAGTGGCCAACCTGATACGTTTGATATTCTGCGATAAAATCGGTCTTGAATCCAGCCAAAGTGTAGCTATCCCAGTCCGCTGATTGTACGTTGCACCCACGTAATTCCAGTGTCGAGGGCGAAGACGTCGTTTTATCAACGCCCGAGTGCGCTGCATATTCCTACGGATAAAACGAACAAACAGTACATCCGACCGGACAACCCAGAACTTTACCCCACGGAGGAACTCAAAGATGGGTCCGGGCCCCAGGGGTAGGACCCACGCTAGAAGAGTAATGGAGTTTTTAGTGTCTAATCTGCCCCTGTTAGGGAATTGGATGTAGCTGTTACGACGACCAAGAAACTCTGTGGACTCGCGGGGCTGTCCATACGGCCCAGGGGAGTACCGTATATTGTAGCTTCGACCAGGAATGTTTTTCCCTGGGCTGATGTCGCGGGCACGAGTCTTCTGGTCGAGGGCGTATATTGCAATAGGTTGGGGAAACCCTGCAAACACAGAAGGTCAACACCAATATTATGATTAGCAGTTACATTATTGTCTTTTCACAAGCCTTTCTGTAAAGCAGCCTTAACACAAACCTTTTTCCAAATCATGAATAGGAAAGAAGGTTAAAGTCAAATGAAAAACAAAACAAAACAAAACAAAAATTCTAGCAAAGAACCGTTAGAAACATTTAAGCCTCAGGGCCGAGTTGTTCGAAGCTGGGTTAAGATAACCCAGGGTTAGTGCGAGATTTTAATTCAGATTTGAAAGCTTAAAAAGCATTTCAGTTTTAATTCTTTTTGTCTACAAGTTGATGATTGAAAGCTCTAAAAACAACAGAGAAAATTATCCGAGAAAAACCTTTGGAACAATAGAAAAAGAAACTCGGGTTAAATTTAACCCCGGGTTAAGTGCTAATCGGCCTTCGAACAACTGGGCCCAGATTTTTTTTTTTTTTTAATCTATTGCATCTGCTAAAAGTTACGAGTTAGTTGTGGTCGGGCCAGACGCCTGTGCCCCTGTATGATAACATGAGCATCATTTAAAATTTAGCTTTGATTTTGATTACTTTAACAATTTTTCCTTTGTTTCATAAGCAACATGTCATAGATAAAAGAAAAAAAAAAACATCAAACTGGCGAGAGAGATTTGAACGTAGAGTTGCCAGCAAATCAAAATCTTTTGAGCGGCGAAAAACTAACTTCTAGAAAGTGCAATCTGCCATAAACCATTTCACATCTGTTCAATTTTTTCATTTCGATACTGCAACTAAGTTCCAGCCTACGAACTTACTTGGAGCTTTGGCGGTCGGCTTCTTGGTTGGTTTGGAGGTAGGCCGTGTCGTAATTTGCGCTAAAGTAAGAATAGATAAAAAGTTAAGTACGTTTGCAAAAGACAAATACAGTAACAAAACGAAGGGAAAAGAAATAAACAACAACATCAGCAACAAAACTGAAATTTAGGCATGTAATTCAGCAGTTCAGCTTGTTCTTTAAGGAAAGAGTCTCTCAGAACCGATGCAGTGATTTTCAGTTATGAATACCGTGTAGAATTATTCTCTGGTTGACAAAACATGCCTACAAGAGTATGCCTTTTCTCGTGTTTTCCTAGTTACAGTCTGCTTCCAACTAGTGGTCCAACACCACGTTATGCACAGGAGGTCAAGTTCCGACGAAAAGGGTTAACCAAAACAACTCCCAATATCACGATGGACTCTCTTGCAAATGCAAATACAGGGACACAGAACAGCAGCTCGTGTCACATGGTACACAATCTAAAAGCCACTTAATGCTCGACGACGTTAGCAACCTGTACCCGCCTGGAGCTATGCTATGCAAGATGGTAAGTGACTTTTTGTTCTACATGAGTGAAAAACTGGGTAGAATATTCGGCCACAAGCTTCTTGGGATCTTTTGGGGGGACAGCACGAAGGTCAACAAATCATAGCGCACTAAAGGTGCTGTGTTCCAAACTGCAATAATAGTTTCAGAAATACATTTTTTTACTTTACAGAATTCCTTAAGAACGTGAGGTACAAAATTTGTCTTATTTAGTCAGAATGACCCTGAGAGAATTGAACAGGTGGCTTGCTACTGTCTGCCATGTTTTTGCTGTCCCTAAAAACGATCCCTACAGTCATAAGTCGTACTAGTTCTCCGCACGTTAAGAACATGGCCAATTAAAGCTTTCTTTTTCAGGTGCGGGAGTTGATTTCATAAGTGTATAAAAAATACAACTAACTGCTCTAACGAATACCTTTACAAGCTTTCCTGGTTATACTCATGACAGCACCGTTTATCGTCTTGAAAGTCACCATGTAAATGTGACGAGGGTGAGTCGCTATTCTACTAAGTTCACTGTTTCGTACTCGTGTACCAACACCTACAGCAAAGACTTCAATACCCGCTCGGTGTATCTGGAGCGTGGGTACTCTTATGCTATCAGTGGATTGTCCAGTGGTCACCACAATCAATACCCTCTTTTTCCTACTGCGTCTGAAGAGTCGAGTAAGAGCAAGCTGCAATGCTCTTCCGGTTCGTCTAGAACTTCGTCTAGAACGTAGTCTTCTGATAGCTCGATCAACGCTGCGTAAACTGGCATAGCGGCTAAGTCCGAATGCCATTCGGGGTCTTGAGCCATACACGATGACTCCCACTCGAGTTCGTTTCGGCGAGATCGAAAATGATCGCGAAAGAAGACGGACGAACTGTTTGATTCGTCTGAAACCCAGTCTAGCCTGTCTTCCAGAGGCGTCCAATACAAAACCAATGTCAATTGATAAGCTGCAAACTGGTTACAACATAGAAGTACGATTAATAAGTAAATAAAGGCCAAAAGAGTCACGATATCTGCCCTTTAAGCGGTTGATAAGCGTATGAAAAACATCTCAAATGCAGTTGGTGGCTCAGATGGCTCATGCTTTGGCCAGTTTACTTCATTGTCAACCCTACATCCTCATTATACCTATCGTTTTAAGGGAGGATGATAGCATAAAGTGCCAAACTAAATAAAAGCTTGCCCCAAGTATCACTGTTGTCGTTTGTATTTTGAACGATTTTTAGAGGAAACCTACTGAAATATACAATTGATGGGTGACTGTGAAGAATTATTGAGATCGAGGAGGATGATAGCAGCCTCCTCGATTTCCATAATTATTCAGATGATACAAAAGCCGAATTCAATAATTGTTTTATTATTCATTCAAAATAATTCCTAGTTTAAAAACAAGCTAAAATATGCTTGCCTCCATCGATGTTAATTTCATTTTCAATTACATGTTTAGGAGATGAAGGGTTGTTCAGTACTGCAATTATTCTCTAAAAGCAGATGCTGTCCGTCGAGTTGTCTTTGTGCTGTTCGTGCTTTGTTTTAGACAATAGTTCGCCTATTTCTTACTCGTGAAACGAGTGAAATGTTCTGCCATTTTGAACTCACTAACGAAACAACTCAACTTCGTCCCCAGGTCCTCTCGGTAAACCCTTCCTCAATCTGGCAATTTTGCTGCACAACTGACGTCATTTTACACATATCGCAGAAGTCTTCCAAATTTGGTCGACAGTAGCTGGTTATGATGAGTTATGCGTGGGATTTTAGCCAATCAGAAACGGAGAAATATTGAATGAATAATAATAGCATTTCATTGTGTCAATAAAAAATGCTTGAATCTGATTGGTTCTTATTAACAGCCCTTATTA
The DNA here is from genome assembly GCA_038088405.1 of Porites divaricata. Taxonomy (NCBI): domain Eukaryota; kingdom Metazoa; phylum Cnidaria; class Anthozoa; order Scleractinia; family Poritidae; genus Porites; species Porites divaricata. The sequence goes on along the minus strand of JBBMOI010000001.1, from coordinate 22,264,306 downwards.
TTCATTCAAAACATTTCCCCGATTCTGATTGGCTCAAAGCACACGCATCATTCACCATAATCAGCTAACGATGACCAAATATGGAAGAATTTTGCGTTTACTGAACCGATGACGTCAAAAATGCAGCCTTCTTGCAGGATAATGCATCGTTAACCGAGAAGATCTGGGGACGAGATTGAGTTGTTTTGGTTGTGAAAACAAAAATGGCGGACGTTTCACTCGTTTCAAGAGTAAGAACTAGGCAAAATAATAGCTAAAAACATGGCAAGAATAGCAAGAAGACAATTCAGAGGGCGACATCTGCTATTTGGAGAATATTTGCGGAGCTGGACAACCCTAAACGTGCACACTATCGAAGATGAAGTTAACATCGACGGATGTAAGCATGTTTTCGCTATGTTTTTAAACTAGGAATTATTTTGAAAGAATAATAAAACAATTATTGAATTCGGCTTTCGTATCATAGGAAGAATTATGGAGATCTCGGAGGGTGTTATCCGCCTCGGCCTACGACCTTGACGGATAACACCCTCCTCGATCTCCATAATTCTTCATAAGATACGAAAGCCGAATTCAATAATTGTTAAATATTTATACCTTAATTTTGCTATTGTAACTCCAAAACTGTCCGATTGCCAAGAGCTTGGTAATCGGACAGTTAAAGAACCAATGAAAATCAAGTTGTAACCGATCATGCTTGTGCTTTGGAATCTTTCTCTTACATTAATAAATATTCCGAGACTGAGATTCTCGTATTTTGTTACTGACACAATTAATTAGTATAGGACTGAGTGGAGTACAATTCAAACAGGAAATTACTCGCCCGGGTACTTTATGAATTGTACTCCACTCAGTCCTATTGCCATTGCTAATAAACAATGGTATCGTTTATTACTCACCAGGTGCACGAGTTGGCCTGGTCGCTATGGAAACAAAGAGCAGCTAAGCATTAATGAAATGAAGACAAAATAAAATCTTTAAGACTATCCAGGAAATTAGGATAATTAATCAGCTGAGATCACCGCGCGCTTTTACTGGCCCAATTGGATGTAGAAGAATTAGCCGCAGGAAATTGCTTTTTCCATAATGAACGTAACCACTGACGACTGATGTTTCCCCGTAATCCCGATGACAGAGGTGACAGGTTTATCCATTTATAGAAAATCAGGGCCTGGATTGGGCATGGATAGAAACACTGAAATTTGTTACAGAGGGACAAAGCTTTACGCACACTTCGTTACTAAGAAGAGTTTTCCTTGTCCCTGGGGAACGTAAGAGCTCAGATTTTCTCTAAATTCAGCCCACTTAATACGGACACGCCTTTAATACGGACACTTTCTATGGCCCTCTTGGTGTCCGTATTAATGGGGTTTGACTGAATCTTGGTTTACAAGGCAAGTCAAGCGCATTACGTCTGCACTTTTGGTTAAGCTTCCAATTGTCCTTTGAACAAAAAAGTTTCAATAAGAAAGAGCACAAATTAACTTTTTCAAGCCACGTTAAAGATATCGCTGTAGAATCTATTAATGAACTGATTATTTGAAACACGAATCCGTTAGTCGTTGCCGCAACTAAAGTTGGTGTAGTGTTGACTTAAATATGCTTTGCTGAATGCATAATAAGCAGTAAATGTTTGACTACAACATTCAAGTATTCGGTCAAATTGGAAAATCTTTGAACGGAAAAAATTTCCATGAAGAAAGTTAAATCAAATTCAGGAAAACTGATGAGCTTACAGAAATTTCATCGATATCTCGCGCGTTAATTTACTGCTTATGACGCATGCAGGTATGCAGAGAGGAATTAATAGAATTTTGAGGGGGATACGCTTGACCTTGCTTGACTGTAGTTATAAAGAAACACTCACGTGGAACAAAAGGCATGCAAACCCTGTACTTAAGGGCGGCTAATACAGTGCTCAGTTTTCTGAATCCGGCAGTCATCACATGCGATGAACTTGACGCCATCTGTTGAAGTTGGAGTCTCCTGAACTTGTTACCAATCCCTAGGGAGAAAAGTTCAATTCCTTTGCGTTTCAAACTCCTGGCTGGTTGGACGACGTTATCCTGTGAGATGCCGTCGGTTAGGATGACAAGAACGGACTTTCTTCCTCTTTTTCTCCCACGCGAGAAGAGGAACCTGGGGACAACAAAATATATACATACAGTAGAATCCCGATTTTTCAAGCCCTTTACAGTCTTTTTTTCAAACCACCCAATGAGTCGAACCTTTCCCAAGGTGGTTCGAAAAATCGGGATTCCACTGTAAATTACAACAGCGCATGATTGAATTTCAGACTTCTCACCCTTTTCCTTCTGGTATGGGTTGGAAGTTTAACCTGATTCGAAAGTTCCCGCTAATTAAATCTAAACCTACGCATTTATACTGTCCAACAGGCGAAATCTAATCCGAGTTAGAAAGTGCGTTCTTTCCTGCATAATGTTAGAGGATAGTTTTTCTGCTGCACTGATGAAGCTCACCTACGAAACGCAAACAGCCAAAACAGAAATAAGGGTCATAACTTAAGGTGGCTCGATATAGTTTTTCAAGGTCAATACCTCCCACGTTTGAGCGTAAACTACGTCGCCGTAAACAAAGATTTGGAAAAATTGACACCACACTTGTATTAGATAAAGATGAAAATTTGTTATGATCAGGGTTGCAATGACATCGGAGTCGTCATAGCAACGAAATGACGCCATTACCTATTTCACTTGCAGCATGATTTCTCGGCACTGGGAACTATTCTTCCAAAACCGTTTAGTGGAGCTATTTCCTACAATAACTGCCTCGATGTTCGAGCGAAATCTGTAAGAGCGTTATCGAGATATTTTGGGAAGAAGTTTTTATGGTTAGAAATACGGTAAAAAATGGACAATCTTGATGTTCGACTGTTATCTGTACTAGACGAAGCGCTTTTGACATTCAATTTCACCTCCTAGTAGTTTAAATCTTTTTAAAAACGTGTGTGAAAGATCATGGAGATACCTCCAGCCGATTGCTAGAAAGAAGGATTTGATTAGTCTGTATGAAGGCGGTCTTGTTAGCGGTAATATAAACATTTCGGTCTACTTAACAAATTAGCGAATAATATTTAAAACGCTCGATAAACCGTCCTTTTATATCACCTCTTAATTTCAAGATTATTGATATATCGTAAGGCAGTAAAATAAGGGCTTGAATTCGCTAATATTTTGTCGGAATTTTTGTGTTTACAAGTGAGAGGCTCTCATTATTCAGGGTTATTGTCTCCAAGTTTCATATTTTCGTGCACAACAATAGCTAACATTTTTGCATATGTCAAATGCATTGTTAGACATGGACTTAAAGAGTTATCAAGCCGGCCCTTCAGGGTTTTTCTTTCTGCTGCAAATAAGGGCTTTTGTTATTTAACCCTCACTAGAATTTCCAAATTGAAACCTGAATATAAAAGTAAAAACTAAATGAATTCTGGCCTTGGTAACAAAAAGATGTCATCCTGCAAATGACCTTTTCCTCATTATTCAAAACAGTTAGGCGAGAGATTAGAAACTAGGGCTAGATCTTTTAAAAGACGTGAAAAATATTCTTCTGTTTCACTGAAATGCCTAAAGCTGTTAGAGTACTGAGCATTCGAAAATTCTTTGATTATCCGTTAAAACGCCATCCAAGCTTAAATTCTTCTTCACAGCTGTTTATTAGTGTAAGTTCTCTATTTTTTATTTCTTTTCCCCACAGTTCTATGACAATCCATAACTAAACTTCACTTTTTGAAAATTCATACCTTGAAACAAATCTCAACGCTCGACCAATCCTAGTTCCTCCATACGGGTACCTTATACGATCAACTGCCCTGATCACGCTTGTCTTCGAGTAGTATCGGTTGAATGGAAAGATGGGATATGGCCGAGATGAGAATACCACAACACCGACACGCGTTTGTCTCGGGGAAATTGGAAAAAAGCTGATGAGTGTTTTGACAAAGTCAAGGACGCGAGTAAAGTGCTTTCGTATACTTCCCGATCCATCGATTAGGAAGCCCAGATCAACTCGTGATCGACAAACTGAAAACAAAAAAAAACACTGTTATATCCAAGGGCAAACCACACTGATATAAAGTGTATTATTTTAGAGTCTGTGATTTTAAATATAATAGCAAGCAACGGTCCCCAGTCCCCTTCTAGGCCACTACGCATTTTTAGCAATTATTGAATGAGGCTGAGTAGGATGTGAAGAATTATGCAGATCTTGGAGGATGTTATCGAATAGATGGTATATTGATCGCACCTTCCAAATATGGTAAGTGTCCGTTGGTATGAATAATAACAAACGTTATAAAAAAACCGCTGTACCGTTATCAAATCCCTGCAAATGCTTCGCCCCGGATCACAATCCAAGGTTTGGAAGCACTTCCACACTCACACTAATGAGTATGGCCTTGGCAAGGTTTCTCCCCCACAAAATCACTGACCACCTGCGAAGTGCATGACCTTAAAAAGCTTTAGAAGATTTTCCTGACACCCAAAAGTTTGCAGGGGGAAGGGAGTTCATTTGAGTTGCAATCAGATTTCCAAGTAAATAAGGCAGAGTCAAATGTTTTGACCAGGATTGTAGGGTTGTATGAAGGTTTTGCTCTATGAAGGAAGGGGTATTATTGCAATCTCCCTAGCTACGTGTCCTGTTGAGGGGTTATCTAGAGTCTATGCCAACGAGCCAAGAGTTAAATACCTTAGCCCGTAAGGCATGTCGAAGTGACAGAGGCCAGGTGCCAGGGAGGTCAGCTTAGACTTAGAAAAATCCGTAATAGCTTTTAATACAGTCCGAACCACCGTAAACGACGAGGTGCCTCGCAACTGTAGCAATATCTTACAGGTTGATTAGGAAAACAAAGAACTAACGAAGTTAAAAATGGATCCTAGCCTGGAAACATTGGGGTCCATTGAAATAAGAGGATTTAAAAAGATGCGAGGTCATTGTACCAAAAAGGGTAAGACTGCTTACCAGCCGTGGTGGTCATACATCCAAGACAAGATGAGAACAAATTAAAATATACAGGCTGTGCATCTTACCTGGAGGCTTCTTTGGGGTTGGTGATGGGATGGGAGGTGCAAGTGTTGGAACTAAATTAAAATAAAAGAGAAATCACGTAAAATAGGGAGAGAATTGACCTGCTCAGGAAGTAAAGACTTACCGAGGGCGCGCGAGCACATGAATTCGCTGGTGTCATGTTGGGGATGTGTGGATGGTCGAATGGGTTGGTCAGGGTCGGAGGGCAAAGATTACAACTACAAAAATATCTCTTCTTTCAATACGAAAGTTATTGACTACACATAAGAACTTGGGAGTTCGTTACTCCAAAAATTCGCTTGCTTTTCAGCTCATATTCTGATGCATAGAAAAAAAAATATCCATTTTGTTGTATTGTATTAAAAACGAGTGTTTACCAAAAATACTGATACGAACCTGCTCGGAAGCATCTTCTCGTTTTGCTGCGAATTTGTACACCATTCATCGCGAAGTTGTAAATCTGCAAGCAAGAGATCTTCCCACGGAACCTACGTCTATCGCCAGGCTTGCGTCCAATCACAATCGGGTAATTAGTTGCCAGACCAAAACGGAAGCGTCCAATCTTCCGTTGGATTATGGGTAGGCTGCTAAGCCACAAAGTGGCTAAACCTGTCCGGTGATCGTATGTAGCAGCGACGTAGTTCCATTGACGTGGCTTGATCTTTTTGTACAGCGGCCTCACAGATTTACCAGAACGAGGCACGAACCGGGCGTAGAGTCGAAATGATTTCACTATCCAAACATGAACACCCCAGCCATTTGGTTTGAAATGAATTAATGGTCCAGTACTCTCGGGATAAACCCAGAAAATGATTGTTACTGAATACCTCGTATCTAGGCAGCCGTTGTTAGGGATAAGGACATAGCCAGTTCTTCTTCCTCTGAAGGAGATGGCGCCTCTTGGGTGGTTGTCAGGGCCACGTGAATAGAACACACCAACAAATCTCGCTGGTGGATTGACGAAACTACTGACGTCACGGTTTTTGGACGCGCTGGTAAACTGGTAAACGGCGACCGCGCCACGACGAATAACTAAAAACAAATAATATTTGAGCAACATTTCAATGAGTATCTGGAACATTGACGCGATAAAGCTGCACATAAATGCTCGATAGCAGCAGCTCCTCGGTCACTCTTGTATAGCCAACTGGTTTGCCTCCGGTCAGTTATCTTTCTTAATTGTGTGGGCCAGAATGAAAACTACCAGTTTACCAGAATTGTGTTAGTGCTTTTAAATGTAGTATGCCCTGTTTGAAACCAGCGAAGTACGTTATTATGTGCTAATTTACAAGGGAAAGAGAGTCATCAATCAACCAAGGCAATGAATTTGATTCTTTCCTCGTGTAAAGCTTTGAATCAAGTTGAATTTAACTGAGGTCACTTTAAATATGCAGAGCCATTGGGAGCTTAGTTTTTTTAAATTTAACGTAGAGCCCTTACCTGGGGAGTAGCAAATCCTGTCCTTGAGCGTTCGCACTATAGTATAAAGTTGTGAAAGTCGGACAACAAACACGTGATGCCTGTCAGTTGTTAACCTTTGAAGGCTTCCACCACTTACACGTCCCAGCCCAACCACAAAACATTCGATGCCAGCTCCCTGAAGCGCCACCGCCGGTCTCCGCACTCTATCGATTGACTGCCCAGCGGTCAGCACGATTAATATTCTTCGTCTTCCACACTGCGGTTTTCCTCTAAACAGGTAGCGTTTGGCATAATACAAAGCTCTACCCAATCGTCTTCTACCTCTGAGAGACCGAATTCTGCGAATCGCACTATAAATACGCCCTAGTGTGTACGATCTAGAGAAATCAAAGATTGGACGAGCACGTGACGCGTACGTTACTACACCGATGCGTGTTGCTCTTCTAGAGATTGTAAATCGACGAATAGTTTCCCGCACAAAGTTGATAACCTGCTGGAGGTCTCGCCTTCTGGAGCGGGCGACTTTAGTGGTTGTGTCGATAAGGAACCCGAGATCAATACGAGCTCGGCAAACTGTTAAAAATAAAAATTTGCAACAAAAAGTACAATAAGATAGACGAGTAACTGATTAATCATATATTTAATTATATCACGGAATAATATGATTTTAAAAACTGTGGGGAAGAGTAACGACAATAGACTGAACACAACTATTCGATAAATGTGATTGGTATCGAAATCACTGAAAAGATCTAAACAATGTTGGCCGGCATTTTGATTACAACAGGTAGAAGGGAAAAAGTAATGGAACAGAATAAAACTTACTCCTTGGCGCAGGCGTTGGCCGCCGGGTGGGTGTTGGAGTAACAATGGGTGGTCCTGCGAAGGAAAAGGAAAGCAATAGGCAGGTGCTTGTAAACTTTATAATTAAGGGTCAAGTAGAGCTGAAATTCTAGGAAAAACTACTAATATCAAGATTTTTGAGGTGTAAGCATCGAAATATGTCTGAATTCTGGTTAAGATAGGGAAACTGATTCTTTAACGGGGCAGGTAAAGCATTCGCTTCACTCATTATACAAAGTTGACAGTAACAGGACAAATGTAAAAACTACGATTGCCCGGGAGAGCCGTAAGTACCAGTCGTCATTTTGTTCGATTAGGCACCTAAATAAGAACAATAACATCTCCTTCAAATACCTATTTTGTATCAGCAGCAGCAACACTTTCAAAAGTGTGAATCTTTACCTTTAAGGAAACACTTTTTCTTAGCTTCGTTGATCTGCTTTCCAGACAGTGCCTCACTGTACAACTGAAGACAAAATAGGCGACCCCGGAAGTAGTTCTTATTGCCCCTTTGGCTTCCAAGCCTGATTGACCTCCTGGTATCTAACTGTAGCCGTCCTATTCTCCTTCTTTCGACGACTCTTAAATTTACCCTGATCGTCATGGTTTGTCGTCTCTCGCTGTATGTAACGCCAACATAGTTCCACGCCTTGTATTTCATGAAGCGTCCACGCGTTCGTACCGTGATTACTCTCCTGCGCGTGCGCTGTACTATTACTACTTGGAGAACTCTTCTACTGATCATGCGAAGTTGGAACCCTTTACGATTAGGGTTGTAATTCAATATGATGCCAAATCTGCCCTCGTTATACACCCAAATGAGAACAGTAATAGAGTATCGCGCATCCAGTCGTCCCGTGTTCGGAATCTCCACGTAGCTGTTTCGTCGTCCGTAAAACTGAACGGAGCCGTCCCGACGGCCATCAGGGCCTTGCTTGTATCTAACTCCGATAAGCCTTGCACTGGGATTTTGACTTCGGCTAATGTCTCGCCCACCTCTTCTCCTGTCCAGCGGATACACCGCGAGAGTTCTGGGTAGTTTAACTACGAAAACACAAACCCAACTTAAATTAAGGATGATGGTAAATCTTAAGCTCGGTGAAGAAATGAGAATTTATGTTATCAACATGTCACGAACAAGGGACAAAGAAAAAAATCTGAGTCCCCAATAGAAATTGACCCTATGACCTTCCGTAAAGAGGTCGGATGCTCTAACCACTGAGCTACGAAGGACGAGTGGCGAGCTGGATTCTGCTAATTACATTAACGATTCCTTCAACTAACTGGAAATTCTCGGCCACACTAGCGCTGCTAATGAAAATACTACTTTGTCGCATCATGGTAAAGAAAAATGTACATTTTTCAATACGACTTAGGCTACAATTCGGCAGTTTTTACACAATTACTTTGCAGAGAACTACTAATAATGCCGATGGACCAGTTTAAACTAATGGTCGTAAAAAACAGCGAAGTAACGTTTATGAGCAATCTGAGAAGAATCAATCAATCAAACAGTCAATCAATCAATCACTCAATAAATCACTCACTCAATCAAGCAAGCAACCAATTAACCAATCAATCAATCAATCAATCAGTCAAACAATCAACCAATCAACCAATTAATCAAACAACCAATCAACTAACCAACCAACCACCCAAGAAATCAAGCAACCAATAAATCAATCAATCAATCCGTTAATCAGTCGTTCAATCAATCGACCAATCAATCAATCAATCAACCAACCAATCACTCAATCAACCAATGAATCAATCAATCAATCAACCTACCAACCAACCAATCAACCAGTCGTTCAATCAATCAATAAGTCAATCAATCTATCGTTTTTTGGCCAAACACGAGGAGCAGCAGTGACTAGTGCACAATCTTTACACAGAACAGACTGACAACGGTAGTCTGCTCCAATAATACGGGAAGATTTTATTGTGTCATTGAATTAACAGAAAAAGGTGACACTTAGCCATGGAATTGTTTCAATAATATTACAAGATTAAATACCAATTAAGTGACTCACCCCTTGGTTTCGTAGGTTGTGTAACTGGGCGAACTGTAGGTACTGAAAAGTAAGTGGACCAAGATTTAGAGGATCTTAGTGAAAAAATAATAAACATGAACTTCGCCCAGAACTTTGTTAGGAACTTAAAACATTCCACTCACCAAGTTTTTGGCAAATTTGATTCTTTAGCTTTAGTATGAGTGTCATCAGTGTGCTGAAGGACGTGGCCATCACGTGGTTCCGGTCTGTTGCAATCAGCCTCAACTGCCGACGCTTAACCTTCTTTCCAAGTCCGATAGTAAAAACTTCAACACCTGCAGCTTTCATACGACTTGCTGCTAAACCAACACGATCCTGTGACAAACCATCTGTTAGTAAGACCAGCACTCGCTTTCGTCCTTGCAGGGAGGAGGCCTTGAAGAGGTAGTCACGAGTAAAGTCCAAAGCTTTACCAATTTTAGTTCCTCCTCGAGGGTAACGAACCCTTTCTATTGCCTTGAGAATTTGACCCTTGGACGAATATTGTCCAAATGGAAAGATCGGAATCGTATGGGAGGAGAAGAGCACGAAACCAACTCGTGATTTTCCTCGGGACACTTCAAAGAAGCTGACAACAGACTTAACGAAGTTGAGCATAAGAGGAAAGTTTCCTTTTCCTTGGTATTCGATGCTTCCAGAGCCATCGAGGAGAAAACCGAGGTCCACAGGTAGTGTGCACACTAAGTAAAACATCACATATTAAAACAGTACAATTACTTTAAGGAGAAAAAATAACCAATGCATTAATTCTTAACAGTTCAAAGTATTCAGTATTGTAGAAAGGTAAATAAATATCCTTTTTAGCATTTTAGTACCGCAGATTCATTCTTGTTTACTGTACTTATTTAGTTGCTATAAAAGTGATGAATAAGGGCAAAAGAGAACAAGGGAACGAAAGAAGACGAAAACAGCAGGATAATCCACATATACATTGACATAAGACCGTTGTTTTAAGAGCAAAATAAACTTCAGAAAAGAAGACCACGAAAAAGAAAAAAAAAATACATAAACTTACTTCCTGGACGACGAGTCAGGGGCGTTACTGGAACTGACAAACACGAGACAAAAGAAGATATATTCATAGTAACACTTAAAAGCTAAATGCACCACATTAATACTTGAAAGACCATCATATTCTTCAGAATTCGGAAAAAGGGGAAAAGGTTAAAGGAAACAATATACCACTTATCTAAGGATATGCCAGTAGCGATCCCCTAGATAAGATATTAGTGATACATTTGTACCTACTGGTAGTTTTCATAACGTAAGCATGGCATTTTTCAGTTACGAAAGTCTTATTTCCGGTACTATGATTTGTTGAAAGTCTTAAAGTCTTTTGGAAAAGCAAGAAAGACAAACAGTTTAACTGGGTTTCATAAAACACAAAATAGTACTCACCAGGTGGAGTTGGCTTAATAACTAAATAGAAAAGAGAAAAAAATGGTCAGTCCATTTAACGGATTATGGTTATTTACGGACAAAATGGAAGTTAAATGAGACAGCAAAAATGTTGTTAAACCTGACCAAAAAAAGTGCTTCTTCCAAACACTGTCAAAAGACAATGTAGAATCGAAAAAAAAAGGACTGGTTTCTTTAACTAGCCCTTTAATAGTCTCCCTCTTCAACAGATATAACCAAATCGAATTACCCTTCTTGAAGCACCTCTTCCGCGCCCCACGAATCTGCTTTGCTGTCAAAGCGACGCTATACACCTGTAGGCAAGCGATTTTTCCGCGGAATGCTCTTCGATCTCCAATTCGAGCACCCATTCTGACTGGATAATTTGTGGCCAAATCAAAGCGACCAATGCTTTGTCGTGCAACGGGCCTGGAGTTGAGCCATAGTGTCGCCACACCAGTGTTGTAATTGTACGTGGCGCCAATGTAGTTCCACGCGCGATAACGTGGCTTTTTAGAGTAGGTTGCTACTGACGAAGTCCTTCTGCGGGAGCGTCTTACAAAGCGAACAAAAAGAACTCTGGGTCCAACCATCCATAAATGAACACCAAAACCACGCCGGTCGTAGTTAAATATTGGACCTGAACGCCCGTTATGGTATACCCAGGCTAAGATAGTCATGGAACGCCTGGTGTCTAGTTGGCCATTGTTTGGAAACTCGATGTAGCTGTTGGGTGATCCCAAGAAAACAGTTGATCCGTCAGGACGTCCGTCAGGGCCTGGGGCAGGGCGGACGTTTGATGGTATACCTGGTGGATTATTCTTAGTGATATCCTTGGTCTTGGATTCCTTGTCGAGGGGGAAGATGGCCACGAGAAGTGGAAGTTCTGAGGAAGGAATACCACATGACTTAAATCACGGACAAGTTAAAGAAGTCCTCCTTTAAGTCAAGGTAATATCAGTTTCAAACACGAAAAATGCGGTTTGAATAGACCGAAATAGATGGGTGCGACAACGAACGCAGATGCTGTGCGTTACCAAATAAGGTACTACACCGCTAAAGACATATCGATAATGCTCAATAGAGGTACTATACAGTCCATTACAGCTACAATACAGTAAGATACTTACCAGCTGGAGGTGGTGTTGGCGGAGGGCCACCTAAGAAAGAAATCAAATTCATCGGTTACTAACTACGACATAGAAAGTTAAAATTGATGTCATGCACAAGATTATAGTTCACAAACAGTAAACACACGAAAGATAACAGTATGGGTAAAAAAGTAGAGGGGCAGATCACAAAGCCCCTACTATATTTTTCGGTCCAAAGTTCTAGTCGCGGACTAACCAGTCTTTTCGAGCAGGTTTAAATGTCCACGCAAGGTTGGCAGTCAAGTAACTTCTGCAGCTGGAAGCTGGTTGTAACCCTCCGCAATTTTCAATAAGCTGAGAAAACTTTGAGCTGTTTTTAGCAAGGAGATCTTCTAAGGTTTGTTCCTTACCTCTAAAACATACATTCCTGCGCTTGCGCATCTGTAGACCATTCAAAGCCACATCAAACACCTGCATACATGCGACACGACCGCGGAAAAATGTCCTGGAGCCAGGCTTGTTTCCCATAACAGCAGGATAGTTAGTGGCCAGCCTTAACCCTCTACCGATGTTTCTTTGTGCGATGGGCGAAGACTCCCGCCATAACGTTGCTAACCCAGTCTTACAGTCGTAACTTGCGCCAATGTAGTTCCACATGCGCGGTCGAAGGGCTTGTCGAGTTCTCAGTACGAAAGCACCTTTTCCAGAGCGCCGTACAAACTTGGCAAAGAGCGTCCTTCTTCTGATGACCCACAAACTGACGCCTGAGCCTCGGGGTCTGTAGTTAAATATAGGTCCACCACTCTCGGGATAGACCCACGCTAAAAGAGTGATTGAGTTTCTGGTATCGATACCTCCATGGTTTGGAAAATACGTATAACTCCCACGTTGACCGAGGAAATAAAATGAGCCCCTGGGGAAGCCATCTGGTCCGGGAGACAGACGCACTCCTCGAGAACGCCCAGGTTTATTTCTTCTTGGGCCAATATCACGACCTTGGGTTCTGCTGTTAAGAGGGTACAAAGCTGCGGCACGCGGTGGTCCTGATAAAACAAAGCTTTTTATTACGTATCCGGAATCCACAAAATAGCTTTGAATAATCAAATGAAGCTGATCTGTTTTAATGGAAACACAATTATTTATTATTGTCCTTAAACTATTCATTATTCTTATATTAAATAAAATACGTCTTGAACCAACAGGTAACCTATTCGAATTAATACCGTACTTACTTGTTGGCGGTGGAACGGGGGCTACAAAACAAAACAAGAGAACAGAATTAAAAGAACGGACCCTTTTCGTAAGAACTGAAGAAATGATCCATCCTGCATCTTCCAAGTTTTTCTAACTAGTGTTTTGAACACCACGCGAGGATTCAGCAGTGGAAGGGGGGCAGGGAGGCGTAGAAGAAATAAAGAGTATAAATGCGAGAAGAAAGTTGAGACGAGATAAGGTGAATGAAAGGAAAAATTATTCTCTATTGGTTAATAATATTTGACCTTTCTCGACATCTTGTCACAAATCTAAACAACAATACTACTACTACTGATATTAACAATTATTCTTCGAGCCCGAATGGGTTCTGAGTCAATAGCTCACGAGGCCGAAGGCCGAATGGGCTATTTACTCGGCAGAGGCCATGAGGGCGAAAGGAATAATTGTTTCAGTAAAATCCAACTAATTGGTCAAAAATATCGAGAATAAAAAAAATTAGGTACTTCAAGCTAGACTTTAAAGACTGAAAGCCGGCGCTTTCAGTTGCTAGTGGGCTATAACATATAGCCTAGTAGTAGCTCAACCAATCAGAACACAGCATTGATAATAGACCACTAGTTAGATTTTACCAACAAGACGCGAGAACTTACGTTTAGGTGATGGTTTAGAAGGCTGGCATACTTTCTCTTTAATAGCTTTCACGACTTTTCCAAGACGGCTAAAACCAGCTGTAAATAGGTTGAGACGATTTGAGGCAACAAGCTGCAACTGACGTCTTCTAAAACCGGATCCAACACCCAAGGCAAAGATTTCCACGCCGTCTTTCCTGAGCCGTAAAGCGGGTCGACGAACACGATCCGCGGAGACACCGTCGGTTATGACAAGTAGAGCTCGATCACGTCCACGTGGTGATCGCCCGCGGAAAAGTCTTCTTCTGGCGTTACGAAGTGCTCTTCCGATGTATGTACCACGCCGCTGGGGTTGGTGCCTAGACAAATTTCAGAGTAGACGTAGAAAACTATATATTATATAATACCCCTAACGTAGGTTTAAATCATTTAGGGTTTAGAAACAAATTTCCCATTTCAAATTTGTATTTTCTTGCTACAGTCAGACAAACCTTAAGCGGCCAATTGCCCTCACAATTTGTGCTCGTGAACCATATCGATTGAAACCAAACACGACTTGGGATCGAGAATGGAACACCATCAAACCAACCCTGGTTCCTCGCGTAGAAAGCGGAAAGAAGCTAACCAGAGATTTCAGGAAATCAATGACCTTTCTGAAGTTCTTTCGTATTATACTTCTGGAGACATCGACAAGTATTCCAAGGTCCACGCGAGATTTGCAGACTGGAATAAAAAACAAGCAGAAAGTTATGGCCGAGCATAGTTGTCACGGCTTTAGCATATACATGTACTTTCCTATAAACATTTAAGAGAATTAAAGAATAATCACCTGGTGCAGGCGTTGGTGGGCGTGTAGGAACTAGAGGGAAAACAAAACCAACGTTAACACGGCTAGTTTTCTTGGAGAAAGAACATAAAATCCTAGGCTATTCATAATCCCCCATTTCCCTGTTGATTGTCGAGAAAGATCACTGAGTTTAAGAAATCGCCACCATATTTGATATGCTTTTCGAAATCTGGGGAGAGTGCAAGGAGGTTGGGAGTGAAAGAAAGTGAGAATATTTTTCTTGATTCCTCGCCCCAACCCCAACGGGTAATTTAATTTGCACTCCGCCCAATTTTCGCTCGCCAGAAGAATCAAGGGATTGTGCAATACTTATCTGAAGGGGGAGGCTGAAAAAAGAGCCTGGCATAAGGTAATATTACGTAGCGCCCCCTGCGAACAAAAGCAAGTAAGTTCTGGCCCCCCTCCTGGTCACTTAAAAATTATGACCAACTCCCCCCCCCCCCCCCCCCGCACCACCACCTCGACTTACATTACAATGAATTCACTTCCTTTTGTCCTGTAACGTTTTTCGACGGCTGTGTCTGGAACATTACCTCAATACTACACGAGAGAGACCTCTGCTAGCAGGGAAAACTACACTCCGCAAAGCCGACCATTTCAGAACAGTCCGAATCACTGGATTGAAGCTCTGAGTCATTTGCATCACTGCCTTCGATTTCTGGTCGAGCCATGATCAGCACGAACATAACTCAGAACGCGAGCTACTAGTCCCTCTTTCCCTCCGCTGAAACGTTAATGGTACTGCTTATCTTAACTATTCGCCCGTCAGCGAGCTAAGTTGGTGCTCGTCGTTCGACTCAATGTTTGGCAATGTTTCTTTGAGCTGCTCATTTTTGGGCCCTTAAAGCCACAACCTCTTAATATTTAATAGTGATAACTTTTGAGGAGACACTACCTCTGTTAGTTACTTCTGTCTTGTAATGGGACACCCCCTACCTGTGATCCTGGATACACCCCTGTGTTATTACAAATGAGCTAAAATATCATGTAACCAGAATTGCTCATAACTTTGGTACCAATGCACCCTTCCACGTTTTTTTTTTTTAAGTTTTGATAAACGCCAGAAAGCTAATTTATACAATGTTAGAAAGAGCGCCTTAAAATTGGTGAATTTGTCCAGTTTAAAGTTGGTACGCCCAAGCGAGCGAAACTATTGCTCCACAAAGCCGCGAAATTTTAAAGGTTGGGGCACGACCTTGCATCCACCCCACCCCCGCCTTACATACCTCTGTAAAATTTATCGACTTTGCTGAGCTATATCTTCGTCAGTTTTCAAACTCAGCAAACTTTACTAATTTTAAGGCGTTTTTTCAACCATGCTGAAAAAACCGTGAGCGGGTCTATTATTGTTAGCTCTTTGCTATATTTTGATACGAAATTAGTATTATGGTTAAAGAGACAGCCTTCCCACAAAAAAAATAGATACCACTCCTCTCCTTGAAAGATTATCTTACATGCTGCCCCCTTCTTTAGGCTATGACTTTAAATGGTGCCCCCCTCTGGTTTCACAGCTCCCCTCGCGAAAATTATTGCACAGTCCCCCACAGAGAAACCTTTCGAACTCGGCAATCGACCTCAACAAACATCAGAATGGGGTGAACAGTCTAATAAGATTTAATAAAACCGATAAACGCTGTATTCTAGGTGCTTACTTGGACGGAAACATTTTTTCTGCAGTGCGACGATCTGGAGTCGAGTGAGTGCCACGTTAAATATCTGGAAACACGCGAGACGTCCACGAAACAGGCGACGACTTCCTGGCCTCTTACCAATGATTATCGGGTAATTAGTTGCCAGTCCATTTCGGAACTTCCCAACATTTCGTTGTGCTATTGGATAGCCATTGATAAACAGAGTCGCCAAGCCAGTTCTGTGGTTGTAAGTAGCGGCGACGTAGTTCCACGTCCTCAGTTTAAGTCCACGATCAACCAGCGCTTTTACTCTAATGCCAGACCTTTTACGTGGCATCAACAAGAAGTAGAGTTGGTTTAGACGAGTAATCAATAAATGAACGCCCCATCCTTTCGGGTTGAATTGGATCAAAGGTCCAGGAGATTCGGGGTAAACCCAAAGTATCATTGTCAATGAGTAACGCGTGTCAAGGCAGCCGTTGTTGGGAATAACCACATAGCTTTTGATTCGCCTTCCTCTTTGAACTGTTTTCCCAGGAAAGTAATAAGCTCCCTGAGGATGACCGTCGGGTCCCGTGATGTAGGAGACGCCTACAAGTCGTGCTGGTGGGTTTTTGTATTGACTTATATCTCCACCTCTCGCTGCACTTGTAAAGGCATAATTGGCGACCGCTCCTCTGGAGACAATCACTGGTTAAAAAAAATAGAAAAGGACAATTTTTTTCAGTAAATAATATAAAATTTAACATATACTGATGATTTGAATAATAAGGAGTACTTGACAGATACCTGTCCAAACTTTTGTTTATGAAAAAAACGTTTTGGAACTTTATCGTCGCTTTAGACCACTGTCTGGCAGCCTAAAAGTGCAAATTGTCTGTCAAGAGCCTTAATACGTGAAAAAACGAGGTTGTTATGTAGATGCTTTCAGAGATATTTCTATTTAACATTTCAGACTAAACTAGACATAACTTCTACAGCCACAACCTTTTTTTGCAAGGTAATGAAATGAGCAAAAATACATAAAAGTGAAGACAAACAATAAAGCCTAATATTTAAAGTAAGGTTCAGTCGGCAACGTGCTGAGGACCGATTCTCCCTCTACCTAAACACAATACCAACATCAACACTGATCAACAAAACGTTTCGAAGAAAAATTCTATGAAGTAGAAAACTTACCAGGGGAATAGCACATCCTGTCTTTGATCGTTCTTACGATCGTAATCAATCTGCGGCCACTCACAGAAAACACATGATACCGATCAGTAGCAATCTTTCTAAGATACCCCACAGTGACTCGCCCGACTCCGACAGCGTACACCTCCACTCCTACAGCATGCAAGATCCTTGCTGGTCCGACAACATTATCACGTGATGCACCGGTTGTCAAGAGAATAAGCACCCTTCTACGACCACACTTGGGTTTTCCACGAAAAAGGTAACGTTTAGCATAAAGTAAAGCTTGTGCTGTCCTCCTTCTTCTTCCACGTAGAAGTCTTAACCTTCCGACTTCACGATATACTTGGGCTCGGCTGTGGGACCGAGCGAAGCCGAATATAAGTCGCTGTCGAGAGGCGAATAGAGCCAAACCAATTCTTACTTGCGTCCTTTGGACATCGAATCGTCTCACTGTTTCTTTTACGTATTGAATGATACGAACGAACGTTGCAGTACCAGTTTCCCCAGATCCATCAATGAGAAATCCGAGGTCAATGCGAGCTCTGCAAACTTTAAAGGAAACAAAAAGAATTTTTAATCAAGATCTTTTTCCTATATTGCTGGTTTACACGAGACCTCACGGTGGTGTGTCCAATTAATTGGTAAATCTGTATTTTGTTAATGCCGTAGTCAATTTTATTTCAGTTAACTTTTGTTTTTCCTTTGTTTCAACCCAAAACAAAGGAAAAACAAAAACTAACGGAAACATTAAATTAACTGTAACGTTTTCGCCAGGAATGGGAAACGCTTTTTGCGATAAAATTCGTGCAGGGATGTAGCTAAAGTTTTTAACAGGCGGAAATCTAGCAATGATAGGCGGGTATTTGGGCCGAAGGCCCACTCTAGCGTGCCTTTGGCACGCTATACCTAGGGGGGTCCGGGGGCATGCCCCCCCGGGAAATTTTGAAAATGCGTACTCTCGGAGATGCATTTTCCTTGATTTTGGGGGCAAAATCAAGGGCATTCAGGACAGACTTTTGTCAGGTAACAGATAATAAAGTTATGATGAACTGCCGTCTTGACTGTTTTTATTGTTTATTAATATTTAGTTAACTGAAACCCAGAATGATAATTAAGTTAATAAGCAAATAGTTTCAAGACTCAACATTTGTTTCAATTTTTCCCGTAAGTACTTGAATGTCAATTGGTTCCTTAGAACTTATCCTGTTTCTTTCAGTAGACTTAAAAAATTTCATGATACCAACGGCCTCAGAATCATCTTTCTTTCTTTTTCCCGACATTATAAAGCAATAATATTTCAACCGGCAGAGATAGGCAATTTGGCGTTCATTATGTCGCATACATGAAGCACGAATACCACTGGCCATTGAGCCTGCAAAATGGACGATGCGATACGAATGATGCGATCGTCGCACGTAAATGGAGTGTTTACAAACCTTTCAGTTCAGGTAAGACAGCAATGAAGGTGTAAACAAACGAAATAAATAAATAACAATCTTCTGACAACATTTAAAAACATTTTGGAGAAATAAGTAGTGCCTTACAGCCGGAAAAATCGCGTTTACAGCCGGGTAATTTTCTCAGCTTCCGGCTATTATCTACACCTGTCGTGACAAACTTCATCCTTACGTTTGCATTGCAAAACATACAAGTTGTACCAAAATGTAATACTTAAAACTTTTGTACTCACTTCGTGGAGGTGGCGTTGGTGTTGAGCTGGCCGGCGGCGTCGTTGGCGTGGGTCCTTTAAAGAACAATTTTTCCGTTATAATCAGTTATTTAAAAGTGTATGTCGAAAGCAGGTAAATTTTGACAACAACTTAAGCTGAGAATCTTTTAGTCATTTATCAAGAAGTAAAGGAATGGTCAAGTTAATAGTACACAACCAGGACGTACCACTCCACAGAAGGACTGGTTGTGTCTGTTTGTTTCACACTCACCCACTAACCATGGATTCTCATTTGCATAGCCCCCTACTTAAGACTAGCAGGAGAAACGTATAAGATCAGGAGCCCATCATTTGATGGGCTCCTGATAAGATTTAAATGCCTCATTGGAGTTCATATCACATTGCAGGTCTCATGTAAGTAGGTTGTTTCGTTCTTATCTCAGAATTTCACGCCAAATATTTATCTCCATCAGGCACATCAAACGGGTGTTGTCTTGTATAGCCTTATCACCTTCAGCCCAGGGTGGTCCCGGTCCACTTAATTGGACCACTTCCATGACAAACTATCTTTGCTGTCAGAAGCACCTCTGCCTGTATGATAAGTGCCCTGGACTTTTTATTTGAACTACCGTAAAATTTCGAAAATAAGCCCCTCCATGTATAAGCCCCCGAAACCGGTAACGAAAAAAACCCTCCGTTGAATCACCCCTCCAAATATAAGCCCCCCGGGGGCTTGTACTTGGAAAATTGCCCTCAAATACAAAGTAAAACAAAGCAAAAACGGTAAATTTACCGTCAACTATACCGCTAGCCCAATCGATTTTGAAACGCAAATTTCCCTCTGTAGATAAGCCCCTCCGAATATGAGCCCCTCCAGTCGTCATTTTACTTGCAATTACATAAGTGATGTTTGCGATGACATATGTGATTGCAAGTACAAAAAAGATACCAATCAATACATAACGAATAACTAAATAAATAATAGCACTGAGGAAAAATAAATAAATGAAAAATTAAATTAAAGTCCAAATCGCAATTAAAGCCCATAGTACTTGAGTTCACCACTATCAAAGTAGTGACTTTGTAAAAGTAGTTGACCCTCACGCTTGCTAAAACGAGTAAGGTCTCTAAATCAACCGATGTTACTGAACTGCCTAGAACAACTTCATCACTGTATTCAAAATTCAAATTTGAGCTCTAAGGCATACTTGCACGCAGACTTTACTTCGTAACGTAATCTTGTTCTTTCTGCCATTACAATATGACTAACCTGGTAGAAAACACTTTCTCTTGGCTTCAAAAATTTGCTTTCTGTTCAAAGCAACGCTGTAGAGCTGCAAACAGAATAGCCTTCCCCTCAGGAAATTCCGGCTTCTCCTTATTGCGCCCAATCGAATAGCATAGTTAGTGGATAGCCGCAGTAGACCCAGCCGGCGCCTGACATATGGTCGAGAATTTATCCAAAGCGTGGCGATCCCAGTTCGCTCATCATACGTGGCACCGACATAATTCCATGCGCGGTATTTCAGCCTTCTGCTTCTCAAAGGCTTGGTCATGCGTCCATTGCGGCGCACAAAACGCGCGAAAAGTTCCCGCCGGGCAGTTGTCCACAGGTGTACACCATATCCATTTGGATTGTAATTGACAATAGGACCAGCGCGTCCCACCTGGTAGAGCCAGATTAAGATAGTCATGGAATACCTCGCGTCGAGGCTCCCTGTGTTGGGAATTTCCACGTAGCTGTTGCGTCTTCCGTAGAATACGCTACAACCGTCTCGACGACCATCAGGGCCCAAGCCGTACCTCACACCTACAACTCGCGCGCTTGGGTTTTTTCTTCGACTTATGTCTCGTCCACCTCTCGCACGATCTAACGGATATACGGCCAGAGTTCTAGGAAGAGGTACTACGTAAAAAAAAGGGAACATAAACCGTAAATGAAAACACATGAATGTCGGCAGATAGACATACAAACGTTTGCACTGTAAGCGAAAGGCTATGCATTTGAAAAAATTCAAGGAGTCAAAGAAAAGCAACTAACCTCGGGGTGGTAGGGCTGCGAAAAGAAATCGAACAAAAAGTTAACAATTTTAATTTCATTATCATTAAACTATAAGAGTTTACAAAAGCCTGTTAGTAGCTAAGGCTGTTGTATTAAATTAACGTTTGGTTTATCATCAAGTCAAGCTTTTTCTAACCTGTTTCTGGTACTGGTTATTAGTCACCGAAACAACAATAGCGAGCCGAGAAAAAAAAAAGGGTTTGGGGCGTGGGCGGGGGGAAGAATAATACGGAGAAGACTTTCTAGTGCCAATTCCTCCATTTTGGGCATGGATCATCAGAGTTGGCTTCCAAACCGTTAACCTCGCTGCAGTCAAAGTAAACATATTCGAATTGACGGAGACATTGAAGTAAACAGTCAGAGTTGGGTTTTCAGCTGAACTCAGCCAGTAGAACTACGCTTAATTTCGTTACATTTCCATAGTGATATTCAAACAGAGTTGCTTAACATTAAGTTTTCTAAACATGTTACTTAGCTTACTTGGCATCCTTTGACAAGCTTTGGTTTTAATTTGCTTAATAGCTTGTCCAAGGGATTTAAAGGACACAGTGAATACGTGACTACTATCTGTAGCTATTTGTCTCAGCTGAGATATCCTATATCCTCGTCCAATTCCCAGCGCAAAAACCTCACAGCCAGTGGCACGGAGACGGCGTGCAGGCGCGCTCACAGAGTCCTGGGATACGCCGTCGGTGAGAACCACAGCCACCCTCTTGCGACCACGCACAACTCTTCCTCTGAAGATAGGAAAATTGAACGCCTTATGAGTGATGCCGCGGGAGACACTTATAAAATTTTGCTTCCCACAAATTTCAATCACTCGCATTGAGATTCCGAAAAAAAAAGTACAAACGAAACAATTAAAAAACACAATTACCTAGTTTACCGAGGGACCAGAAGGTACTGAAGTCATATAAATAGTTATTCTGTTAGCTGCCTTTAACCCAGAATAAGCTAGTGAGAGGGCCCCTATTTTTGACAAA
The DNA here is from genome assembly GCA_038088405.1 of Porites divaricata. NCBI lineage: Eukaryota > Metazoa > Cnidaria > Anthozoa > Scleractinia > Poritidae > Porites > Porites divaricata. The sequence goes on along the minus strand of JBBMOI010000001.1, from coordinate 22,242,237 downwards.
AGAATCCAGCTCTTTATTCGGAACATTTAGGTACTTTTTTTAGTACTAATAGCTGGAATCACTACATGCTATCTATGTCACGGGTCCGTTTATGAACTTTGGCTTTTACAGCTGACCACATGAGAACAACGTTTATCCCTTTTTCCCACTAGGGACACCATTTACAGAAATACTCGGTAAAGACGATCATTGATTCATTGTTCAGGTGTGGAAGGAAGCCGTAATAGCGCAAATTCGTATGCGTTCACAAACTCAAACGCACTCAGACGAACAAAGCTAGTCTGTATTTCAGCTTAAAGGTACTGTAAGGATTTTATAGTCTACCATTACTCCATTGATTCCTGCTTTTACAGCTACATATATTTATACTCAAGCTAAAGTCATTGACAAATTTTCGCTCGTTGCGATTTTCTTCATAGGCCAAACAAACTGCTCTTTCCCAGCCCCTTCTCTTATCTCATGGACACGCGTTTATCAAAATTTCTCCCGACTGAGTCTTAACACGGCGATATCATGGGTGAGAGTGGGGTGGAAGAGCAGTAACACATTTGTAATAGGATAACAATGCTTTTTCAAACTTCATTTGTAAAACACAGATAACTCACAGTACAGTAAAACCCGCGCACAAGAACCTAGATTTTAAGACCCTGTTAGGCTAAGATTGTCCATTTAGATCACTTTTACATAAGAACGTGGTTTAACCTACAATTTTGAAACAGGTTCTTATTTTGAGAAATTCAGTACTATGTTTGGCCCAGCAACAACACAGTGCCATGTTTTAATGTTGTTATTGTTCTGTTTAACTTGCACATCTTTGTATATTCGTAAATGGCTTTAACATGCTTGGATTAAAGGGATATTTATAACATATTATGCATGGAATACCAAAAATAGGCCCAAAATAGACCACACCCACCAATTACAAACACCTTATTTTATCAGTTTTTAAAATTAAGAACCTGTTTAAGAACCTGAGTAACCTAATTTTCCAGTTAGCACTATTTTTACTGATAAGAACCTTCTTAGCCTAGCTTGGAAAAACTCATAGGCGGGTTTTTAATGTATTACATCATTGCCCTAATGAGTTTTACCTGTAGAAGTATCGACGGGCAAATGACAGTGCCTTCCCTATTTGAGTACCGCCTCGAGGATATCTCAGGTTATCGATAGCCCTCAAGATAGCTGTCCTGGCATAATACCGGTTGAAGTTAAAAATTGGTATGGCTCGGCTTGTGTACATCATAACGCCGATATGGGTTTCTCGGCGCGAGATCGGGAAGAAGCTGACCAGTGACTTGATGAAGTTCAGTATTCGGCCGAAGTTTCCACGACCGTAACGTTCGATACTGGAAGATCCGTCAATAAGGAAACTCAAGTCCAACGCAGCTGCACAAACTACACAAGTAAATAAGAAAAAAGTGTTAACTATACATAACATATACATAAAGCAATAAAAACTTAGAATAAATGTCCTTTTTCCTTAAATTGTACTGGTATAGAAGAATAGAAAAAACTCAACCAGGAAAGAAAAATGTATTCGAGATACAATACAATGCAATACAATACAGTTGTTTATTTACCCACGTATCGTCTAGTGAGTTAAGCTCGTTCACAATACTTACGTGCGGACTAAGGTATATATATTTAAACTTGATGCCACATTAGCTTAAGCTTTTTTTTTCTTAAGTACCCAGGTAATCTTTAATAAAAATAAGTGAACGAACCTGGTCGTGGAGTCGGTAGGGTTACTGGTGTTGTAGGCTGCGAGGGAACTAAAAAAACAGACAATCAAAGCAGTAACGTTACAATTTTGAAAGGAATGTCATGAAATATTTTGACTTTGTTTTTAAGGGCCTGTTTACATGGACGTGGGGAACCCCAGGTAGGTGAGGTAACCCGATTAGATGGGATAACCCGCCAGTCCATATATTCTCTCATTTTAATTTGATCACGTTTACATGATAGGTGGGGTGACCCACCAAGACGGGTAGCCCGGTCTGTGAGACCCGGTAACCCTCTCAGCCGGGGTCAAATTTTGCCATGTAAACACTGATTCGAACACTCAGAGGAACGGGAACTCTGGCCCTGTTACGACAGCGATTTTACCGTACATCAGAGGCACCTCTGAAACTATTGCACGTATATTACAACCTTACAATATACGTGTTAAAAACAAACCCAAAACCACTTTACGACGTTTGCTTACTAATGTCAAGGACAAAGACAAACCGGAGGACAGACAGGGAGCAGTATACAATATCAAATGCCAGGCTTCTTACATTGGTGAAACCGGCAGAAACCTTAGCAGGCAACTGACCCAACACAAACGAGCTACGAGGAATGGTGACGTCAACAATCACATTGCTGAGCATCATTACAGACGAAACATCAAATTGACTGGGACTCTGCGACATGTATAACGTGTTCTGCAGACGACTATCAACGTCTTACTTTAGAAAGCTGGTATACTAACTTAGAACAAACGCCACTGAATCGTAGCCAACAGTTACCAGCGCCGTACAAACGACTTACTGACGAGATCAAGCAAAATTAACTACGAGCGAGAGAACGACTGGAGACCTTACAATTTGACTAACAATAGACGACTGTTTAACTGTGACAATAGACGGATCGAAACACACCAATTACTGATTACGAGTCTTCATAGCCAATAACATCACGGCTTAACTGACAGACGACCAATAACATCGTGACGTAATTGACCAGTCAGATCAATAAGCAGGGTATAATACCATCAACTGACGTGATACAACTCACTTTGACTCTGAAGATGACTACTGCACAGGTTGTCGAAACGTCAGTCACTGTCAACTGTCAACAACAAGTCCTTTTCAGGACTACGTTCACCCGGACGATCAAACTCAACCTACTTTTGAAATTTTTCTTTTGTTTCTCCAGCCGATTTAGATCAACTTTGTAAGGGGACCTTTCCCCACAAGGCCACAATTTAATTGAAAAATGCCCGTGGTGTTTCACATTTCGTACATGACGTTACAAACATTACTGGGTGGCGTTGTCTCAGAACAGCTGTTTGACAAAAAAAGTTGAGCCCGCGGTCAAATAATCTATTGTTTGAAAAGGCACGGAAACGAGGTAATGAGGTTAATGCAATTCAGAATTATCCGTTCTCCTCATATTCATCTCGAAACCTCGAATAACTATTCTAGTAGCTGGTTTCTCTTAATGACCCTATGCACAAACCTGCTGGAGTGATAATCTGACAGATTTTAGATCTTATGGCATTCGATAATGTAGCCAGTCCTCTGAATGATGCAACAGAAAAGTGTTGTCTGTCGTTTGCGATTTGTAGCAGCTGGCGTCTCTTCAGCGCTTTTCCGATACCGAGAACAAAAACCTCCACGCCTTGTGCCTTTAGTAACGCTGCCTGGTTGGACACGGGATCTTGAGATATTCCGTCTGTAAGCATGACAAGAATACGCTTGCTGTTACGGCGTCTACGTCCGCTGAACAGGTATCTCCTTGTGAAAGCTAACGCCTTGCCAATGTAGGTGCTGCCGCGTGGGTAGCGGATGTTGTCAATAACGTGCGTGATCTGGGTGACCCTGTTTAACTGACCAAACCTAAACAGCGGTATGGGCCTCGTGGAGAACAGAACAGCACCCACGCGTGATTGGGTCCTGGATATCGGTAGTGTGACGACGATAGACTTGATAAAATCAAGCATTAGCCGAAAGTTGCCCCTGCCGCGGTATTCAATGCTCCCGGAACCATCGATCAGGAAGCCGAGGTCTATCACAGTTTTGCAGACTGGAATTGAATGACAAAAAGGGACACTGATCGTAACTAACAATTCAAATTGTTCGTCATATATCATAATTAAACCCCAGGCAGGTTACAGTATCATACTTTATCATATCTGTCTACTAGACACAGACTAGCCCAATGAAGATGGGTAAATCAGGACTCCTTGATACCATGCGAACTGCCCTCTCCACCCATACCCACAACCCATGGCAGCTGCTCACTAGAGGTTGTCACTGCCACAGAGGGGTAGGTCCGTGAGGCTCTTTACGTCCCACAACAGTCGTATAAGAGAGACGAGGCAGCGCTTGTCACCTAGCCTGGTGCCAGTCAACTGCACTAATTCTAAGTGTTTAGGACTAAAGAACTGTGAACTGATGTCTATGACGATTTTTTCGAAACGTGCAGTTGAGTCTTTTTGCAAAAATATTAGCTACTTTTTATTTAACGTTTGGAGATCGCAAATATGGCGTAGGCTTTAAGGTAGCTATAGCGGCACTACTCTATTAAATACTAAAAAATTAAATACAGTACAGCTGGGACCAACTCTAGGTGTCTGTCTTATGAAGGTGTTAAAAGAGTTGACTGAATTCACTTTTGCGTGGAAATCAAAGAGAATCTAAGGAAACAGAAGCAAAATTATTTACCACTACGATAGGCATCTGTATTGTAATTGGCTGCAATGCTTTGTTCTTAGTTATCACAGGCAGTTCCGATGTCCCCGCTTCTGATAACGATTAATCATCCTAATTCTAGCAAGCGTGTATCGATAGCTGATCGAAACTAACTTCTCGGGACTTATTACAATTATCATACCTGGTAACGGAGGTGCTGGAGGTGGTTTTCCTGTCGCCCCCCCAAAAAAAAGAAAAGAAAGAAAGAAAAGGAGAAAGCATTATTTTAACCTCACAAAGAAAATTCGAGCTCCTTCCTGTATTCAGTGAAATGGATGACAGAATACGTTGTGTGAAAGAAAATTACTGTGTGAAATTTCACTCTTAGATATTAGAACAGCTTACAAAAGTTGTGTTTACTTACTTTTAAAACATCTCTTGGAAGCATCGATTATCTGCTTACGATTCAGTGCCACACTGTACACCTGAACACAAGACACTCTGCCACGGAAGTAACGCCGATCACCGATCTTTGCACCCATTCGTACTGGGCGATTCGTAGCCAGGCGTAGCCTCCCGATGTTGGTCCGAACTACGGGTCGGTTGTTCACCCACAGAGTCGCCATACCTGTATTTCCATCATAGGTTGCGCCTAGGTAGTTCCACGCTTTAAAGCGCACGTTTCCACCATGAGTGACAAGCGGCGTGGTAAAGCGACCATTGCGTTTCACAAACCGTGCAAAGAATTGCCGCGGCCGTGTCATCCATAGATGGACTCCCCATCGTGGTCCACGGTTATAATTAAAAATGGGCCCCGACTGTCCTAAGTGCAATACCCAGGCGAGAACAGTTATAGAAATTCGAGTATCCAACTTTCCTCTATTTGGAAATTCGATGTAGCTGTTTTTACTTCCGAAGAACTCGGTGGCTGTATTTGGCCATCCGTCGGGTCCCGGTCCTACTCGAACACCAACAAGCCTACAGGTTGGGTTCCGGTTGCCACTTACGTCACGTCCCTTGTTCTGCTCGTCCAGAGGGTATATAGCAACAACGCGAGGCAGTCCTATAATATAACAAAAGGCCAGACTTAAGACAATAGAGCCACTAAGCAAGAAGTTTAGAGTACTCAGCTTCCCAAGGATGTTCTACGGCAATTCTTAGCAAGTCCATACCACACTCCCTGATGCATCATTTATTCGATCCTGGAGATTTGCATGTACAGGTTAAATCTGATTGCAGGTTAATTCTGAATTAGTCTAGGATGATTCTCAATTTCCTTTGTCTCCTAGACCTAAGGGAGAAAGGAAAATTGAGAATCAACCTAGATTGACCAGGTAGCACTTGATCTTGCTTACACTGCAACTATAAAATTATTTCATTTTATTACTAACGATTGGTTAACTCACTCGGCACTGTCGGCGATGGTGTCACTGGCCCTAAAAAGTGATTTACAATAATAAGGTAAGCATGATTAAAATAATAATAATAAAAAAAGTAAGTGCGTGAGTGAGTAAATGAGAGAGTAAATAGGTAAGTAAGGTCAGCATGGTAAAATCTGATGAATGCCTGATGTCTTTCAAGACTACTGCAGGTTTTAACGCTCGACAATAACGTTAAATAAATTTATTTCAAAAATTGACAATTAATTGCTCATGCCCTTCCAACAACAAATTAAAATTGGATATTCTTTGGTCTGTGTTCCGAAATGAAAATTAAAGTACGTGTTAGCATGATAAGCGTGAACTTACTTGCACGGAAACAGAACCTCTTAAGTTTTCTTATCTGGTAGGAATTCAATGCTAGGTTGTAAATCTGAAGACACGCAATGCGACCACGGAAGTGCCGGGGATCACCAGGTCTACGTCCAGACACTGCCGGGTAATTTGTCGCCAGTCGAATCCTTCCGATATTTCGTTGTGATATAGGGATGGAATCCAACCACAATGTTGCCAGACCCGTGTTATAATCGTACGTTGCCGCAATGTAGTTCCACAATCGCGATCTAATCCTCCTTGCAATTCGCCTTGTAACCTTTCGATTGCGACTGACGAACTCCGCGCGGATGACCTTATGGCTGATCATTCGGAGATTAACACCGATACCCCGGGGAAAGTAATGGAAAATAGGTCCGGCGCTTTCGGGCATTAGCCAAAGTAGGATGGTGATGGAGTTCTGAGCATCCAAACGCCCTGTATTCGGGAAGTACATGTAGCTGTTTGCGAATCCTTGGAGTTGATAGGATCCTGCTGGAAGCCCATCGGGCCCGTTCTTGGACACTACGTTGACAAGTTTAGCTCTTGGGTTTTTAAAGGGGCCAATGTCTTTCCCGCGGGTGATGCCATTCAGCGGGTAAATGCCCATTGCTGGAGGCGGAACTGGAAACAGGCAAATTCTGGTAAGATATTTTAAATTTGAACATATCCAACAGAATCACAGTTACAGTAATTTCCTTACCTAGCTTTTGTGTTGGACGAGTGGGTATAGTTTGTGGTCCTGTAAGTAAAGAAGCAAACAAAAACAATAATTGTACAATAACTGAGCAAATTCCTGTACGACGATTGCCCTATATTTACTGTCGATTAGGACTAGAACGAAAAGTTGACTTTATTAGCAAAATTTCTGGGAGGTTCAACTTTCAACTTTCACTTTACGCGCGACCTTCCATATATTGCCTCTATTTTATTTACATGCGCAAGCATGTAAAAATTACGCGACAATGGAAATCCACCTTTAGGACAGGAAAAAGTGGACAGAAACAGTATCATATACAGTAAGTAATATAGGAGCTGAGCTCCTTCTCATTCGATGTATACTTCACTAACACTTCGCCATGCAGTCGCCACCTGAGTCACTCAAACTCTGGATCTTATATTAGGGTACAATTTGAAACAAGTGACTGAAGCGAAAACCTTTAAGTATACTAAGGCAACTTAAAAGTCTCCTGTAATTCGACACCACATACATTGATCGGACTGTGACTGTGACTGTGACTGTGACCCAGAAGCTCAGGAGTGAGGGGCTCAGTCCTGAGTCAACCAGCTAAACGAAACAAATAGCCAAAAAATGCTAAAAACAACAATAACAAAACCCAGGTGATCTATGACGTCACTGCGGGGGCCTGGGGAAAGAAATTTTAATGCCATATCCCATAAACCAAAGCTGACGGGAAAAGATTGAATTGAATTGAATTGGTGCGCGCGTTGGTTTATGGGATACGGCATTAAAATTTCTTTCCCCAGGCCCCCGCAATGACGTCACAGATCACCTGGACAACAAAACCAAACCAAAACCAATACCAGAAAAATGAAAAGAAATAAAAACACTTACCTGGGGGTTTTGGTTTTCTGATTGGAGTAGCTGCGCATATTTTTGCCACTAATTTCTCAATAACCTTCCTTAGCCCCAGTCTCGAGCGTGCACTAAACACGTGGTAACGGTCATGCGCTATGGAAGACAAATATCTATTACTTCTCCTTTCACCCATCCCAAACGCAAAAATCTCCACGCCACCTCGCTTTAACATTTGAGCTGGGCGACTGACGCTGTCAAACGACTGATCTCCAGTAAGTACAACAAGTACTTTGGACCGGGTAAGCGAGCTACTAGAATACAGGTATGTTCCAGCAAAACGCAAGGCTCGTCCAGTGTGGGACCTCCCTCGTTGAAAAGGTATCATCCTTACCGCTCTTAACACGTCGTATTTCCGCGTAAGGCGTTTAAAGTTAAAGACGGGTATGGCACTACTCGAGTACGTAATGATGCCCACCCTGGTGTAGATTCTGGAGATGTCAAAATATCGGATGAGTTGGTAAACAATCTTGAGGATTCTGTTAAATCTATGGCGACTATTAGTGCCATCTATGAGGAAACCAAGATCGATGCGAGCTCTGCAGACTGAAAGATAAAATAAAATATTAAAAGGGCCACAATAGGAGCTTATGCTCTACTAAGCCAAACTCCCAGGGGTGTGATTTAAAAAATGTAGCCCGAATAAGCCTCCTAAAGTCCCTCTTTTTTAGGCCACCATCTGCTACTTCACAACGAAAGTAGAGTACAATCGGTGCAGATGTGTAATGTATGCCAGACAACATTAGTTTAGTCTTTTTGTTTTCAATTCTTTGATGCTTTGATATTGAGTCTCCCTATATTAATAGCCTGCGTTGCTGGCGGGATTGCTATGCCCGGGTAGGCTACTGATTAGAATTAATTGATCCCAATCTCCATTCTACCAGTCTCAAACGTCAAAATAGAGTAGAGCCTTCGGAGGGGGGACTTAAAGAAGATCTCGAGCCGGGCTGTTTAGGTTGGTAAGTCCTTGACTACACTGTCCTGTGAAATATATCTTATCAAGTGCGTTGAAGATAGCTTTATAATGAGATAACACTTCACTTTTTACATACTTTCAGAAGGAATGAACATCTATACTGACTTAAAAAATATTGAGAATCTCATTAAATATGCTGTACAAATAAAGCAGGTTTTTGCTAGACGCATCCGAACTAATAATGGTCGATCAGTGACAATGTATAATGGCTAAGTGTGGTCCCCTTTATTAAAAAAAAAAAAAAACAATTTCACATTTGCTTTCAGACTTCCTTACTTTTTCCAGGTGCTAAAGTTGGCTCTGGAGTCGGCCTTGGAGGAGTTGGGTAAGCTGAGGAAGAAAGCGAGATTAATATTAGCAAAAGTAAAATATATTAGTAAAAGGGGAGAGTTACGAGTCAAGTGGCCGACAAGAGCAAGAGATTGTAGCCTGGCTTTTTAGGGTAACATTAAACAACTGGGGGTACCACTCTACCTGCCGTAGGCAACATACGGGGCAATGCGCAGGCACAACCTCAAAATAATGTGCACGATAAGAGTGAACTGTTTCCTAAAGCATATAAGGAGCATACCTAATTGAAGAAGATGGGAAGTTAAACTTCCATATACACACTACTTACCGGATAGCTCTGAGTACTAAATACCTTTAAAACAAAGTCGTTTTGCAACCCTAATAAGCCGCATGGGGAGTGCCACGTCATAGACCTGCATGCACGTGATCCAGCCCCGGAAGTAGCGACGATCTCCAATTCTTGCACCCATCCTTGCGGGATAATTTGTTGACAAGCGTATTCGGCCAAGGGCTTTAGAGGCAACAGCCTTGTCATTGACATACAACTTTGCAACACCTGTCGTTTGATCATACGTAGCTCCGACAAAACTCCACGATCGGCGTCTAAGGCGGCGACTGATAAGCGGTTGGGTATAAACACGCGTGCGTCGCACAAAGCGAACGAAAAGTCTCCCGGCACGTGTAACCCACAAGTGGACTCCGAAACCTCTAGGATTGTAGTTGAAGATTGGACCGGCACCACCTTTGGGATTCACCCAAGCCAGCAGTGTAATCGAGTTTTTGGTGTCCAGCTTCCCGGTGTTAGGGAACTCGATAAAGCTGTCAGGTGAGCCACGGAAGCTGTACGACCCACCTGTTCTCCCATCTGGGCCTGGTGCTGGACGTACCTTGTTAAGTTGACCCGGCGGGTTTTTATTGGGACCAACATCGTAACCACGATATTGGATTGTTAAAGGGTAAAACGCCACGGCATCCGGAAGGCCTAACGAGAAACAAAAGTTAAGGATTTTTGAGCACCGATTCTGTTCCTACTTTTTAAGCTGTTAGGAGGCCAAGGGAAATGTCTTCTTTTGCCTCGAAAGACATCCCGCAAAGTCATATATTTCCCTACTGTATGGCCTTCTTAGGCACACCAGATGGGATTAACCTGGCTTTTCCCCGGGTTCTTCCTGTGACGAAACAAATTAAAACAGTGGGCAATGATTACTCAGAACGTGTTGGTCCCTAGAACAAATAACCAGACAAATAAAAGATGGGCAAGTACTTACGTGGGGGTATCGTTGGTTTATTTGTTGGACCTAAGAAAAAAAATATATTAGAACTTTGATGAACGCGACTACAGGACTACCTCTGTCCGAATCAAAAGTTAACATTTCAGCTATTCTATTTTTAAAGCTCCGTTAAAGTTTAGAAATTCCTCCGCCGTTTTCCATGTTATCACTCCACTTCAAGTAGTAACAAAGAAGAGTTTATCGCCAAATAAAATTCACAGCGAATACCAAGCAAACGAGTATATTATTTGTCAAAAACTGAAGCTGGAAAAACTATTTATTTACATCACCTAGTTACCCGCAGTCTTCATGGTTACTAAGCAATCCCCTGCTTCGATATAAGGACAGAACATTTGACGCAAAATGCACTCTGTGCTAGGATTCACGAGAAAACATTATCTATACATAAATCCTAGATATTGGCTCATAAGAAAAGCTAATGTTGAGAATAATAGCTGGTCACCCTACTATAAATTTCTTAACTTACGTGCTCTGAAGCAGACTTTTTCAGCTCTTTTTATCTCAGGTCCAGACAGAGGTACACTATAGACCTGCATGCATGAAATCCTTCCTCGGAAGTACCTCATGTCTCGAGGCAGCGAACCCATCCTGACAGGACGGTTCGTAGCAAGACGAATCCTCCCGATAAAGACAGACTTGAGAGGTCGAGAATTACGCCAAAGCGTTGCTATTCCCGTCTTTTCATCGTAAGATGCCCCGACATAATTCCACTGCCTAGGTATCAATCTGCGACTTATGAGCTGCTGCGTTGGTCTACCTGTGCGGCGAACAAACCGCACGAGCAGAATGTTGGGCCTGACAACCCAGAAACGAACTCCACCAGGAGAGAAATGGAAGATTGGCCCTGAACCCTGAGGGTAAACCCAAGCAAGGATGGTGAGTGAGTACCGGGAGTCTAGCTTTCCGTTGTTTGGGAACTTGATGTAGCTGGTTTTACGACCAGAAAAGTAAAAAGATCCATCCGGAAGTCCGTCGGGGCCAGGAGCTGGCCGTACGCCGTATAACTCTCCTTCCGGATTTCCGCTGGAACTGATGTCCTTTCCTCTTGTTCTTTTATTGAGAGGATACAAAGCAAGAATACGAGGAAACCCTGTCGTAAAAAAAAGGTTATAAAAAATAATACATTTTTTTTTATTAGTTGAGGTGGAGCTAAACCCTGCTTGGAGATGGGCGAGAGGGAATCTGTTACGGGAAAACGCAAAAGGACAAGGGTGCTTATCATTAAACCAGATATCCCGAAAAGTCCAGACAAGGGATTGATAGGAAGGTAATTTTTCAGAGAAGAATTCCAGTGAAAAATCGAGGAAACATAGCGTTGGACATATCCGTTCCTTGCTGCAGTCGTACTACTGAATCCGGAAAATGCATGGTAATTCTGCGGTGTGTTGGTTACCGTTTGGACACCGATTAGCGCTAATCCTGGCTTTTTTTTGTTTTGTTTTGTTTTTTTTTTTAGAGCATCCAACCGTCAATTTCTTAATTAAAGAATTAAAGTGAATTTGCCTCTTAAGCTTTCAAATGTGCATTTAAACTTCGCACTAACCCAGGTTTATCTTTACCCATGCGTTTATGAGCAACCCGGCCCAGGGCACCCAAGCCGTATTTTTCTATCAATTAGTAGGCCGCCAAGTTTGAAGCCCGTTTAAAACACCCTTGTACCGGAAGATAAAGAATGGAAGAGCAAAGGTTTTTTTTTATTGCGCTTGAGCACAATTTGTTTAAGCAATGTGATTCTCGCGTTCAGTTTGCCCCAGCTAATAACTCTTCAGTTGGAAACACTTGTAAAAACATGTTGTCGCTCCCGACTCCCCTTAGGAGTAATTTGTTTGTTTATCGTCACGTGACTCAAAAACATTTTTGCCTTGGTCGAGGATAGTATTTGAGTATATTCTACCTGTATTAGCATTTTGAAGCCGAACAGTTCGGTAAGTTAGCCTTCTTTTTTCTACATTTGAGAATTGTTATGGTAACTTCGAGTGATATTTACCTCTGTAATTTGCTAGAAAACCACATACAAGTTTCTACGAACTGACTACGAGGTCTGCGCCCAATGTCCTCGTTTGCTGTCGTTTGAGTACGATTGTTATCTAAAAGCTGATACAAGATTTACATTGTGCAAGTAGTGCGTTTTCGACGTTCAAAATAAAGTTGGCTGAAATTCTTCGAGTCTGTCGTGATTCGAACTAACACATGTCTCCATACAGATTCCTTCTTACCAGAAAGGGATCTCTTAATAAAAATACAGCCCTACTCCATACGAACGATAAAGAAGTTGTATAGAGGGGAAAAAAAATAGATAGGTTGCTTGGAAGGTGAATGTATCACATTCAAATAAAAAAAAATTGTATCTTTCAGAGATATTTTCCAATCAAACTATGAGGACAACTTAAATTTATTTTACCAAAGTGAAGTCAACCAAAATTACTTACTTTGTCTCGCAGTTGGCTTCGTTGTTGGTCCTAGAAGTTTGAGGACAATTCAGTACAGATTAGACTGGTTTCCATTGACGCTCAAATTTAAATCGCGCGTGTCAAAACATCATTGGTGGCAGAATGTTACACGAGACGATTCGCAAAGATGACGGCAATGTTGGCATAATGTTGCAACACTGAGTTGCGCTAAAAGTCGTCGTTGCGAGTTGTCTCGTGTAATATGTATCATCTTTAAACCGGTTTCTGTTGCGAATCGTGGTATTAGTGCAGGGAAGGGCACCCCATCTTTATCGCTCTGATACATGAAAACAATTTTTTAATAAAAAGCAAATAATACAGCTCGTACCTCTCGTTGGTCTTGTGATCGGACAAAGACAAACCCGATGTGTTGATGGCAAAAGGTTTCCTCCAGTTCCTGCAAACGAGAAGCTCTTATATTAGACCCTCAATGTCATGTTTTAATGTGAAATAGGTTTTGGCTACTGTGCAGAATAGGTCCTTTGGAACCTGTTGCAATTGTTCACTCAGGGCGGCAAGAGGAGGAGAGAAGGCGCGGTATTTTCTCTCCCACCCACATTTTAACACCTCAACAGGAAATTTCGTTCTGCCTTGAACTCGATAAAAATCGGCAAGAGGCTATTTGCATTTCTTCAATTACAGTACGTTTCTCTAATATGCACTAAAACGCGATATCTTGTCTTCTCTAACGCCGGGAAAATTGCGACCGGGGTTAACAAAGCCAAAGTGAGAATTCATTAAAAATTTTGTTGTAATGCTTACCACAGCCGTTAAATTTTAAGGAAGAAAAATTTCTATAGATGCAGGGTTTTTATAAATTTGCCCGGAAAAACTTTCTGTCAAATCATCCCTGGTTTATAGAATCGTGAGCTCATTTTACCTAAGCAAATTGCGTTTCGGAGCTCGTTTACCACAACGCCTAGGTGAGTCCAATCCGCGGTAAAGATGTGATTTTTTCGAGGAGGAGACGCCATGATGTCCAGTTGACGCCCGTTAATGTACCTTCCCACCCCAACACAATATATCCGTACTCCACGTGATTTTAAGGCATTTGAGGGTGCTGCAACGTCATCCATAGAGCTTCCGTCAGTAATAACCACAACAACCTTGGTGACCCTTGAGCGACGAGGATTCTTACGAAACAACTGTTTCTGAGCCATTATCAAGGCCCTGCCAATACGGCTCCCTGATTTCGGGTAGGGAACGCCCTTGTTAAGCTTGTTAAAAACAGCCCCGTTGTTCGTGTAACTGTTAAAACCGAACAGCAAGTAGGGCTTGGTACCAAAAACGATTGTTCCCACGCGAGTGTTACTTCGGGAGACCCGAAAACCGAGGACAACGTCTCTAACAAAGTCAATCAAGCGACGGAAATTCCCAATGCCGTATCTCTCCACGCTGGCAGAGCCGTCGATCAGGAATGCGAGATCTATAGCTGTCTGGCAGGCTACGGATATAAAAGGTACAAAAATAACCATGACTTGACTTATGCAACAAAAAAATAGTTAGCGAGTGATCCCTATATCGTTAAAAACTAAAAACAATCATCCTAAGGCATCCAAGGCTCGATTGTCAGTCGCTTTTAGGGGTATTACAAAACGACCCCGCGCTCCCCCTGTGCCTTCTCGGGGAGGAAGCTCCAGAACCGAGAAAGCGACAGAAATCGAGCCTCTGCTAAGACAATAACACATAAAAAAACCATACAAAAACCTCAGTCTATGGATAGACTATTGCAAGACCTGTTGTGTCTCTTAGCTGGCAATGAAGTTGGGTTGCGATAGAATCAAAGGCTCAGTAGACTGCTGGCCTTGTATATCTGTCATATATAATCAACCTCATCCTCAGGGCAAGGGAAAACGGCCCTTGGGACGGTTGAAATGCAAAAAACCTTATAGGCCCTATTTCTACTTTATTGTTCGCGCACAGCCTTTTTTGCGTCATTTTCAGTTTCGAGTTCTTGCTACTTACAATAGTGTGAAATTATTTCCTGCGGAACTACTTACTCATTGGGCGTGTGGGTTTCAACGTTGCTGTAGAGAAAAAAAAAACAGTAAGCCAGGTATATATCTGATTTATAGCTTCAGCCATACAGAGAGAGAGACTGACAGAGGAAAAAAAAGCATTGTATTTAACACCAGTGTACTTAGTATTAAATCTCACAATTAAATAGAACAATAGAGTCTATATTTTATCGGTACTCTTGAATTTCTTTCTATGCTCCGTTGCATGATTTCCCGGCAAGTAGGGTCAAAAATATTTCAAAGTGTAACATGATCTCTCGCGCCACTTCAAATGAGTCCCTACGTGACATTGACACGTTCAGATTTCTCAAACAGCAGCCCGTGGGCCATTTCTACGAGTAAAATACGTACAAGACATCTCCGGCCGAACGAACTGTTCAGGTAGGTATGTTCCATTTATTCTGGTAAATTTTAACAATAACAGCTTAAATTATTTGAGAATGGACATTTAATAGTATCGTTCAGTGCGGGAATTTTGTTAATTCACAGCTTAACCGAGCAGTTGAGAAGAACAGCCGTAATTGAAAAGATCGACTATATCTCACACTTTAATAATTTAAATTGGTACTTGTCGCCTTCCCCATCATATTTGCCTAACTTTGACATTCTTCAGTGACAAATACTGTAAGAACAAGAAATCAAACCCAACAAAAAACCACACATACAGCTTAGCTGGCGCGAGTTTCTACAACGAGCTCAACGCGTTTTAGACACTTAAAAATGTAGCACGTTTACTACATGTTTTACTCTTGGCGAATAAAAAATACCTTCCTCTCTTTGCTGTATCTCTTGTGCTGTCGGCCATGTTGATACAAGACTATTTTCCTCATTGAAACCCTCTTGATTTAGCGTTTTTTCTCTTATAAAGCGGTAAAACAACGGTGCCCATGTTTTCCCGACGGTTCAAAACAAGCGGGAAACCTGCGTGACATATACGGCGTGACCTACATTCAGAAACCACTGACCGCATAGACGATGTTGTGAATGACGCGCAGAATAGTCAGTGAATAGAGCTGGCTGAATTATACCTTTTAGACTATGTTTAAGCGAGAACGACATTTATTCGTTTACCTTCTTATCTCTACCCTGGAGTACTAGATTAGAAATACTCACGGCAAACAGGACATCTTCCTCTAAATGGTGTCACAAGTCTCGGCCTTGGTTTCAGCGGGCTCACGTTAAGAACTTCCGACTGATAAGGAACCTCCTTGCTGGCAACGTCGATGCTGTCATCATCAGAAACTTCCTCTGAATTATCATTTTGCTTTTCGTCAGAGGCTTCGCTTAGCAGTGCAATTCTATCCGCCCTATTCTCCGCTACAACTGCGTCTTTTTCCACTTCGTCCTTGAAGGGCTTCATATCAGGCCTCCTTCCCTCCTCCTCGCTCGATTCCTTGTCGGGGTGTTGTCCCCAGTTCTTGCTGCTTTCCGACTCGTTTTTGAAGCCCTCTTCATCATCTTTAAAAGGTTGCGTATTAGGCCTTCTTCCCTCTGACTCGATCGAGTCTTTCTCGGGATGTTGTTCCCAAGGCGTGGTATTTTCTGTCTCGTTTTCGACGACCTCATCGGCTGAAAGCCCTGTACTTGGTCGCGATGTTGGTGACATTGTAGGTTTTATTGGTTGTGGTGGAGTCGGAGAAATGCTTTCCTTTGATGTCCCTTCGTCAATGTGGAGTGACTTAACAGGGCCTGGCGTGTTTCTATGGAATCTTTTTGGAGACGTTAAGAGACAGAAGTCAAGATTGTTTTACAATTTACAAGGTCTGCAAGACTTATCAACGAACCTGACTCTAATTTTTGTATTGAGAAACCATCTGTGTGGAGGAGAAATACTATTCACAAGTAAACTTTTAGCTCAAGGTTTTATAATTTGTGTTACTCACTTGTAGACTTCGTTTCCCCAAGGTCCTCCTTCGCCATCAGCTAAAGGAGAAAACAAGCATGTACAATGTTTAAATAGACGTCGCATTTCATTGTCGCCATTCTTTATCTACTATTGAGCGAAAACTTCGCGTACCCTGTTGTTTTACACATCGTGAAAAAAACGCTTTACTACTGAGCCTTTTTTTTTTTATCCAAACTAGACCTAATGAAAAGACTAAAGAACTAAATGTATATCGTAAAGATACTGATTTACCGTGACGATCAAATTAAATAAAAGTATACAATCGATACAATCAACTATAAGGAAACTCGCTAAATTTTGTTGACGCAATTTATTGGGGTTGCTAGTTCTAAAGCTGTAAGAATCCGAACCTTTGCAGGATTTGCTAACACCGTATTCCATATAAGACTGCTCGGCATCTTTCCCAGAAAAACATTGCCCTCCGTTCTGAACGGAAAATATAGTGAAGTTATTGTCCAGCGCTGCTTCAGCACATTTCATCAGGGCGTTGGTTCTGGTTTTGTAGTCGTCTTCATAAAGTAATGGGTGCTTGTGCTCCATTAGAGGAATTGCTCGATCCCACGTATCTTTCCAGCATCCGAGACTTTGGAAACCTGGCGAGAATAGGATGAGTCTCAACTTAGTCATGCGAAGTATCACAAATCCTTCTATGGAGAACTGGGCTTTAGTAAAACTAGGAATAAGCAATCACAAACTAATGATAGAGTTTAAGAAATAGGCAGATACAATCAAACTACCAAGGATAATAGGCATTGCCCTTTTTGTGGATCCAATCTAATAGAAAACGAAGTTCACTTTCTTTTTCTCTGTCCTACGTACTCTATCACTGGGAATAATTTTTACTATAAAGTCAAGACTCTGATTGCAAATATTACCCAGTTATCTATAAACGGTGTGATCAATGAACTGATGAACTCTTCTAATTACTTTATCATTATACAATTCATAAAATATATTTCAGCTTGTTTTGATGTTCGAGACGAATTTTTATTAAAGTAACGTAATTGCCCTATGATGTAAGTTTGATTCCTAAAAATAGCTTTTGCAATACTGCATTTATGGTCATGCAAATAAAGCTCGTTGGTGTTGTTGTTGCTCTATTCTTTACTTGAAATGGAGGTCTTCTACAGGAGGTTTGCAAAACAAACTCCAAATCCTAGACATATTGCAGCGAGATATTATTTCAAAAGATAAATAAGGAAAGACAAAATTGCCGTACGAAAAATAGCGCAACACCTTTGTGTATCGAGTCTATTCAAGTATCGCTGGAATAGTAAACAGAGGGAAACCAAATATTAAAAGCCAGGCTATTCCAAGTTGCTGCAAGTCTATTGATCAAAGATCATAGAGCCCTAGCCTGGTATATGCAACCGTACATTCAGGTTAATTTGAGATGAATAAAAATTCAAGTCTATATTAGTGAATTGAAACCAGAATTTTGTCAAAGAAGAAAAAGCTTTTAATTTTGTTATTTGGAAATGGCCTATAAATGCATTATCTCGTCGGCAGCGCATGTAAATATCTTCCGGGCAACTTCACGACTTGATGTTAATTTTTGTATGAATACATCATTTACTAAATATGAACTTGACAAAATAACGGTATACTTACGATTGCCTTTTATGTGATAGAGTTGATCTCTGTTCGGCTGGGAACTCGAACTTTTTGTAGGCTCTTCAGGGTGACCATTATGCAACAAAATCTTTGCTTTCGTAGGCGTGGGCGTTGGTACATTGTCCTGATATGGAGCAGACAGAACGGACGCGGTTTGTGGCGGGGCTGTGGGCAGCTGAGCGTTACCTGGCACCATGTTGAATGACAATCCGGCATCCAGTGGTACGCTTGGTGTGTCTGACATCATAAGATTTGAAGGGCATGGTGGCTTGTCTGCAAAAATAACACCAAAAACTTTCTTGAACATCAAATGGGAACTACCGATAAGTTATTCACAACCCAAGGGTCATCTCAGTCTGTAAGTTACTCTAATTAAATATAATTTCGTTATTCTTTCAATCAGAGCTACCTGCCATTTACTTTGGCCCGACTCAGATATCGAGGGAAGCACTCCCATATATGGGCTAAATAGGTGTGTGTCGTCCGATAGGGTAATGGTTTTTGAGGATTTCGACTCTTAAATAGCGATAAAGAGCCAGGTATCATTTTAGCTTTTGTTGACATCGTGTCTCTGATGTGAATTTTAGACTTGGCACCTCAATGGTATCAGTTAAAATTCAAGCGCGTAAACTCTCATCTAGATGGTGAACAAAACATCTGTTAAAACTGAACTATTCCTTTGAAAAGTAAGAATGATTTAAGGAATGTTTCTGTGTTGCCTTTAAACACACACAAAAAAATAAATAATGAATAAATAATATAAAAGTTTCATTTGTCTCATCCTTAAACAGGGTCAGGATTTGAGACCGTAGGCGGCACACACCTATCCCAAATTTATGGGAGTAGCCCCTCCCCGGGACTTAGACAAAGGCCTATGAAGATAATATGTATTTGCTCTTAAATAAACGATCGAGGAAAGTAGCATTAAGCCCTTTTAATTAATGAATTTATGTAATTATTTAATTCTTAGTTACAGAGGGCCACTGAGACCTACTTGATAGGTATCTGAATAGGTATTGTGTTCTTTGTCCACTGCTTGTTGTCAAGTACTGTGACGTACATTTGCGTAAGGTGCGGCGGAGTACATAACCTTTTTGGTCGCTTTTTACGTCTACTTATTATTATTTCAGTGGCTCAGAGTTGTCTGTTAGCGGTTTAATTTACGTATTTCGAATCTGTGATTTTGTACCAAACAACTCGTGCCCAACCCATTCTTTTTCGAGACTTGCTCCCACATGAGGCATAGTTAATAGAGTGGAATGGTTATAAAGCCTGTCAGACTCCTTTGTTAAACGTTTTTGTGGACTTGACATTGCACAACGTTCAATAGCATTTCCTATGATTTTGATACTTATCACATCCAAAAAAGGTGACATTAATAATTGTTCAGTCTCACTTTGCGAAACAAAATCAAAGGCTTGTGCACCGTCAGGGAGCTTGCAGTTTAAACTGAGCCCTTTTTTATCTTTGATGTGTGCCGCCTTTCATTACCAGTCTCCTCTACGAACTACCGAAATGTAGCGGAGTCACCATACCTGTACAGAAGGTGTTTGCCGGACAGCAAGGTAAGCCATCTGGACCATACTGTTGGACAGCACTAGGGGCGCTATAAACTGTGCCAAAAATTAAAGAAAG
The DNA here is from genome assembly GCA_038088405.1 of Porites divaricata. Taxonomy (NCBI): domain Eukaryota; kingdom Metazoa; phylum Cnidaria; class Anthozoa; order Scleractinia; family Poritidae; genus Porites; species Porites divaricata. Next base: position 22,222,310 of record JBBMOI010000001.1, on the reverse strand, counting down.
CCATAACTTTAGTTAGCATAAATGAAAGTCAGATTAATGGGATCGACTCTATTACAACTATAAACGTAAGCAATGTTTTCCAGAGCTTTCCTCGTGGCCAATTTTAATTTTCAGATCAAGATGTAATCGTGTACAGTGACAGCAATATCATTATAATCATCATCATTGTCATCATCATCATCAATTCCGTCTCTTGTTGAAACTGTTCATGAAATCAAAACTCAGTTTATGTGATAAATATTAAAAAAAAAATGGCGGCAATTTTTTCACTGATAATTCAACTATTCAACGTTTAAATCAAGAATTTTAAACACGAAGATGCCCTTTTGTAAACTGGGCCAATAATGAAACGGGACTCAAAGGAACCTTAAAGCTTATTAAAAATAATTAAAAATCTATTCAGTTTTATTAAATTGTACTTCAAATACATACTTAACTCAGAACAGATGAGATTTCAGTTTCGATACGATGATAATTTTCTTAAATTGTGTCCTGTTTCCTTTTGCCGGCATTAGTAAAAAAAAAAAGTAGTATAAACCGAGACTTACTAAATAGCTTCTTATAGAATTGGTAGTTAATGGGATTTTAGGCTACTTGGGTTCTTAAATAGGTTCTTAATTTGATAAGGGCATTAGCGATCAACACAGATAACTACTCTAGGGCATATGAGAGAGACACATGGATCTGTATTCTTAATAATTGCATCGCGTAATTTAGTGTTGGCAAAGACGTGATATGGTTTTCATTTTAGTTCATTGTTTGAATCTTACTGACTGAAACCTAGACTAAAAGTTTTTTCTGTATTTTTATCTGTGCTTTCATTTTTGTAAAATAAGAACCTATTGAAAATCTTAGGCTAAATAGGTTCTTACGAAAAGGGGGTTTAAAATAAAAATTTTAGCCTAACAGGTTCTTTAATACACAGGTTTTTACTGTAATTGACGTTTAGCTAGCACTTGATAAATGATAAATAATTAAAATTATTGATCAATATATCAGGGGTACCCAGCGACTGTTTTCTGTAAAATATCTGTTCGGAGAAGCAAAAATTGTCCAGAATTTTTTATAGCTCTAGGCCGGCTAAACGTTTGCCCTTCCATTCATGTTCAATTTTCCAAGCTTATCTAGAAAATTCCCTACGATTTTCTGAAATATAATTTTTCGTATTTGACTCCCCATGTTAAGCTATCTTTCGCCGGTAGAAAAAGGAATCGTAAAATTTTCTGGTCCGAAAATGTGATGGAGAGAGGAATCGGAAAAATTGTCACTTTCGAAAAACTTTAAACTACATCTAAAACGTTCTGTAAAATAACCCTGACGCCCTTGTGATTTTGAGGAGACTCATTAGAGGTCATATACAGCCGAGGATAAAAACAAATCCGAACTTCCACTTAGTGAATAAACTATCCCGGATCAGTCCACACGAAGTTTTACAGTCGACGTGATTGATTAATACAGTCCATCACTTATTAGTGAAGAGTAATAAGGGAAGGGGAGGGGGGTTTAATAACTTTTTTCCCCTAAAAAGGGGGGTTATTAGAGGGATGGGGCTTATTTGAAAAGTGGGGGGGGGGGGGGGTGCGTAGTAGAGAATTTAGGGTATGTACTTACTTATATTTTGCCGCTTCTCTTGGGAACCATTTTTTTTTTGCTCGTGCTCTAAAGAATCAGTCCTCTCTTTTTCAGCAGGAACGTAAGACGCAATAAGCAAACACAAGATGACTGTTGACATGGAAGAGTCAAGCATGTTGGCCTACAATGAGAACAGATCATTTGGAAAAATATACACTTTATATCAATCAGGTATGCCAACATCTGTTTGTGTGAGTTGCATGAGTTTATCGCTATTATTGCATAAAGAGCGAGTTCGAGCATTGCGTTGACATAAATGGTTTTCTAGCTAGTCGGTGATCACCTTATAGACTAGACTGTTTATACAATCGAAACCTCTTCGTCAGGGCGTAATTAACTGGTGTTGTACAATATACCTGAAATCTAATAATCCTTGCTTAGTTAAGATATGACCCTGGAAACCTGCCTTAGATTAGTTTCTTCACTGGGTTAAAGTGATTCTTCCGTCTTTTTTTAAAATTAATCAAAATTAACGCTGATCTCTGATAAAGGTCTACAATCCATACATTCTTCATAGAATTTAACCAAATTTGAAACGGATGTACAGACCACTGGAAACCGGTATAAAAACCCAAAAGCCAAGAGCAACAAAAGATAAACCAGCAACTAAGGTGAATATTGCATTTTCTCAGACTTTCAGATTTTCTAGTGGTTTGAGACCTAATTATCGCACCAAAATTTGACTTGCAACGTTGACCTGCGATTTGTTGTATCTAAAGTAGTTTTTTTCACATTGTTTCTTTTTTGTTACTAGTTTGACGGGTTAAATTGACCCTTACTGTTAGTAGAAAAGAACATTTTATTCTTGTACATTAAAAAGCTATAAATCGGACTTATTCTGCGAATGAAAAATAATTTTCTCCATAAGGAAGGAACTGTTTAAACGGCTGGCTAGAGACTATTCGTCCCCCGCTGGAAGTTATATAATTACATACAGATAACAAAGACCACAAATAGACTGCCCTTTAAACTTCAGAAGTGTTTCTCTGACTGACTGTAAAAATGATACTTTAGAAAAAAATACATTTCGCATGTTGATCTGGGTTAATTCGACCTAATTTGTATTGTCTTAATTGAGGGGCGCCGGAATTAAAATTTTAAATTTTGAATAATCCAAATACTTAAGAGAATGGAATCTACTTTGCACAACAGTAATATTTTTACAAGAGTTACTCAAAAAACAAGTTTGCTCATATCAAACGCTCAATACCTAATGAATCAAAAAAAAAAATTAGCGTTAAGTTTGATACCTATAATTTTCTTACAGTCGAATGTTGCGTTGAATAGAGAATGCTTCTTTAATATCATCGCTTACGTTTCTGAGGACAACGACAGATTAAACAGGAAACTTTTTCTTACCTGGCCAAGATTTTCAACCTTTTCTTCCTTTGCTAATCCATTTTCTAATAAAATTCCAGTCACTATGCAAACAAAAGGAGAGTTTGTAAACGGATGCCTTTACAACTGGTTGGGCAATAGTAATGTAAAACAGTGCTTTGGTACTTGTTCTCAGTTCTTTTAGGAAAGGTCATTTGCGATAAACAACCGGTAAAGTTGACTTTAAATGTTCATAAACAACTATTGGATGTCTTAAGATAAGTCATAACATCAGTTTTGGTCGAGAGAAGCACCGTTTATTCTTAGTAAAGTAAACGAAGACGTGTCAATTTTGCTTTCTCGAAAACTGGTAATAATTGAATGATAGATTCTTTAGAATTTTCATTACTTATAAAAGCTAAGCGACACCACGTCTCTGCTGACTTTTGCTCATATGTGTTATGATTTGCGGACACGTGGGGACAGAACAGGTTCTTTTCAGGGAACGGTTGGGGGCACAAGTGCTCTTTTTTTAATGCAAGTATTCGTTGAGGCACCGACAAGTTTCCGATTGTTACCAGCCAACCACGGTGTAGTCCGAAAAATGGCGAGTATCAATTTGATTTGAGATATCTCGTCCGACATGAGGCGATACGACTTTATAATCAAGGTTTCTTAGGTCACGTAAGATACATAGTTTTTGTGTTATAGTATCGTTGCCGTTTTTGAAAATAATTTGATCATATGAGTCTTAGACTGTTAGCACAGCCATTATGTCCTTATTTTTAAAGCTAATTAATCTGAAAAAGGTTAAAATTTCCTTTTTGATAACTAAAGGAAAACGATATATTTTCCTTCGTACTACCGTAATTTCTTTGTGATAAGTGAAGTTAATGGAACTGTCATTGATAATATGCTTTTCGTTTATAGATGACATGCAATTTTATATTGAAGGTACTGAATAACCTGAATATAGTCGAGAAAACTAACTAAGGATCTGTCTGTTTTTTTGCGAGACATTTGGAAAAACTTTTGAACCCTTTTAGATTTTTTTGGGTGAGTTAAAAGATATGGATTTTCCGATATTTCTATTGTCTCTATGACAACAGTTGCCTTTTGAAGGATTTCATTTTCAAGGAAGGGAAATAGAAGATTGATAAGCTGACGGGTAAACTATGTGGAGCCGTGTTTCTGGACCTAACAAAAGCTTTTGATACGGTGGATCATCAGATCTTATTGTCTAAGCTATCGGCGTATGGTTTGTCTGGAAATTCGCTTCAATGGTTTCGTTCCTATATCACTGACCGAAACCAGCGTACATCTTGTGGGAATGAGATGTCTAACGAGTTGCCAGTAACTCATGGGGTGCCTCAGGGTAGCATATTAGGCCCCTTGTTGTTTGTAATTTATATCAATGATCTGCCAAGCGTTCCAGAATACTGCTGTGCGTCCCTCTATGCAGACGACACAGTGATTTACTGATACGGCTCATCTTCACAGGAGCTCAGTGATAAGCTAAATCGCGACTTGTTGGCCGTAGCGCAATGGCTAAACGATCACAAGCTAACTCTGAATCTCGAGAAAACCAAATGTATGCTTGTAGGTAGTAACAGGAAATTGGAAAGCAAAATGGCTCTAACAGTATCAATCTTTGACCACAATTTAAATAATGCCAACAGCTTCAAATACCTTGGGATTTTTATATCATCTGATTTTACATGGACAAAGCATGTTGAATACATTGCTGGCAAAATTAATCAAAGGCTTGGTCTTCTTAATCGCATTAAGCTTTTATTACCTTTTAGTGCACGCCTTCTTTTTTATAGTAGTCTTGTCACGCCTTTATTTGATTATGCAGACCTTGTTTGGGGAGACAAGCATAATGTAACCTTAATGACCCGTTTGCAAGTCTTGCAGAATAAGGCTGCTAAAATAATTTTAGACAGATCTCTTTATTCATCTGCTACTCATGCGCTTGCCACTCTTAAGTGGGTTCCATTAGAAAAAAGGCGTTTTCAGCGAAGGTATATTTATGTGTATAAGTGTTTAAATGGACTTGTTGAGCATGATATGAACCTCATGAGACAGCAAGAACAACATAATTATAATACCAGAACTAAGTTGCATCTCAAACTTCCAAGTGTCAAGAGGAATTGGGGCAAGCAACGGACTGCATTTCATGCCATCAAGGATTTTAACTCCCTTAGCCAGGCAATCAGACAATCCGTGAATCTGAAAATTTTTAAACGTAATCTTTTTAAATTTGTAATTTAAATGAATTTGAGTTAATTTCTTGTACATTTTAATACTTTTTACATATTTTAGATTTTTAATGTCCTTGTGAATTGTGTGCATTTATTTTTTATTTTTATTTATTATTTTTTAAATTTTATGATATCCTTTTTGAAAACCATATTTTGTATGAAAAAGTCATCTCAATAAAGATTATTATTATTATTATTATTATTATTATTATTATTATTGACATCAATTCGATTTTCAGAATACGTCATTATTTTTCAGTCGTCAATTTGCAACAAGATTTATAACATAACAGACTTCAGTTTATACTGAGGGTTAACCTTCGTCAAGAGGTGGCCTCTGTTGGTATTGTTTTAATAGAATACATGTTATACCTGACAACAAAAGAAGTAGAAACGTGACTGTAAGAGGTTCGACTGCCAGACGTCATAGACATAAGGTTGCAGAGAATAGTAAGGAATAACACAACGGAACGAAACTGTAACAGTCAGTAAAAATAGATTTGCTGAAATGCACAGCTAAAGAACCACAGAGTCATAGCTATAGCAGAACTAGTCTAAGAGAACCTAGTTCAAAACTATGAGACCACAGAACCACAGAACTGAAGATCGAGAGAAGTGCAACCACAGAGCAACACTGGCGCAACGCAAATATAAAAGAACACAATGATTAGGATGAGACAGCCGCAGAACCACAGAAGTGCAGAACCACAGAATCATAGCTACTTCAGTACTAGAGAACCTAGTACAGAAATATGAAACCACAGAACTATAGAACTGGAGAACTACAGGCGGGAGAAACACTGAAACACAGTAACAGAACACATAAACGAATAACAGAAATGAGGCCCATGAACCACAGAACTGAACAACCACAGTTACGTAAGAACTAGAGCACCTAGTTCAGAAACTGTAGAACGCCAGAACTGTAAGTAGAGGGTTGAAAAGTGCAGAAACACAGCAACAGAGTGGAAAAACGAATAAACGGGGAAAGGCACGACTAAACAATCACAGAACTGAAGAACCACAGAATCATAGCTGCTACTGGACTAGAGCACCTAGTTCAGAACTATGAGACTGCAGAACGACAGAACTGAAGAGCTTCAGAAGTGCTGAATGACACTAGATAGTTTTACGACATTTTCTAGACTACAGAATGACAAACCTAAGGAAGGAAGATGCACATCGTCAGAACCATAGAATTGAAGAACAACAGATATCATAGCTGCCTCTGAACTAGAGCACCTAGTTCAGAACTATGAAACTGCGGAACTGTAGATGCGCATAACACACACAAAAAAACCGACTTCAGAACGACAGAACAGAAGAACCACAGCAACATAGCTGACAAAGAAGTAGCCGAGAACCTAGTTCTGAACCATGGAACCGCAGAACCAAAGAACTGCAGCGCTTAACAGAAGACTTGCAGCACAACGCTTAGCACTTAGACAGCTACACTACAGAAACACAATGAGCAACAGAGAAGTCACCACAGAACTAAAGAACTGCAGAACCATGAGTAATTTTAAACAGAACTAGAGAACCTAGCTATAGCTTAATTACTACGGAACTGTAGAACCAAAGAACTGCAGCGCTACGCAGAAACACAACAGCAACGGGCGGGAGAAAAAGTCTTACAAAGACATAAACACAGAAACGGTTCAGAGCTTTCTTGGGCGAACCTCTTCTAACAGAAAAACTCGAGCTCCTTACAATTTTTAAAGCCACTTGACCGACGCTCAATCTGTCTCCAAACCTATACACAAAGGCCAACTCCCGAGTCTGGGAACACCCAGTCATACAATTACTGGACGCAGTAATATTCGCTTCTAGAACTGTAACGACTGAATACCAGCGTACTATACTACCAACTCTATTTTTTTGTACTATTTGTCTGTCATGGAAGTTTAAATTTAATGCCCTATTTTAAGATACTTCAGCATTTTAATTCTTTATTTGATTTGTCCCATTCTTAATTCTATTAAGCTATTTATCTTTTATTGACTTTCAAAATGCATTTAAAGATAGAAAAGTTGGGGAAAATTTAAAATTTGGAAGTGATTTAAAATTAATCAATCAGAAGCTAAAAACAAATAATCAAAAAAGGCTCGATATTTTGTCAAGTTAAAAGTGTGTTTAAAAGTTGCTTTTTGATACTATCAACCCGTCAAAACCAAGGCTCGCCCGCCTAAACGATCCCTGATATCGCTGGGCTGAAGACTCTATTCTAAATAGGGCAATCAAGGAGTGAGCCATGATTTTGTTTTCAGTTGGCTGTAGTTGAAGTTTATTATCGGTGTCTTAACCGCACAGAATTCGTTCTTCGAAGTATTTTGCCAAAATAAGTTTGGTGGATTATTCGAGAGCAGGCACCTATTCAATTGTTGTTGTTGCGGCCTAGCTATTTTATTATGCCAAAGTTTGACATTATAACAATTTGACCCATTTAAACGGCTGAAAATTCGTTGTAGGCAGAGCACAATCTTAACGCATGTCATACAATCATAATTAATTAAAGTGGAATCGTTGGGAAACCCTTTGTTATATGTTTTTGTTAGCTTTTTTTGGACCTGACAGTGCACAACATTCAATAGCATTCCTATCATTTTGAGCTAACTGTCCAGTAGAAACATTGCATTAATTTACTTAGTCACGATTTTTGAACAAAAACCAAAGGATTGTGCGCAGTCAGGGAAATTCCAACATAACCTTTAGCACCGTTGTTTTCAACTTTGATGTTTGCCTGTTTTCCTAACCAGTCTCTCCTACTATGATACAATTTAATGCCTGACCTTTCTTCAACAAAGAACAATGCAAATTGCACGATACCAAGAACCTCTCGGTTTGTTGCCGTGTTTATGTTGTCCATGGTCCACTCATAGTGCTGTCATAGATCAATTCATGCCAACGGGAACCAAAGCAACTTGTAGAGGGAAGGAGGGACTCTTCATGACGGTGTTGGTCCTTCGTCAATGACACCTCTCTAACGACAGAGTGAAGATTCAAAACTTACGAGAAATATATAAAACGGAATGCTCTTACTAATTTACCAAATTTTCTACATTCCACGAATATAAACTGCAAAATGCGTGCAAAAGTGGTGGCAAATTTGAGTTTAAGTTTTACTGCGTAATGATTATTTTAACGTCTCTCAAAGTACAATTGATTTCAAAACAATATCGTGCTTTGAATGTCTGTAGTATAATAAGTAGTTCCGAATACAAACGCAAAAGTTAAACGACATTTGGAATAAACTCTAAATAAATGATATTCAAATGGCATTACCTTTCTAGCACTACGATATAGTCGTTGTGCGGAATGGTTGAACGTATCGTCATGAATAAAATTGCAGTAGTAGCAAAGAATCTCCGATCAATATTTCATGATTTGCCAAGATTTTGGAACGACTTTCACACTGCTGGTGAACCTCTTAAGTTTTTTCATTTGTCCTGCAATAGCTTGGACCTTTCTTTCTTTTCCTGTAAAACATTAAAAGGACGTAAAAACCGCTTTTTCAACTTCCGAAACATCACCAGATACATTCTTAGTCCAAACAAGGTAACGGCGCTGCCGAGATGAAAATTGAATATATATAAACTCTGACTACTCATATGGTACGAATTTTGTTTTCCTGATTGTTGGAAAAACAACAACAAAAGCCATGGTATTTAGACGAAAGCAAGTATGGTTCCTTTGGGAATCATTTTTTGTCCAGTAATGTACTTGGTGTTGGAGGCTGGGGTGTTTGCGATGGTGCAACAACCTCATTAAATATAGAATACAAAGACTTCACATACCCGAAAGCGTAATTCATCAACAATTGTTTTCGCGACATCAGAAGACGCCTAAACCAAACATAGCAGAAACAAATGTTTCATTACATCTCGACTTCTAAGTTCAACGCATATGGACATTATCCTGAAAGTCCATCATCCCGCGAAATAGAGTCACCCTCTAAAAAAAAGCCGGTTTCCAAAACTGTCCCCTCTCGCGTGGACATTACACGCGCAGAATCGTTTTTCACTCTACTTCCCTCTGGGGATTTGTCAGCTTTATACAGTAAACTCCACACCAGCTACGTACATGTGATAGTATTTCGTTCAAACTTTATTATCAAGTGAACCATAAATAACATGAACATAACACAGATAGCCTTTGGTTAGCCAGCGTGAGAAAAACCTTTTAAAGTTCATAACATACAGTTACAAAATATTCTCCGACAGTAAAGAGATAATAACTTCATAGACTATAGAAGGAAGACTTTGTTTTAAGAAAAAAACTATCGCAGCTGAAGATTCTAAAATATAACCCTTTTCTTCCATGCCCATCGACGAGCAGTTACACAACTGTCAGGGAGACCATTATCCATTGCATGTTGTTGTAATAGGGGACCAAAGGAACTCATACTTCAGATGACGCTTGTACAGCTGGTGTTCTTTGTTATACAGAACTTGACGGCGGCCATCTTTAGTCGCTTTATATTTCTTCGGTGGAAGTAGAGTTTGAAGCAAAATTGTTACAGCCTATTAAGAGCGATAGAATTAGGTAAGTTATAACTGACAAGATGAATAGATAAATGCTGTTCGGTAAGAAACGTTAAACAGATTAGTTAAAATCATTATCATCATCATCATCGTCAACATTATTTTCATCATCATCATCATCGTTATCATCATTATCATCATGGTCATTGTTATCATTATCATCATCATCATCCTCAGCATCGCCATGATCATCATTATCATCCTTACCTTTTCCAAGGTTGTCATAAAGTTAAATAGCAGCCATAGAAGCTGATTTCTTTTTATAAGCACCAACAGTTTGATAAAAGGCAGGATAATATAGAAAATGATCACGGAAGAAAAAGTTAATGTGTTCATTTCCAACCAGACTATTAAAGACTAAATGACTGTTGGTTCTGGAATATCAATTATATTGAGATTCGATTTGACCTCTGTAATAAAGCTGGAAGCGATCGTTGGTCAACATTGGCAACAGTTTCATTGTAAGATGTCATGTGACCTCGAAGTAACCAATGAGAGCGCGCGCTGTTGAGAAAAAAATTTCCAGCTATATAACAATGGCAGTTATATTATGTTATTAGTGGTGACATCAAAAATGATTGAGGTGGACAAATCGAGAAATACATATTTATATATATAAAAAATAACAATACTAACTCGGGCGTTTACTTCCATGTTTGCAGAGGCATTGTTTATTTCCAGGGTTATTTAAAAACCCACCGACTCCTGCAAATGCACATTAACAAAATAAACACCCAGAATTATGAAAGTGACTAGATGTTGCTTAAAGAGGACCTGCATGCATTTCCTTAAAGGTCATTTCAAAATTGAACCCAAATACTTATCAAGAAGACTAAATCTAAAACTGCAGCGTCTTCTGTGGTTGTTTATAGTCCGGAAGATTAGCGTAAAATTGTTCAAATTGGTGATACAAGTACCAAATTTCATATTCTTGGTCCTTTTTACCTAGGTAATGATATGAAATCAAGATCCACTTTAGATCCTGATCTCTTCGCCAGTTATTGCTGGACGAAAAGTTCCCATATATTTTCTTTTGGAAACCACAGGACACCCAATGTCAAAAAAGGGGAAACGTTAAAAGAGAGCTATTTGAGCTGTTTATCCCACTGGTTTTTAGGCGAAATTTTTTTCCTTGTGGTAAACGCCAAGAAATTAAAATTTTTAACTGACAAAATCTTACTCGACAGGTTTGGTTTTTTTAATCTTGATAGCAATTACCATTGGAAGAGGACAGCGCAGTGCAAGGCAAGTTTGCCTTGGTGCACTTGCAAAGTCCCGGACATGCCTGCCTGCAGCCACATCTGATGAGCTCATTGCATGCTTTTGAAGCCTCGGGTAGGGTTGTCCAAATCGGTTTCCATCCGTCTGAACATAGATGCCATCCCCACTCTGCTGCACTTGGAAGTTCCTGGATAGAAACTAAGGTTTTACCCCAAACTTGACCCGCTTGATATGCTGCCCTTTTGATGTGCTGTTCAAGTGCAGCCTGGCTTGGCGGGATACTCTCGATGCTTCTGGTACCTTGCGAAAACATGAACTGCCGTGCCTTGTTGACATCTTGATGTGGGGTTGTTCGGTTATACATTAAAACCACGGACCGTTCCAATATCCTGAGTTGCTCATCGGACAGCATTGCCTGTGGTGTTGATAAGGTGCGAAAAACTTTGGTTGACTCAGGATAGCACTTCCATGCTTGAAAGGCGGTCTTCTTGCCCTTTCGCGAGAAAAATGATACGGTATCACATCCGGTAAGTGCGTGGAAGAATGGCAAGCCTTCACATTGCTCGGTGTTAAGTGTGCTGGCTATCTAGTGGATTGACAAGTAGCGTAAGTGCTTGCCAACGCCAAACGCAATCCATAGCTCCTCTACATCTCACTTTTGTAAAAAGGCAACAGCCAATACGACCGCGTCTGTATCAACTGTTCGTATAAGGATCTTCTTCATACCGTTCACAGAGGCATGCTTTGCATGGACGAAGATACGGGTATCTGCCTCCTCATGGTTGCAAGGTGCCATGCCCGCTTTATCTATGATGGCGGAACCAATTACGTCCAAACCAGACGTACTGGTAACCTCTAAATCGGGTAGTCTGAGGGATTGGACCCTTGCTGCCAGATACTCGAAGAGCTCTTTCTTGTTGTCATCCAGTCTCAGAAACGACTTCCAGTTTAAAGGAATTGCGGCATTGTCGCACACACGTCTGCGGGTTCCTGTACCTCTGGCTTCACGAGTACCTTGCTTGAGGCTGTTCTCCAAGTAACGATCCCACACTAAATCGATTCTCTTTACATTCTGAGTGCGATAGCTGATGACGTACTGGAGAAAAACTGCTTCTGCGTACTCCTTAAATGTCTTGCACTTACCAGGTGGAAGCATGTTAACAATAGCGGCGCCATCTAGAACCATTGCATCAACCGAAGGACGCTCAAACGCTCTGTTGACTTCAATGCATGTGATAAGGTCCGATTTCTGTCCTGTACGCAGCTTCTTATTATACGAAAGGGCAGGCGGGCTTGAACTGTTTTCGTGCTTGAAAAATTCCTCGAGGTTTCCTTCTCTTGCTTGAAGGCAATGTACAGTCTTGAAAAGAGTCGGCAGTCACTCTTAAGATCAGCAACTTGATTACTTGTCTTACTTGACTGTCGTTTCTCAGGTCTACCAAACAAAGGTAAGTTGCATCTTTGCAAAGTATCTGTTATGGGTTTGGATCGCTTGTTAAGTCGCTCTTCTACATATTTGTCATACATTGATTTTCCCTTCTCCTCGGCACCTGAAATCGCTTTGACGACACATTTAGGCATAATTTCCTTAGTATCCAATACAATAAGATCATTGCTGTCTTCACAGAATGGGTTCCCCATTTCTTCAATTACATTGACGAGGTTTTTAACGTCCTGTGCAAAGGCTTTTTGGACAGATGGAACCTGCTCGTGGTGGTGATTATCATTAGGTTTCCGCGCCTCATAAGTACTCTCGAATTCCCTTACCACTCATTTCAGGACCTGCTATCATCCAGCGTCGAAGGGCTGCGGGACTTTCCGTTAGTCTTACTGCTCCACCTTCCCCTTTAATCATCTCGTTCTCTTGTTCGTGGTCACGGGGGTCTAGAGAAATTTTCGAAAAAAGATGCTGAGTTTTCTGCACAACAAACTTTCCTTGTTCGAACTCCGCATATACAGATGGGTGCCTCTCTTTCAGGTTGACCAGATCTCTGATTTTGATGGGAAGCCATCTTGAATAGTTAACTAAATCAAGAACAAACTTCCATGGGACAAGATTGCCAAGAATCTGTACATATAGTGAAGAGTTGCCTTTCCTAACAGACCTTACAAATTCTAGAATTAATAGTCCCAGTTTAAGCGCAGTTGACCAGAAAAGAAACTGGGGATGTTTTGCGCACTGCTCCTGTACCCAGGTAGTAAAATTTTCAGGTCCCCGATTGTCATCGATAGCAGCCTTGTACGCCCGTCGCTGTAAGATGTACAGTGCGCACGCACTCACTTGATGCGCATAACGAGACCTGGTTATATGTGCCGCCTTTAGAATGGCATCTGCTCTTCCACGGGTTGTAACGTCTGCCTGGACTAATGCAGTATCCCATCCGCTGTTGTTTAACCAGTGTCCGACCATCTTCAATGACGCCATCTCAATATGCAATCCTCTCATCATCACCACGTAGCTGCTCTCCCCATATGCACGTGGTCTCTCCCACTGGATCTGCTTAGCAAGGGCGTAAAGGGGCTGGTCCATTCCAATTATGGGTGTCTGGCCAGGATTGATGTATTCAATCGCGTCCTTTACTAATTTCATAGCATGTAGGATCATTGCTTTACTGTGGGCATTTTCCTCGAAAAGGGGTAACAGCGATGTTATTGCAGTGGGCGAGAGAGGTCCGATTTGTAAGGAGGCAAAGTGAGCCGACCACGACAGGTATTCTTTCTCCTCAAGCTTTTCTTTATCTAGTAGTTCTTCGACCTTGTTGAGCCACTGGTACTCGCATTTCAGATTTTCAGAGACCAGATCTGACTTCGGTTTGTTAGCATTGCAACCTCCCGGAACATAATAGTCTTTCTTCGCCTGTTACTCCAAGTAAGGCTCAATAACAGTGTAGGCATCTGGTAGATTAGACACTGTTTTCCTCTTTGGAATGTCATCATTTATAAGCACTCGATTTCTGCCAATGCCTTCTAAGTCATTTGTAGGGTGTTTGGTAAGAGAGATTGCAGTTCCGTGAAATGAGTCCTTCGCTGTATGTGAGCTTGTGTTGTGATCAATATTGTCCACGCTACCAGTGGTGAACAAAGATTTTTTCAACTTCGAGGGACATACTACACCTTCTTCTTCATATTGCGCAATAACGCCGTTTCCTAAGTCGGCAGAAATTTGCATGACTCGGTCGTATGATATTGATAGCCCTAACCTGTAGAGCTTATCTACTAACGTTTTCTTCCTAGTTACTGCATGTACTAGTAGTCCCACATAAACAGGCACAGGGGGTTCCCTATGAGGGTCATGTCTGGCTGCTGTGGCATCAGAATTTGGGTCCCTGTGACATTTCACGGCATTAAAGATCAGCAGCTGGGAAATCAGAACTCCTGTGCTCATGCTCATGGTCTCTTGCTCTATTTTGTTTTTGACATTAAATATTTTGGTCCTTCTAAAATCATGTTCACCAACGCGAGGAGTAATTCAGGTACTTCAGATCGCTGACTGTGGGCATCAAATGCACCATTGAAGCATTGCTTTTTAGAGAACAGCTCTTTCCTTACGAGCATTGCAGCTTTAGCAAGATACATGGCCTCGGTGTCATGGTCATGAGTTTTTGCGAAGTTTACTGCCGCACCTATGTCACTGGAAAACGCTAACTTTACTTCTTTTCCTTCCGTATACGTGCTGAACTCTGGTATTTGTGCGAGCAGACGATCCTTCAATCTGGTGCTGTTAATGCGATCGGGAACATGTGCTCCAAGCTGCTCAAGTGAGGATGAGTACATTTTTGCCAAATCAGATAACTGGAACACCATTGGCCTCGGAGCCTCCTCTATATACATAACAAGTTCTGCTAAAGCAATAGCCTCCAAGGAAACTTGAGAAATGTCTTGATCTCCTTCCTCTTTCAACGGCCTTATGTTTCTAACTCGATTGTAAAGAGCAGTGAGACATGACGCGTGGTAGTATGCATCCTGGGCATGCATATCACCAGCTGCCAACTTTGATAACAGTTCATGGTCTTGAAGCTTTGTGGCTGCTGCTCTTACGTTGCCATCAATAGCAAGTGTTGCTGCTCTACGAAGATTCTTATCTGTTTTGACATAAAAATGTGGAAAAGTCGAACTCAAAAATGTTTACCATTATCGTGCTTCTTTTTATGTTCTCTTCCTCAAATTGTTCTTCTACATTAAAAATGTAACAACTCAAGATAATTGTTGTTATTTTCAAACTGACTTAAATATCCGCAAATCAACTCACATTTGCTTATAATCAAAACCTCCGAGAGTCGTGAGAACCAGAAATTAAAGTTCAACGAATAATTGTTTTGTCAGCTTTTGTAATTCTCTGTTGGCAATATTTTTTGTAAATAATGTTTGAATGTGTGTTAAACATGCGTTATCGACTAAGCGCGAGATCAAGATGCCTGGATATTGACCCAAAAAAAACACAAAAAAAGAATAAGCCAACATCCAACCATTTTGACCGAACAAGCTTGGTCAGTAAAAGGATTTATTGGATTTATTAATATTTGGCCAAAAAGAGGACTTTTGTGCGGAAACAAACAAAATATAAAGATAGTAAGCTATTAATAAATAGTCTCAACATATTCAGGTCAAAGATCCCTAATTTACTGCTAGTCACTATTTCCCAGAACAGATTTTACTGTGACCGTCTTGATTTTCCTACCTTCTTGCTCACAAAAGAAACATCGCTTTATGTGATCACTGGTCAAACATTGGGCTGCAGTTTCAAGTGAGGCACGTCTAGTTTTGATTTTTACTCCATTGTGTGCAAGTATCCTGGTCAGAGTCCAGATTGACTTCTGTATGTCTCCTCTTTTGAGCAATGGTCAGCTTTGCATTTCTGCATTTGTTGAAACATGACTAATGCCACGATGCTTGATGATATCTGAGTGTTTCCTCGATTCCTTTTCCTTCGTCTAAATGGGACAAGGGCACTTGAATCGGCAATTGGCCAACTTCGGCGAACGTTGGTAGATTATCGGCTAATGTTTTATAGCCTGATCTGTTATCTCTTCCAGTGCTATTAACCGGTGAAACAAGCTTGTCATTTTTATTTTCCCCTTGACATAAAGCACGCAAATCCCAGTTAACACGAGACGGTGTTCGACCCGTTGTACGATCCATTTTCCACACAGAATAAGAATGCAACTGATAACTTATTCCAACTTAAAACAGTCTGCTTGTGAATGGGAAAAATCGGCCAGGCGTTCTTTTCTCAATTCATTGTTCATATAAGAATCAGTCATTTGTTCAATACTACCTTGCCTGCTTTACTAGCCGAAATTTTTCAGATAAGCCGGGATAAAGACAATTTCGAAGTATTTAAAAGAAAGTATGATTCTTTTGATTATATATTTGAGGATTTTAGGCTTAATTTCTTTAAGATAGTTGAAAAATACGGAAAGCTTTGAGCCCGCCATACCGAACCGCTGACCACCTCTGTAAACGTCTTAAAACGTACGCTCATGATCAGGATCCCCAAAAAAATTCATTGGAATATGAATCTACATGCAAAAGGCACTTATTCTGAAAATTTCACACTTGTAACACCAATTTGAACAATTGTGCAATTTTTTGTCGCTAATCTTCCGGACTATTAATAATCATCCTCTTAAATCCAACAAAATTGTGAAACGATTGTTGTGGGGGCCAGTCACACAGAGACTAATCGTTCTGGGAGAAGATTCTTTAAATTAGTGTGATAGTCTTCCGATGGTTGCGTTCGTTGTCGTAGTTTGGTTAATTTTCACGGTGTATCCAGCAACCTTCATCGTCTACAGCTACAGGTTGCCTTGTTAGAACACCGTGAGAGAAGCCATCAAGTTTCAGGTTCCAAGCTAAATTTTCCGCTTTTTATGGGTAGAGGTTTATAATGTAAGTGTATGAGCTAGCTGTTGCTCGGTGTTCAAAAGGTCACACGCTATCCCCAAAGTGCCCCCAGTTTGGGTGGACTACAACAGTGGTTTTTTTCGAATCATTAGCATATATTTTTTAAAATACACAATTTAGATGCATGCATACCTACCGTAGCAGACACTTCTCACTAAGCCATCTCTGATATACTGTAACTTGTTAAACGGACCAATAAACACATTTTCGCTCACTGGTCTCGAAGCCATGGTCTCTAACTGTCTGATATCAAAGTAACGTCCGACCCCGACGCTGTAAATCCGTACGCCACATCGTTTAATTTTGAACGCAGGCTTAGTCACGCTGTCGGTAGATCTAAGATGCAACGCAATCGACTAGTTTAGCGATAAAAAAGAGAATAGACCTTATTCCAAAATGGTGGCAGATTTTGATTTGTTATTCTTTTGTCTTCATACTGATTAGCTTTCTATACCTCGTTTCAAGGTAAAAGTTCTTTTAAATTCTGCAGATGCAATAAAAGCAAATATTCGCCATTTGCACATATCCCATACAATGGTGTATTAGTTAGCCACGATCTTTTTGTGATACATTACCTTTCTTCCAACTTATCTTAGGCTCTTCTAATCAGTTCTATATCGAGCTGTAGATGTAGGTACCTTTCGATGTGAAGGCCAATAACGCAACCGAGTAAAATGCAGCAAATAAATGTGCATGCATGTAAATGTAACTCCGACTAGTTATTAAATAACGAAACACAGAAAGTAACTACGATATATAAGACCCACCTTCCATCGGTGATTACAATCAGAATTTTAGGCACATCCTTACGAGAGACCAGGCTCGACGTTTTTCGGCCAAATAAATAGTATCCTGCCATACTGAGAGCATAACCGGTATTGGAGCTCGTTAAACTTTGCTTTGAAGCTTTCCGCAGAGCGCTCACAATAGCAGATTTCCTCTGTGGGCTGAAAATACGATACAAAGCCGCCAAATATGAGTACACTAGCCACCTTGCGAGTATATTTTTTACTAGAGTTAAGTGGTGTACAGTGAAACCTCGCCTTCCTGCCACCTCGTTATTACGGCCACTTTTTTTGGCCGCCTGGCAAAAACCGCCATACATTTTCTTGTAAAAAGAAACCCTCATTAATACTGTCACCCGTTAATACGGTCAATTTTTTTTGGGCCCATTGGTCGGGGTCTCACTGTAATTGTAAATCACTGAAAAGAGCTATACGTAAGCCTGACGCAAACGTATTGTCATATTTATGGTAAATGCTACCGATAAATGCTTTTGTATAAAATGGCAGAAGAAACAAATCTCCACCAGAATCCACCTAGTGGTCGGACGAACATGCCTAGGATTGCGAGTCCAACGCCCAGCTAGGCTGTCTTCCCAAAGTTTTTTCATTAATCTGTAAGTAAAGGGTCTTTAACGTAGGTTTCTAGGACCTTTTTGCCAACTGATATGAAACTGGAGGGAACTTTAAATT
Source organism: Porites divaricata (assembly GCA_038088405.1). Classification (NCBI taxonomy): domain Eukaryota; kingdom Metazoa; phylum Cnidaria; class Anthozoa; order Scleractinia; family Poritidae; genus Porites; species Porites divaricata. The sequence goes on along the minus strand of JBBMOI010000001.1, from coordinate 22,203,956 downwards.
GCCTGATTGGTAGACTTTCAAAAAAGTCCTTCGTCCGTTTGTCGCTCGCTTGGCCGTTTCGCGGCCTATTTAAAAGCTCGGTGCGCTCGCAAAGAAACTCGTGAAGTCGACATGTAGTAAGTCTACCCGATTGTTACAGACTTTTAATACATCGGGTTAAGGTTAACAGATGTGTTCATTACCCACCATACTGCAAAATATGCCTTTTCGTGCCAGATAAGAATGTGTAGCTGAGTAATACCAATTGGGAACAAAGACCGAACTAAACCCAAACAACTTTTGTTTAAAAAATTAATATTTACCTCTGAAAATCAAATACTAAATCAGTTTTGGCACCGTAGGTTACCAACCCAACGCGCGTTTTGGTGGGTGAAATGAGAAATTTCCGTACAGTCCATTTTACAAAGTCAAGAATCCTTTTAAAGTTTCCTTGCCCGTGTCTTTCCACGCTAGCTGAGGCTTCAACCACAAATCCCAGGTCCATATCAGCATTGCAAACTGAAAACAAACAAAATGTCGAAATACACCACACTGAAAATGTAACGTCAAAATATAACAATCAACCACATAACAAAAGCCGCAATGCTATGGTGCATCCAGCGACCCTTACTCCTTCAAATCCTGACCGAAACTAAAATGAATATTTTTGAACAAAATAAATACATGCATACTTATTTTACTTACATGGACTTGGCTTTCCTAAAAGAGCTAAGGAGAAGAATAATTAATCATTCAATCAATCAATCAATCAATCAATTAAAGAATCAATAAATCAATCAGTAGATCAATTAATCAATCTATCAATCAATCAGTCAATCGACCAATCAATCCGTCAAACGAGAGCAAAAAAAACTTGTCGATAAGAATTGCAAGAGAAGATTCCTTACAATATGCCCAACAAGAAATTGTAGATGATATAAGGTAAAGAAGTCTCACTGCTGAGTCCAAGCAAAAATAATGATCTCATCTCTTAGCTCTCACAATTAGCACTTCGACACAGTTTCGCGTGTTGAGGATTAGGCTGCCCTGTAAACGAAAAGAATCGTGAGAACTTACGGCATGGAGGACATCCAGGGGGCCTTGCTGTTTGATCATGATGACTTTTCCCTAAGAAGTAATTGTGCTTGATGAATCTTAAATTCGAAAACCTTCTTCTTGAGTCTGAGGTTTTTTCTACCTGAATATTGTTATTACTGCCTGATTCTCGCAATGTTTTCAAAGTACAGTTGCGAAGGGCGCTTTCTTTAAATTTGTGCACATCTGCGCCGTCCTTTTCAATTTTCCCGCCAGAAACTGTAATTAGTAGCAATGTGAGAAAGAAAGCACAGGTTATCATTGCTTTCAAAAGTTTTAAAAGCTACAAATGGTAAGTTTTATCGACTGTCACCCCTCTCAACAATTTTTTAGGAGATTTCAGTATGTTGTTCTATTACCAGTCTAAATAAATTTTGTTGATGCTTTTGAGCCAACGGGAATCAATTGTTTCAATGCACCTGTTAAAAATATTATAACTAGGATAACCAGATTCATTCGAAAATACCTCCTGTTTTGACAAAAGACAAGAGAACACTGAGCCCTGATGAATATACAATGTTGAAATGTGGTGCATTAGATGATTGAACTCGTCTTCTGTCGACTAGGAGTTTTTTTATTCAGACCAGTAGGGCGCAAATTGTGTTTAGGAGGCCTCTCAAAGTAGTTCGCATACTTGTTGAAATCTAAGCATTTCAAAAGCGTCGAATGGGCTTTTAGTTCCACGGGCTTTGTTAGCAGTTCTAACCATTTTAATTGGGTTTTTATACTGACAGTGAAAATGCTTATTTGAAAAGGTTGTGCTTGAGTCATACTGTCGAAATACAAAGTTCGAACAGAGAAAGAATTTGTCGAGTTTTCGCTGACGGCAAACGAAAGGACTTAAAGGGTGAAATTATTGCGAGTGGTAGACGAGTTACATGCTTCATGTGTTGGTACCTGCTAGACGGACGCCTCGGGGATTTTTTTTTCACATTTAACTTGGTTCAGTTAACAAAACTCTAGCCAACTTTGAAAATGAAATCTAAGAAAAGACCAAAGATATGTCCTGCAAAGTTTAGTGTTGGATGGTTGGGGGGCCGGGGGGTAGGTACAAACTTGCCCCCACTATACCACTTCTAACTAAAGCGGTCAAGGTCAAACTAAGAAAAACAAAATTTCCTTCGTAAACTATAGGGAAACAGCACTTAAATTCAAATGTGTCTGCTCTTGTAAAATATTTCACTAGATCTAAAGCTGTCTTTAAAAATTTGACTTTTTCAGGATACAGAGCAAACTCTCTATTTTTGATATCGCATGAAGTGGACGAACAAAATGACTTCATATCCTTCCTATTCTTGGCAACCTCTCAAAGATGACTAAGTTATCTCTAAAGGTTTGTTCAGAAAAGGAATAACAAAACGTTTTCTCCCTTGTCTGTATCCTTATTTTACATGTATCCTCATTTTGCCGAGAAAATGTGCGTGAGCCCGGTTAGCTCAGTCGGTAGAGCATCAGACTTTTAATCTGAGGGTCGTGGGTTCAAGTCCCATATCGGGCGCAATTCTATTTTTTAGTTTGAGTTATTATATCATGTATAAAATACAGTAAGTTATTTTGTAGCCTGCTTGGTAGGTGTTCGAAAGGGAAAGAAAAGAGGGGAATTAACGGTGGGGTATTTTCGAAAACCTTTTCCCTTTTTTGGCGGACGGGGGTGTAGGATGTGAGCCACTCAGTTTGCACAGCAAAGTACGTTTTTATCAAACAGAGTTAGAATTTTTAACATCCAAAGGTTTACTAAAAAATTAAACTGAAGACATTACTTGACCCCTTCTGGAGATGGGAAATTTCTCTTCTCATTATTAAAGAAATTTCGTATCTCCAAGGGACCAAGTAATGTTCTTATATATAAAACACCAATGAAATACTAAAACATTTGACTTAAACATTTTTTGCTGCGAAGAGCTCGATTTACTATGTCGCCCATAGCAACGGTGATCTTTTCACCTGTGAAGATAACGTGTGAAAGCTCACCTGGTATTTCATTGATGATTATATAATAAAAGACGATATAAACGTTCAGGAAATAAGGCGTACAATTAATGAGCCAAATTTGGTTCAGGCTGATAAATAAAAAATAAAATCGTGTACTATAATGAAATTATAAAAAAAGGACCACACTCCCCGGCGGGGAATTGAACCCCGGTCTCCCGCGTGACAGGCGGGGATACTCACCACTATACTACCGAGGACTTGGTGTAACAAGGGCAAAAGGTTGCCGAAAAGAAATGAAAACTTTCTGCATTGTTATCGGAGAATCAATAGTCTTAATACATGTTAGCGATGAACGAACACCCAAGCCTCGTTTTGAAATAAGCGTAAATTGCGAACTTTTACTTAAATGGATTCCTGCGGCAGTAGTTATTATAAGAGTTGAAAAGAATGCCCGTGCACTGATGTGAAAACGAGGCGGTGAAATTTGCCCGTCTGTCGTAAATATGTCCAAAGGCTGTTGGGGTAACTGGGTTAAGCGATGATCGATGGGTTGCTCAATAATCAACCACATAACAAGTGCTGCAATGCTATAGCGCATCCGGCGATTTTTACTTATTCAGATCCTGACCGAAACTAACAAATTGTAATATCTATGAACAAAATAGTTACATGTATATACTCATCTCACTTACATGGACTTGGCTTTCCCAAAAGAGCTTAAAGAAGAAGAAGAAATAACATTTGATCGATTGATTCATTGAATTCCAGTCGACGAAACAATCCTCCAATTAATATAATCAAGGACTCGAACAATCGAACAATAAATCAATCTATCTAATATATCAATAACTCAGTCAATCAAACAATCAATCAATCAGCTAATCGATGGGTTGCTTAATGCCTGGTCGTAAGCTCAAGCGTAAGCGTAAGGGTGCTTATTTCAACTTGTAAACAAGAACAAAGATGAAACTTTTTTCTCTTGTGCTGAGTGAAAGAAAATGAAAACCTCCAGTGAATTATAATAAGAAAAATATATCTCCCCGGCGGGAAACTCCCGCGTTACAGGCGGGGATACTCACCACTATACTACCGAGGACGTTCTGCTGACAAACGACCGAAATTTCTTTTAAGATAACTGGACGTATTTTAGCCGCCCTCACTTTACATAATAAAGCGTTTCAGATTAGGTCATTAATAAGGGTTTCAGATTAGTTTATCCCCTGCTCCTCATAACTTGTCCACAGCTACTGACTACGCTTCTTGGCCTTTCGGTGAGCTCTAACTTTGAACTCTTGAACTTTGAAAGCTTGAATAGCCCATTAAGGGCCTAAATGGTCCTTACGAACGGTGGTTTTGAAATTATACCATGAGTTTATTTGGCGCGCGTGTGTGTGTTTTTGTGCGATTCGCATGCACGTGGAAGTATTTACCAATTTTTCAGTCGGTTGTAAGACCGTAGGTTAATAAAATCAATGCTTGCATACATACTGTTACTAGTTTTTAATGTCACTGCACGGGGTGCATACGTACGCACGGCTTACATATTGACATTGTAGACTTAAATTACTGAGAAAGCGATGCAGTCGTTCGTAAAACACGCCATACATATCAAATTCATAATCGGTCATCTGATGACTGGTATCGCGTGACAGCCTCTCTGCTTGAATTGGGTGACAACCCATCGAGGTCTCATACTTCTTCATCAGTTATCCGCTGCCCAGCGGCTGATAAACAATTTATTGGAGTGTGGACTTACCGTAAAATCCCACGTTAAACCGCTGGGCTTAGGTAACTTCATAAGGGGTTTTGGGCGGGCTTATAAGGGAGGGGCCTTATATCCGGGGGGCATATAAGCGGAATAAAAAAAATGCTTCGGAACGACGAGATAAAACTTATCTGAGAAACGAATGCATACTGTTTCATTTAGAATTACATTATTTTATGATACGTTTATTATACGTCACAAAAACGGAGAATGTATTTCAAAAACATCTATAAAACACTTATGCGACTGGAACAACTGGAACGGAACAGAACAAAAGGAAAAAAACTACGTTCACAAACCTTAACGTTATCAATTTACCTGTAGTGTTTGCCGTGAAACCGTCCTCCCGGTAGCATTAATAATTAAAGGTTCATATTTGTTATATAGTTGTGTTGGAAATGAACAGTGGGACAGTACTCTTAGCGTTGTTATATATGCGTGAACATTTGTTTCTTTCTTTGGTATTATTTTTATTAGTTATTGTTCTAAACTCCACACCTACTTGTTTATGCCTATAACTTTAGATTAAATATTTTGAGGTTTGTAATGAAACGAAAAAGGAACGCACTTATACATTACATGGGCTTATAAACAGGGGGCTAATATCCGGAATACCATCTTCGTTAGCTAATGGACGGGCTTATATCCGGAGGGGGGCTTAAACCGGGAGGCTTTAACGTGGGATTTTACGGTATGTTCTTTTTAGGTAAACTGAGACATCTGGTTTGATTGTATTGGCCATAGATGGTTAGTATTCAATGGATGCTCCGCCTTTAGGCTTGACCTAATCTATGTTGTACTGGGTGTAGAAATGTCAACGTATCAGAGGGAACCTGTAAATGCCAGGGGGACGTTTTTTTCAGGGTCACACAGGGAAGGGGAAAAATATTCTTTATAGCCACCGTGGTGAATTGAGGCCAGCAGGTAGGAATCAGTGAGCAGCAACAATTGACTTTGCTTGAAGTGGCACTATTTTAGTTCTTTAAATTTTGGTGAGTTGAGTACTACACTGTTATATGACCATTTTACTTATACCGAGTAACATAGGCCATTGTTGGAAAATGTTTTTTTGCGGACACTATAGTTTTAGTGCTCGAATATGTCGTACCACTGAGAATCGGGTTACCTCACGATTAAAATCTTTGGACTAGACCTAATGTTTCTTGATATTTCACGTCGTTTCCGACCAACATTTTTGGAAAAAAACCTTTTACGTTTTGCTAATTTCATCTATCAAATGAAATCGAGAGATTCTCGCTTGCTAAAAATTAATGAAGTACGTTCCACGCCCCTCCATAGTATCTGTTTACCTTAACCTGCTCCTTACAATAGTGAAAACTGAAAGAAAACTATTACTTCTTTTTCAAGTCGAGAGCCTTTGCGTATCAGATTGTAACTTAACATACCCTGGATATTCTGGAGAAGAGGAGACCGCGACATTTAAGGAAGGCAAACAGCAAATTCATCGAAGTTCATACAAAGGAAAAGAAAGCCAACAAATCTCGACATACATAACACGAAAAAAAAAGGGTTTTAACAAACAACGCCTGGTTTTTAAAGTGATATCTAGTAGGTAACGTTATCCGGCGATTTAATTTATTCAGTTTAGGACGACGGGTTGAATATTGGATTCCGAGTTTTAAATCGATCTAATCTTTCTCGCAGGTGGAAGTATCAAGCACCATGTTCTTTGAAAATAACATGAGAGTCTGTTTCTATCTTGTGATTATATTTTTGGTCAGAGAAGGACAAATAGCTGACTCCGCTTTGAAGAGAAGGACAACGAATTCTCATAATGAAGGTAGGAATCACTATAAATTATAGTTAATTATAATTCAATATAAGATTGCATTATAATGTCAATACTGTAATCTATCCTTTTGTCACCACCTTGAATCGTGCCATTCTCTTTTGCTTTTGGGAAAATGTTTGTAGATAGCGCACGTTTTTTCAACGTTGTATTACAAATTAGTGCTACTTTATTGTAGGCCCAGTTCAAACGTCTAACTTTTCATGTACCCAACTTAATCCCTTAAATTACGTACATGAAAAGATCGACCCATGAATTAAGAACGAGTGGCCCGCAAGAGAATTTCCATTGTGGGGCGACTTCGTTTCAAACGTAAAACTTCTCGCGTACCGAACCTAATGCATAAATTACTATAATTAATTTTCACTGTCCAGCATTGTAGACCATTGTACATCGTGAAAATAAATTGAGTACGACTAATTTAAGGTCGACGTCTGAATCAACCGCCGAACTTATATCTCTTATATCGACCTAAATGGTATTAACTTCGGTACATGAAAAGTTCGCGAACTCGTCGTTTGAACTGAGCCTTAGGAGGCAGCGTGGCTGAGTACTTTAGGGTGTTAACTTTAGCTCGAGTTCAAATCCTCGCTCTGACCGCTAACTAAGGTTGTTTCTTGGAGGCCTCTAAAATATATAGCTAACTGGTTACCGCCTGTCAGATGGATTTTCTAACCTGCTATGTGTAATTTGTTTAATTTGATGTCTGAAAATTCCCTAAACGAAGACGATAATTAAAGGATTGACATTATTATAGATATCTATCATCACAAATCAAATACTACTACAGTACTATTACTACTACTACTACTACTACTACTACTACTACTACTACTATTACAACTTCTACGTATTCTACTATTACTACTTAAACAGTACTACTATTATTATCATGTTATCACATCGGCTGATCATGTTACAGCTGGTTTCTTTTCTGTCTCCGGGTAACAACAAGTTACCTAGGGGAAGCCAATGAATACAGTCCGTTTGCTTTCCTCTTCTCTACATCTCGAGTACCTTTCTTAAAATTCTTGCACAACAGCTACATTTCTGGATCATTTCCACAGAGATATCCACGTCAAAAACCTTTAGGTTGTTTACCAGTTCACTATTGGTTCTGATCCTAATGCCCCCATTACCGCCGGAAAAACCTTGGATGATTATTATTGCTACTACAGAAACTGGCTGATGTATACTTAGGTCAATAAACTAGAATAAATCATGTTTCCTCACGGAATTGGTGCTAAAGAATTTTGCCACGTCCAAACTAAGTATGTAAGTTGAATTCTGATTTATCGTTAGACTCCAAGTAGTCTCTTACATTTTTAAAAGTTGTTATGGTGATCATGAATGAGCGCTTTATACCCACGAATGGCGAGCGTCGAGCGGCGAAAAAAGAGGCGCGTTTCGCTCAAGGAACTACATGTAAGAAATAATGGGCTGCTTCTAGTTTGTAATTAGCGAAAGTAACTGCTAAAGCTAATGAAATGTTGGTCTTCGCAAATATCCTTTATGTGATTATATATTTTTTAAAAATACTTCTTTTCATATTTTTATGTTTTTTTCAAAATTTTGTTTCAACAGACAGCAAAGCACGCAAACATCAGCAAGCGAAGTACACCTCTTCCTTCCTGAGAGCATTGAAGTCACCAACCCTTTCTTTGTCCAAGTCCAAGAAATACGCGGTTTCATATTACAACCCAAGTCCTTACCAATCGTCCTACCCTTCTTCTTATCCAGCTAACCATGGATATCCATACCCGAGCCCTTATCCCCTACCGTATTCGTATCCTTATCCACCAGATGCGGGATATCCAGGAGGATATCCCGCGGTAACCCCGGTAGGGTCCCCAACGGCCCAACCCGCCCCTGTTGGACAGAGCATCCATTACCAATGTTGCAATTCTGATTCGCCTAGAAAGAATCGGACGGAGAAGTTTGAAATTAAAGGAAAATGTAAGCTTTCTTATCTGGAATTGATCAATATACAAGAATCGATAACTATGAATGTTACCGTAAAAGCCTCAAGATAGATCCAAACAAAGTTAATTACAGAAATTTAATAAGATCCCGTACACTTTGTGACCACCTTAAACAAAAATCAAAAGGGAACATATATCCAAAGCTTTCTTTTTCCTTTAAAGAGCCAACTGAAACCCAAAAGGAAAGGATAAACAGATTGGTTTTTACCAAGCCTCCTCCTCACGCAACTCCGGTTATAGTGACCGTGAGGAGTCTGAGGCCGGGAAAAGGAGAAAAAATGTGGTGGAGTTGCCTGCAAAAATTGAAGAGTGTGGATCACGTCCTTCACCCTTGTGGACCAGTAACTAAACCCAGGGTCCCTTGGGGGTTTCGTCAGACAAATTATTACAATTCCAGTCCCCTAACAAATTTTTTTTTGTCATTTTAACATTCCGACATAGAGACAAGCGAGCGCGCTGTGAGTACTGCTAATCTTGCGTTTTCCATGATTGTTGTCTGAATCTAGATTCTGTCGTTTAACATTCACGCTAGTTCTACTTTTCTCAAAAGTTTGTTGTCAATGATTTCATTTAGCTTTTAATACAAGTTTGAATAGACAACACGACTTACCATGCAGCCTTCGGTTACCCTCGTTTTTCGTTTCTTTGTTTTGACATCACCTTCTATTATTCAAATTCAATTTAACCGGCCAATAAGATTCGTGTCTTTAAATATGACTCTTTAAAAAGCCTCCATACTGTGCAGATTTGATCCCGCTCGACTAAATTAAGCTTAACTAAATCATTTGCCGACTCAGAAAATCTCAAGTTTGCTGATTCTTTTATCGCTGTTTTGCACAAAAAAAGATAAGGATTACCAAGACACATAAGTCTGTCTTAAATTTTGTTAAGTTTAGTTTTGGTGTTGCATAATTCGATCTCGCAGTACATCAACACACATGAGCTTCAGCTTAAATACATAAAATGGAGGCTGTGGTAAAATTTTAAGGGTAGAAAAAATCGATCGCCCGCAACATCAACACACATACATGTACATGTGCGTCGGTTGGAGGCTTATTAAAAAAAATTCCTGAAAATTTTACTAGTAGGAAAAATATAACTACGTTTTTGCTGGTCCAGGAGGATTCGGATGAAGGAATATCCTGGATAAGTTTTTCTAATGCTATTTCCCTTTCGACAAACTAGCAAACTATCCCGGTAAACGGCTTTTGTCTCTCAAAATTCCCCTGTTTCACACAGCTCTTTGAAGCTGTTGCAGAGATGTTTACAAGAATAAGGTAAAGGCTTTAATCCTGAAAATCTCACACACGTTACTTGGGCATAAAGTGCAGTCAATTTCTCTTTCTCTTTCTATTTTTTTCTACAAAGTACATGCAGTTTTTCATCCGCTTAGGTTGTTCATTCTACTGAGAAAATCATGTTCACTTAAATGCTGAATGATCAATTCGTCTTACATTTCGGCAGTTTTTAAAAGCATCGGTTGCTGGAGCGACAAATCAGTTCGAGCAATAAAACCACTTGAGGGACAACACCCACTACTTAAAGACCTGGATTACAGATCCCGTGTAAACGCGCTCATGAAATGTGCTGAGGTAGCCCTTGTAAAAAACCTTGAAATCTTTGCATTACAAAACGGGGGACAGTGCTTTGGAGAGAAAACTGCAGAGACTTCCTTCAGGAAATATGGACCAAGTACAGGCTGCTGTGGTAAATAAACTTAATGCAGAGTGTTTTAAGGACTGAAACATGTAAGATTTTAGTGGGGTATACTTAGCATGTATTCGGCCTCGTATGATTAAAGCATGGTTCAATTTTACCTGTAAACCAGTTACCTAGTACTCCGCGGGTATACCACCGGGATTGGCAATTTTTTCCTTTACTTGGCGGTCTATTCTCCCCCTCATTTCGGGTGCAAATAATAATTCCTCACACCCATTACTCCTCATCGACCACACGACCACGAAAACTTCGTTTTGTGTACAATATCAAAACCAAACCTATTATTTGATAGTTCAATGCTTTTCTAAAGTTTACTAAACAATAATGACATGAAAACTAACTTGAAAAAAAAATTACGAAAAAGCACTACCAGCACATGAGCGTACAATCAGCGGATAGTCAGGTATTAATGGTCAATAAAGGAATTTCAAACACCCACTTTTCAATCAAATTGCAAATAAATTAACGCCCTATAATCATGATAAATTAAGATTTGATTATAGTTGACACACTATCATCAGCTATTCTAACCGTTTAGTCATGGCTAATAAGTTATTTTTGTAAAATGTTTATTTAGGAGATGGAGAAGGTGGACAGTGGAGCAACGAGGTGTATAGGTAGGTAATAATCATGATGCATATTTCGTGAAGTCTAGTTTATGTATTCTGCGGTAGCTTGGTACTGATTTCTTACATTGCAGTTTCCTAGGAAATAATAGCGAGCCATTAGTGAATGCTAATTACAATCCCTGGTCTTCCTGGTCACCATGCTCACAGACTTGTAGCAATGGCAACAACACTGCGGTACAAATGCGCAATCGCACGTGTTTTACGCCGCAAGTCACTTACATCACACCAGGTTGCGGAACTATAACCATTGAGACTCGCCCATGTGGAGTGCAGATTTGTCCTGGTAAGACGTAAAACTTTCTTTTTTTATGTGATATAACAATCAATTTATACAAGATACGACGGCGTTTATGTCAATTGATTTTGTAGGTGTCAATCAACAGATGATGGGCATTGGGTCCAAAATAAGTCAGTGTGTTCTTATTGATGTATCTTCCACGCTTTTTTTCACAGTTCTTTGCGGTACTGATTCAAAGTTCGCGATAAGCCTTAGTTGTGGCATAAGGGAAATATGTAGTTGGTTTTACTAGCTTTGCTACCTTTTCCACAGGCAGACCTGCCCCGTATGAATGGGCACGAACTGCCGGGTCAACCGCATAGGTCTCGTGTGAGGTTCCCCTAGTACGTACCCAATCCAACAATCCCGTAAAGGACATACACTTGGGGTTGCACTGCTGAAGATTGTTAAGCCACTGGTTATTATTTCTTACGGCATCCCGCAAGAGTCAGATCAGTAGAATGATGATGGTGTGGCAGGGAATCGAACCCGAGGCTACCACTCCCAACTCGTGGTACTTGACCAGTTGAGCTAACATTCGGTGATATGGAATGGATTGTTGGGATGGGTTTGTCTTTTTTGCTGTAACACTTGCGAAAGATTGATTATAACGACCGTTGTTATACGAAGATCCAAACTAAAAACAATAGCTTTAGTGTGGGAGTTAAAGGAGTTATTTTGCGGCAGTTTAAAAAAATTTGAAGTGAAAAGCCTTAAAATTGTCCATGTTATTGTGTGTTTTCAAAAGTCCCCACGACTCTGCCAACCACACGGCCAACGACTCAGCCAACTGGTCCAACGACTCAGCCACCGATTCAGTCAACTCCGAGGCTCACCCCATCAAGTAAGTAAAACGGTAGCGGTTAATAAAGAGGCGTTGTGTGTAAAGGCCTGTATAGTATAAAAATTCCTGCGAAAATAAGAGCGCTGTAAACGTTTGGTTGCCAGATTATATGAGATCTCATGAGGGGCCAATGCAGTTGCTTTGGATTCCTTATATCATGAAAAGCTCTCGCTTCCGTTAATATTACTCAGTAGTATCAGTTGTAAAAATCATTACGTGATTTGAGATCAGTAATATCGCACACTGAAACGCATTTTTAAGGAAAACAGCTTTGCTGCCTCTGAGGATGAAGCAATAACATCAGAGCTTGAAGTTACATTCAACAAAATTTTGTTAAAGCGTTAATAAACGCACAATAACTTACAACCAATGGGGTCGTAGGGGGGACAGCATGTTTATCTTCATCAACAACGTATCATTTTGACAAAAAACCTTTGTAACCCAGCACAAGGTTAAGGAAACTGTGCGTCCTGTACTAGACTGGGTAGACACCGCCATTTCTCCACCTGGCCTGGGTTGTGCAATTACATAAGTTTCTTACGGTTTTTAAGAAACGTGCATGCGACTCATCACAGGCTCAGAGAAATTAGAATGGTTAGAGGGAGACCTTAAGGATATACTGACTTAAAATTTACTAAAGTAATAATTTAATTTAGCCCAACAGCCACCTGCCCTGACCACGCCTTCAACACCTTCGTCAGGTAAACTGTATCTGTAATTCTTTTGTTTGGAAAGAAAAATTGAAATTAGAGTTCATCTATTCAGTTTTGAAACTGTGATTTTTGGCTAACCAATATGTCCAAATCCGTTATAATCCACCTTTCTGCCAGTTATTTCTTGTTTCAAAGATTTCCATATGGAACAGAATCATCCTGCCAAACAAATTTATTGCCGGACACACACTCAAAGACGAGCATATCCTTCTGGACAAATGAAAACCATTGTCAGTGGTTCTTTCTCAAATAAATCAGGAAAAGTAACTGTCATCTCCGTGAAATGAAATATTATTTAATAAATTAAATGAAATAAAATGTACGGAAGTTGATAAAAACATGACATTTTAGGGTACTAACTTAATGTTTGAAATTATGGGTGAGTAGTCTCTTCAAAACCATGTGACCTAATCAAAAATGCATCTGAATGTTAATCACAGTCAGTGGTGTCTCTTTTAATACTATTTTGGGCCACAGTTTTTGATGAAATTTCAGATCTACAGAAAACTTACATATGAGGTGCACGTGTAGTAGGATAAGGAATCCGAGTCAACAATCATGCTTCTCGAATGTTAAAAACAGTTAAATATAACAAATATAGTAATTTAACATTTTTCCCCATTCTTCAGTTTGTACCGCCAAAGTAGATCTTGGAATTTTGATAGATGGTTCTGGCAGTATAGAACAAGCAGGAGCTGGAAACTTTAAGCGGGAACTTAACTTTGTAAAGCAGATTGTCAGTGCATTCGAAGTCTCTAGAGATGGCACACACGTTGGGATTATAATTTTTTCTAGCTATGCCAAGGTTTGTATATATGAACAACGTTTTTCTTCTGGTAATTACGAACTTGGTATCAGTATTATTAGTTAACCTGAATTAAGTCAATTTGAACTAGCAAAGTTCCTTTAGCCTTGGACCGTATGCAGAAAAAAGGTTATTAAAGGGAATAGTATTCTTATAATTGCATTCATAAGTACAGTACTAGATATACAGTAAGTGTGCGAGAGACTGGTTATAATGTGACTTTTAATTTTAATACCATAAAAAATATTATACAACTTTGATAATATATATTATTTTTTTTACCTTTGGCCTAAGCCTCCCTGCTATCCCAGCTTGTCCGATATTGCAACAGTTGCCGTTACCTGACCAAATCATTCACATTCCTCGTAAGGCCCGGTTCTAAGGCCAAAAAAACGATCGGCAAGCCGCGTTTTTTGCACTTTTCAGGTAGTTTCCGGCCTTGATGAACACTATGACGAAAGTAGCATCTTAGCAGCAATAGACAACATTCAGTATCCAAGGATGGGTACAAATATCGGCCGCGCCTTGGATTTAGCAAGAAACAACCTTTATGGAAAAAGTGCTCGTCCAGGCATTCCTAACATGCTGATCGTTCTTACCGATGGGCAATCACAAGATCCTGTGACTGACGCAGCACAGAGATTGCGGGATTCTGCTGTGATCATATTTACAGTGGGGATTGGTAATGGTTACGACATAGGACAGTTGAGGGATATGGCAACAGACCCAGATTCACAACATGTGTATAAAGCGACCTTCAATAACCTAGACGAAGTCGTTAAATCCATTAAGGACAGAGCTTGCATGGGTAAATTGGACACTTGATTTTATCATCTGCTCTTTGTCCAAAAAGCCTCTTACCTCTTTAAATGTGAAAAGACTATTTTTTTAAAATCTGTTGTTATTCATTTCTCCTCAACAACATTTTATTGTTTATAAGATTATTCATTTCATATTGATGAGAATGTGGTCCTCTGTCTTCCGTTTTAGGTGCTGGTGGAACAACCAAACCTCCACGTAAGTTATATAAGAGAAAGAAGGTGTACTTTAGACATTAGACATTGCTCTAAGAGCAGTGACGGATCCAGGGGAGGGGACCGGGGGGCCCGGTCCCCCCCTGATTTTTAGACTAAATTGAGGCCTCGAGAACATTGCGAGATATGGGTGTAACAGTTTTTAGTTTGGGCGCGGGAAATGCATTTGACGTAAATCAAGTTAATACCATGGCAACAGACCCGGACCGTGACCATGTGTTTACAGCGGGTTTTAAGCAATTAGTTTCCTCGGTTATTGAGAATAACCGAAAATAAGAGCACTGTAAACGTTAGATTGGCAGATTATATGCGATCTCATGAGGGGCCAATGCAGTTGCTTTTGATTCCTTATATCATGAAAAGCTCTCACTCCCGATAATATTACTCAGTGAGTATCAGTTGTAAAGATCAGGACGTGATTTGAGATCATTAATATCGGACACTGAAACGCATTTTTAAGGAAAACAGCTTTGCTGCCTCTGAGGATGAAGCAATAACATCAGAGCTTGAAGTTACATTCAACAAAATTTTGTTAAAGCGTTAATAAACGCACAATAACTTGCAACCAATGGGGTCGTAGGGGGACAGCATGTTTATCTCCATCAACAACGTATCATCATTTTGACAAATAAACCTTTGTAACGCAACCTCGTTCCCAGGTTCTCTCTTCTACCCTGGTTGGATCTGGTCACGTGTCTCCCAGAATCTGGGAGATTACAAACAAACGACTTAGGGGAGGGGCGGATAAGTGTGAGATTTTGTCTCTACAGAGCGTAGACGTCGAGATCTGTGGAAACTGCGTATCCGACCTTGTTTAAGGGGTACTGTTTTTTATAGTTCCCGGACTAGTCAAGACAAAACCTCGAACGCCGAATCCTTTGACAGCGAAAGCGTAACTTCCTGCAGAATATCTGAATGTTTATCGGATGTTGCAAAGGAAATCACGGATTCACCACTTGTGCTGTCAAAAATATTTTAGGCGGTTGTATTCATACCGAAACGCAGTAGGCTTAAATTGCCATTTCTATGTTATGGAGGCCACCTTTAGAAAGCAAACGTATGTATTTTCAAAACTATGATTATGCAGTTCGAAGTGGGGCCGAAAAGATGTATCAAGCGTTGGACCATATACAAGAAATCCTTTCGCTTTGGAAGGTTATCACTGGGTTATGTTGTCTGTTTTGTCTCTGTTTATACTATTTCCTGTTGTCTTCAGAGTCGCATTTTGGTCATCCTTTGCTTATGTACGTACTATATTATATTTTTTTTACCTCTATTTACCACTAAAAGCGATACGTTTTTTCTGTTGCCGCATCATAGAAAAGCTTAGGGTAGGAGAAAGCTTACATTTCAGACTACAGCTTTCCGTTAAGTCATTAAAGCTAAAATATTTTTTTGACCGCGAATGTAAAATGAATCCCCGGCTCTCAACGTAACTGCTTTGTTTTGTCACCGCTAATGGTTTAGGTTTTGCATGTACTGATTTGGGCCGATTACCAGCCGCTGTCACCGACAAACATTGATTCTTTCAATACAAGTTCAACGAACAGGGATTTTGCCTTCAATGCGGATAAACACGCGCTTTTGTCTTACTCAGGATCGTAGATTTTAGTACCTAATTGTTGTCATCGGTTTAACAGCGATAACCCGAGTTTTTTATTTCTCCGCTGGTAATTCGCTTGTTTATCTGGTGATAGCTCTGTTTAGGAAGAAATTTCCCGAATTTCAGTTATAGTTGGAGGCTTAGCAAATCTGTCTTGCCCTTTCGATCATTGCGTGAACGGTGAAAACGAACCAGACAAAAAAATTGAGAGAAAAAGGACTCCTCCCTGGGAATTAATTTTGTTCTGGGACCACGTGACCAGACCCAACCAGGGTCTCTCTCTCTCTCGCTCCGTAGGGACGGGTAGGAGAGAACCCTGGGAAGGAGGTTGTTTGTAACGTAGTACATAGTTAAGGAAACTGTACGACCTGTACTAGACTGGGTAGAGACCGCCATTTCTCCACCTGGTCTGGGTTGTGCAATTACATAAGTTTCTTGCGGTTTTTAAGAAACAAGCATGCGACTCATCATTGGCTCAGAAAAATTAGAATGGTTAGAGGGAGACCTTAAGGATATACTGACTTAAAATTTACTAAACTAATAATTTATTTTAGCCCAACAGCCACCTGCCCTGACCACGCCTTCGACACCTTCGTCAGGTAAACTGTATCTGTATTTCTTTTGTTTGGAAAGAAAAATTGAAATTAGAGTTCATCTATTCAGTTTGAAACTGTGATTTTTGGCTAACCAATATGTCCAAATCCGTTATAATCCCCCTTTCTGCCGGTTATTTCTTGTTTCAAAGGCTTTCCATATGGAGCAGAATCATCCTGCCAAACAAATTTATTGCCGGATACACACTCAAAGACAAGCATATCCTTCTGGACAAATGAAAACCATTGTCAGTGGTTCTTTCTTAAATAAATCAGGAAAAGCAACTTTCATCTTCGTGAAATGAAATATTATTTAACAAATTAAATGAAGTAAAATATACGGAAGTTGATAAAAACATGGCATTTTAGTGTACTGGCTTACTGTTTGTAGACTGTGAAATAATGAAATAATTCATTTAGAACTGCGGTTGTAGATGAAAGGGAAGAAAGGTCATCGCAGTAAATTTTCCAATTTAAGCAATTGGAAAGAAGAAGCCTGAGAAAATCAGGGCTTCAACGGGATTCGAACCCGTGACCTCCGCGTTGCCGGTGCGTTGCTCTGCCAACTGAGCTATGAAGCCACACATTGGAAGCGAGGTCAATTTATTGAGTTCATATCTCCCGTGAGGAGTGAAATGATGTGAAATAATGAAATAATTCATTTAGAACTGCGGTTGTAGATATCATATCTGTAGAACAAATATTAAAAAATTTTCGATCCTGTTTCAAGGTCCTAGAATATGGAATTCATTACCGAACGACATCAAAAATGCCCCGTCTTTTAGTATATTCAAGCGTATGATCAAACCATTTTTAAGGGTCAGACAGAATGCAACCTAAATTCCTTAACAGCTTATGTCTATATTTTCCTCTAAACACACTTATATACTTAAATAAACGACTTTTTTCTTTATTTCTTAAAATACCGCCTAGTATTTAAATTGCCCGTGGGGGGAAATCTCTATTCCTCATAAGCTCGGCTTCTCGGAGATTTCCCCGCCACAGTCACTCCTCCCAAGTAATGCACAAGTTTTTTAATTTAATGTTAATTAACCTATTTATTATCGCTTTTATTTTGCTTGTAATTTATTGTGTGTGGCAAAATAATAATAATAATAATAATAAAAAAAATGAAAGTGAAGAAAGATCATCGCAGTAAATTTTCCAATTTAAGCAACTGGAAAGAAGAAGCCTGAAAAAAATCATCATTGATTCATTCATTGATTTTTTTTCAGGCTTCTTCTTTCCAATTACTTAAATTGGAAAATTTACTGCGATGATCTTTCTTCACTTTGTTTGTAGACTGAAGCGAAATTATAGGTGAGTAGTTTCTTCAAAACCATGTGACCTAATCAAAAATGTATATGAATATTAATCACAGTCAGTGGTTTCTCTTTAATACTATTTTGGCCCACAGTTTATGATGAAATTTTAGATCTATATAAAACTTACATGTTAGGTGCACGTGTAGTAGGATAAGGAATCCGAGTCAACAATCATGCTTCTCGAATGTTAAAAACAGTTAAATATAACAAATATAGTAATTTAACATTTTTCCCCATTCTTCAGTTTGTATCGCCAAAGTAGATCTTGGAATTTTGATAGATGGTTCTGGCAGTATAGAACAAGCAGGAGCTGGAAACTTTAAGCGGGAACTTAACTTTGTAAAGCAGATTGTCAGTGCATTCGAAGTCTCTAGAGATGGCACACACGTTGGGATTATAATTTTTTCTAGCTATGCCAAGGTTTGTATATATGAACAACGTTTTTCGTCTGGTAATTACGAGCTTGGTATCAGTATTATTAGTTAACCTGAATTAAGTCAATTTGAACTAGCAAAGTTCCTTTAGCCTTGGACCGTATGCAGAAAAGAGGTTATTAAAGGGAATAGTATTCTTATAATTGCATTCATAAGTACAGTACTGGATATACAGTAAGTGAGCGAGAGACTGGTTATAATGTGACTTTTAATTTTAATACCATAAAAAATATTATACAACTTTGATAATATATATTATTTTTTTATCTTTGGCCTAAGCCTCCCTGCTATCCCAGCTTGTCCGATATTGCAACAGCTGCCGTTACCTGACCAAATCATTCACATTCCTCGTAAGGCCCGGTTCTAAGGCCAAAAAACGATCGCCAAGCCGCGTTTTTTGCACTTTTCAGGTAGTTTCCGGCCTTGATGAGCACTATGACGAAAGCAGCGTCTTAGCAGCAATAGACAACATTCAGTATCCAAGGATGGGTACAAATATCGGCCGCGCCTTGGATTTAGCAAGAAACAACCTTTATGGAAAAAGTGCTCGTCCAGGCATTCCTAACATGCTGATCGTTCTTACCGATGGGCAATCACAAGATCCTGTGACTGACGCGGCTCAGAGATTGCGGGATTCTGCTGTGACCATATTTACAGTGGGGATTGGTAATGGTTACGACATAGGACAGTTGAGGGATATGGCAACAGACCCAGATTCACAACATGTGTATAAAGCGACCTTCAATAACCTAGACGAAGTCGTTAAATCCATTAAGGACAGAGCTTGCATGGGTAAATTGGACACTTGATTTTATCATCTGCTCTTTGTCCAAAAAGTCTTTTACCTCTTTAAATGTGAAAAGATTATTTTTTTAAATCTGTTGTTATTCATTTCTCCTCAACAACATTTTATTGTTTATAAGATTATTCATTTCATATTGATGAGAATGTGGTCCTCTGCCTTCCGTTTTAGGTGCTGGTGGAACAACCAAACCTCCACGTAAGTTATGTAAGAGAAAGAAGGTGTACTTTAGACATTAGACATTGCTCTAAGAGCAGTGGCGGATTCAGGGTAAGGGACCGGGGGGCCGGTCCCCCCCTGATTTTTAGACTAAACTGAGGCCTCAAGAACATTGCGAGATATGGGTGTAACAGTTTTTAGTTTTGGCGTGGAAATGCATTTGACGTAAATCAAGTTAATACCATGGCAACAGACCCGGACCGTGACCATGTGTTTACAGCGGATTTTAATCAATTAGTTTCCTCGGTTATTGAGAAGATCAAAGAAAAAGCGTGTAAAGGTGAGTTGTGTTTGCACTTTTAGCACTGGCTATAGTCTAAGTCACATGTTCCAGTGGTAGTGTTCTAGTGTCATACAAAATTCTTCAAAGCTTGATGAAATTTATCCTCATTTTTAGGTTCTGGTGGAGTATTTCAACCTGTAGGTATGATCTTGGTTTTTTCAAGTTCTGTATTCCGAAGAGCTCTGTTTTGTTTAGCTTGGGAAGATCTCTTTCGTTTAGTTCATGGAAATAGGTATTTAAAAAATCGTATTCTCTGCATGCTGCATACCTTTCTTCCATGTTGTCTCTCCCCAATCCCTCATTCTATCTTACGCTGGGAGGTCTGGGTTCGAGATCCCTGTCCCCGGGGTGCTTGGAAACCGACACGAAATATTCAGGGCGGAAAAACGTTCTGCGCAAGCTTCTGCGCATCCTTTATCGCAGGCTCAAGGCGGGCTTTTCTGACTGAGATGCTGAATGAAATGCACAAGGTGTGAACGTTTGCTTCTCGAAAAGCCTTTATACTTTTGTGTGGTTTTTGTTTTTCGTCACTTGAAAATTACTTTGGACTCGGAACAACCAATGTTAAAGGAAAAACGGATCATCCCGTCAGTCTGAGGTCAGGAATAAAAAGTTTTGAATATTTCCAAAGAGGCGAGTATTTTGATTGTGAGTTGTTTTCGCCGTCTTTCGCCGGCTGAATTAAAACTCGCTTGTATTCTGTTGTTAGTAAATACTTTTTCACATGCCTAGATTTGTTCCCTTTGCAGAACCAGCTTTATCCATCTCTTCAGTCAAAGAACCATTTGTGCGTCGTAAAACTTTGTCGGAAATAGAAGGCCAGTAGGCTTACTCGAGAAGAAAAGACTACTTCGATCATTTTTCTGTTGCTCAAGTAATAGCAGTCAGAGTTTTCTTCACTTTTAATTACATAGTTTTGTTTTCCAGTGCACTGTGAAAGTTTCTGTTCTTTATTAGAAATAACTTTCTGTACGCAAATTTTCCTTTTCACTCGCTGCGAAGCAGAGAACGTGACAACTGCCGGCAGTTACTTTAAAACAATTGACTGTGCCCGTAAACAATTGCTGGAGCTGGATTTGTCTGAGGCGAGCAAAACAAATACCCTTATGTGCAGTTTTCTGTATTTTCTAACGATTGGCTGAGTTTAATTGCTTGAATGAAGACCCTCACGTGGACCAGTTATTCACTGAGTTATGAAAAATAGCTACATGGTGAATCATGGTTTAGCTGCGAAGCTCACTGAAACTGATCTTTTGCTTTTAAGATCTTTAGGTAGGTTGTTTTCGTACAAAAAAAATCATTTTTTCATTGTTAGCAAGAAGTTTTTGCAATGTAATTCTAACTTTGTTTGAAGGAATCCTACTTACAATTAGGTTTTTGACAGATGTTATGCATGTTCAACTTGACAACGTACACAAAGCATAATTTATATTGATCTCTTAGTACGAAAAACGATCAAGTTTAAAAATAAGCTACAATTGCTTTGAAACCGAATTTTGGGAAGATTTTACTAGATAAAGATTGACCTTTTTTCTCCCCACATATCAACGCAATAACTTTTACATTGGGGATTTTGTTTATATTTTAGTGATCTACAAAGCCACGAGTGTCCGATCGAGCGTGTTTTAAAATATCAGCTCCAGTGCGACAAAGTTCAGTGACTTAAACACATCGTGGGCAAGCGTTAATTTTTTGGGGCAAATCACTATACAAAGATATGTTGTGTTTGTGTCCACAGTGGAGCTCCGGACCTTGTATATCCAGGAACTTCCTTATATGGACACATCTTGAGAATGCATCTTGAAAAAAATCGCACTTACGCATGCACATTTCCAGTACAACGCAAGGAAATTAATGTCGTTAAAGTCCGTTTTACTATGAGGTATTCTTCGAGAAAATTAAGTAATGATAAGGTTATAACCACAGCTTGCAACTTTTGAAGACAAATTGCTTGTTCTTTCCAGGTTATGAGTGGAAACATTATATTTTTGGGCAAAAAAATATTTGAAAACCCGCCATTTTTTCAGACCCGGCCAGGGGATCTGGGCAAAAATGTTCACGCATTCTCATTACGTTTTTCCGCCCTGAATAGCTAAACATAGTTTGAGTCTTCAAAAGTAGGTGGAGCATGATCGTCCAGGTGAGCGTAGTCCTGAATACGACTTTTGTTGACAGTGACTTACATTGCTCAGAAGATGACTAAAGCACAGGTTTTTGAAACGTCAGTCACTGTCAACAACAGTCCTATTCAAGACTACGCTCACCTGGACGATCATTCTCCATCTACCTTTGAAATGATTCCCGGGTTCAACCCTTGCACAGTTTTATAGCTGGAGACTAGAATCCAATTTTACGCGCACGGGTTATGGGAATCTCAAGACTTCTAGTTGCTTCGCTCGTGCTTGTGCTTTGGTGGATACGGTTACATTAGCATTTTCTATTGCAGCATAATCTCACCCCGACCCCGACTCTTATATACCTACATCATTCAGATTCACATGAATTTCGGATAAAATGATCAGTGGATAACTGGAAGAGGCGACGTGCAAGCAAAACAGCCAAAAAAATTGTATTCATTTTAGATTGTGCCATATTCATAAATGGGTGCCTTCTTTCTTGCAGCGGCAAATAGGCTGCCATTAGGGAAAAGGCTAAAACGTGAGTAGATTTATGTAGCATTATTTTAGTTGTGCGTTTGTAGTGTCCAAAGTTCCTCGAACTGCCTTCTAAGAAACTGTCCTGGTATCCGTCAGGGGAAGAAATGAAACTCAGTCTCTGGGAAATGTGTGTTAGAATGTTCGCAAAATGATGAAGTGCTGAAAATGCGTTCAGATAAAACTTTCATCTTAATTTGCAGCTATTGAATCAATGTTGAATCAATCTTAAACTTCTTGAGCCTTTGACAAATAATTACCTTCTTGCGGGGCTGGAATGAATATTCTTGATGATTTCATGTATGCAAGGCGGTGTAGATTTGTTAATTTGGAATTTCCTTGACTGAGCCGATCTCATTTTTTTTGCAGAATGCTTGCAGCCTCTTGGAATGGAAAGCAAATATATACCGGACTCTCAGATCACAGCCTCGTCTGAGTGGAACAGGAATCACGGCCCTTCAAATGGCAGACTGAACTTTCAGGCTGGAGGGGGGAGAACTGGTGCATGGTCTGCTAAAACTAATGACGTTAATCAGTGGCTGCAGGTGGATCTCGGACAAAAAACAAGGGTGACTGGAATAAGGACTCAGGGACGATCAGACTTTGACCAGTGGGTTACAAGCTTCACTGTTTCCTACAGTAACGACGGCGTAAACTTCACACCCTTTAACCCAAACACGGTATGGAATGATTGTGTTACAGTGCTGACATCTTTTGCGAAAATCACAACAAAGTTTTACACATTAGTTTTTACTCATTGTACTTATCCTGACCCAGGCAAATAGCAATTGTGATTCCAAGAGACAAACTTACCCGATGCATTGTTGATCGTGAAAATTGTTTATCTTTTTCAATTGTAGGACTTCACAGGAAATAGTGACCGTAACACCGTTGTGACCAACCGTTTTAGACCATCCATCCTTGCTCGCTACGTTCGCGTTCATCCTAGAACGTGGTACGGACACATCTCCATGAGGATAGAAATCTTAGGTTGTGGATCAGGTAATGCGAACTGGTACAACGGAATGCAGTCGTTGCTTCCCGAAGCAGCGACCTCCCAATATAATAGGATTTGGTAAGGGGGTTGATGCACCTCACGGGCTTGTTTTGATTATATGACAGTTGGCGACAAAATTGTTGAGACATTGTCCTCAAATGGGATGACTTCGGAGAGGAAAACAATCCATACCACTCCCCCTCTCCTCCATTCAAATGTGGGGTGTTTGATGTTTTCTGCAGGAAGCTCGAATAACGGCAAAACATTGAATCGAGGGGATGGGGGAGGGAAAGCTTTCTTTTCCCTTTTTTTAACTAAGATAGCAAAACTTTTAGAATGGTACTTCAGGGCGAAGTGTTTCTGAATCAACTAATTTCGTCGCCGATTGTAGTTTGTTATGAGTTAAGTTTGGAGGCATATTGACCTTCACTTTGGTTCATCAACTGAATGATGTATTTCGTCACGCCGAAATACCTGTCTCCTCTGGTAACAGAATTAGGTACCAATGGTTTCTGATGACAATTTGAACTTTCAGGATCTTATTATTGTAAATTTAGTTAAGTTTCCGCTATCATTTTGCACTTTTTAATTGTTTTCCGCGTTAAATCTCCCTTCAGCCAAAGATAGCTGCCGTCCGGGAACACAATACCTGTGGTAACTATTTTTGGAATAGCGTCCTATATGCAGTAATTCCGGCAGAGGAAGTACAAAAACCACAAGTTTAGTTATTTTGGCACCTGATAAAACTTCAGGAGTTTCACATGTTCTGTCTAGTAGAATGCGATCCCCTCACTATCTCTAACAATTAAATCCGCATCCGCACGTTCTGTCACAGGACTACTGATATTTTTCATCCATTACCGTATCATCCATCGTGCTCATTTTTTTCTTGCAGAAGCGGGACGACTGTTATTGGGGCGAAGGATACTAAGTGAGTAGATTTATGCGAATCATAACAGCTACTTGGAAATTTTTCTTACTCTGTTGATCTCCAGACTTCGTTCATAATGACCAAAATCATTGTTTTACACTGACGAGTCACCGTGAGTAAAAGCCCCTAATCTGGCACCCTTTTAGTTGGCCTCAAAGTTTTCCGACGTAGTATTAATGAGCTTCTGCAGAAATTGCTGTCGCGCAAATAGTTTAACACTAATATATAAAATGATTTGTCCCATTTCTAGAATATTATACAGTCGGATGCTTTAAAGATAGCCCCGATCGCGCGATTCCAACAATGGAAAGAAAAGATCCTATTCTGGATGGAAAGTACCCTGTACGTAAGAATCCCATTGTAAAGTGTGCCAAAGCAGCTTGGAGGGCAGGCTATAAAATGTTCGCAGTTCAGGATGGTGGATGGTGTGCAGCCAGTGCTACTGCCCCTCAGACCTATAACAAACATGGCAGATCTGCTGCTTGTAAACCTGATGGTGAGGGTGGACCTTGGGCTAATCAAGTTTACCTTTTTAGAAGTAAGACAGTTTGATTCCCGAGTACAGTTAAATTTGCCTGCTCTAAATTAAGTTATTTTTACATGAAGTAGAATTCCTTTGTTTGTTTTCTTCTAGCAGGGAGTTTATTGATGCCTCCAAATCAAAAACCTGGGTGCAGCTTTGATTGTTTGAGGTGGTCATGCATAAATATTTGGGAGGAACGAATAAAAAATTCCGTATTGTTCAGCTGTTGTTAATGTAACACGACGCTTTAACTCTATAAAGAGGTTTAAGACTATCAAACTTGATTTTAACAATATTTAGTGTTATCTTTAGTCCTGACTTCGTAGACAAAATTGCCTAGTTAGAGAGAAATAATTAAAATCGCTGAACCTGTTTTTACTTTAAAACTTCCAAACCTGAATGTCGCTTTCATTTCCTGGTAGAGCTTTTACCCAGTCATCCTAAATTCATTCCAGGATCCGTTGACTTCTTTGCCATATAATGCAGAGTTTGTGCCTCAAAGCTGTGCTACCTAAGTCGCCCAGATTTGACTGTAAATTATCGTCAATCGCGATCCTCTGTCTGCAAATGACAACTCAGCAGTTTCTGGCCCCTCCTCTTTGACGTTTCCAAATAGCTTTCCGAATGTTAAGCTCAAATACCGCTGAAAAGCTTCTTTGTGTATAAAATCTTGTGATTTGGAATCACCGATGTTACTGTTTCAAGCATGACTTCAGACAACTTATTCGAAATGCGACTTTAAAATCTTTGCATATGATTAACTCAATGAAAGCAATTTGGAACTTTGTTGATACCACCAATATCACAATGGAATGTAGAAATACAAAAGAAGGTGAAAGGTAGGTAGACGCATTCTTCTTTGCTTCTATTCAAGCCCATATTTTAGTTCCTTACAGCAATATTAACGGGCAAGATTAGCATGTTTTGCGTAAAAGTTGCTGCCACTAGTCTCAGCCGGAAATAAAACACAAGGATGCAACTGGTAAACCCGTCTGTTCAGCACTTACCTCACTACCAGACTACTGTAACTCTTACCCACCTCCTGGGTTGAAATTGCTCCTTTCTTCGGTCACGCCGAAAATTCGTACGTCTTCGGAAAGAAGTTATCGGAAATGTTCAAATTTCCCGCGCGTGAAAGCTATTGTTTCACTTTAATCGTTTTTGCCCTTACAGGGCAAGAAACGATCAAAAATAACAATACAGAACAACACCTATTGTTCTCGAATTCAGGTCGCTTTTCTTGATACGATTTCATTTTGGGATCCCTTAGAATTCCGGCCATACGCTCTTCTCACGTATGGTAATATGCCCGTCCAACCTCGTTTTTGAGTACAAGTTCTTTTGAAATGCTAATCAGACGATGTTTTCGTATTTGAATTTCAAAAAAATTTTTACTCGTAAACGAGGTTGGACGAGCATATTACCATACGTGAGAAGAGCGTATTGAAGGTTGAAGGTAAAGATAAGCCGTTTATCGGCCTTCAGCTCGTAGTTATTTGGCTGATATATCCACCACGGGCTGCGTCCTCGGTCGACATCTCACATGACCCCTCGCTTCAAGCCGATAACCCTCACTTATAGACCTATTTCATAATGGCGGCCTATAAATATATTTTTTTATATGCATGATAATTAGCTATAGCCTTTCTGACCTCGTTGACCAGAAATGATCATTTGATACATATGAAAGAGGTCTATATTTGGCGTAGTAAGACCGGGCGGGTTAACACCACGAACGACGGATCTGAAGGGCCCGCAGGCTCAAGCCTTGCAATCGCGTTTCCTCAGACAAGCAGAATTTCTGTTCCTCTGTATGTCTCTTCAAGGTGTCTAAATAAGTATTGGCGACATGCTAGAGATAACATGTTAGAGATAACCCTGCAGAAGTGAAAAAAAAAATGGTTAGGTAGTCCAAGGTGCCAGCAATGTATGTATTTAAGTACAGGGCGAATAAAGGTATTGTGTATTGTGTTTTATCATTGTTCAGGCGAATAATTACAACAGAAAACACATACCATTACTTTCCAGGAAGAGGTAGATTTCGTGCGGATGCAGCTGGCGAAGACAGTGAGAAAATTATTGAAGAAAACGGAATGAAGGAACAGCTAGATTCTGATCTCAGTAAGCAGACAGTTTACGAAGCCGCCAATGAAGGAGTTTTAGATGAGTTTCAAAAGGACGGGGAGCAAGCGTTAAATGCAACAAGGCAGGGTGAATATGAAAACCAAAGCGATTCCGTAGGAGCTGAATTTGACCCGCAGATGCCTGAAGCGGTGCATAACATTGCTGGGAATAGTGAAGCTGAATTGGAACAAGAGACTACGAAAGGTTTTGATAATACTGGTATGACCGATGAAATAAAGAATCAGGGTACAAATTTAGCTGACAACCAGAATGTACCAGGGATGGCACTGGAGAGAGGAACAGAACCTTTGAAGAATGATTCCCGGAAAGAATACAGAGGTATGGAAATAAAGGCATCAGTTCCTGACATTGGAAATAAAAATCCTGTTCTTGAAACGGAATGAACAACAGTCTCTGACGAGCAGAGAACAGCTGCGATCGAGCAAATGAAAGAGCCGGGAACTTCGACTAACGAGGAACCGTTCTCCCAATTTTAGAAGAACTCTATTGGTTCTATTGAGAAACTGACTGGACCATAATCATTGTTGACCATAATCTTTGACCATCCAGAACCATGATCTATGAGGTACTTTAAATAACCTTCGAGCAATGCTGAATGCCGAAGGTTGTCCAAATCTCTTTTAATTTATCTATTGAACAGCTTTTCAAACGTACATACTTTCTTTGTTCTTTCTGATCACTTTTCCCGTGGGAAACTTCCACCGAGTCGCCATTTGATGATTATGACATGAGAATAAAAAACCGTTCAAAAAAATGGCTGTCATGTTCATTGCAGTTTGAGTGCTTTAATGTTTTTATCCTGAGATTAAGAGTCTCATGCTCTACCGACTGAGCTAGCCGGGCACCGATGATGCTGTATGTTAAGAGAGATGACAAACATGTTATTCTGTCTCGTATTCAAGAAACAGAATCATATTTGGAGTGCTTTTGTGTACTTTTTTTTATTACGGCATACCGGATAGTTTCAAAATGTGGAATAAGGAAAAAATAGCCAACAAGTCGCTGGTGGATTGGGCACTGATTGTTTCAAACTGTGAATAGAACCGAAAAACAGGAAACTTGCCTCCAAGTGATCGCCGACTTGAAGGCATTTTAAAAGAACCAAGACTATTTTCCCCTCTTTTTTCTAGGCATTCTTGATTACTACTTTTCGAGTGATTTAACGTTTTTTTTGGACTGAATGAAAAAAAATTTCGCCGCCCAACGTGGGGCTCGAACCCACGACCCTGAGATTAAGAGTCTCATGCTCTACCGACTGAGCTAGTCGGGCACCGATGAGGTTGTTTGTTGAGAGAGATGACAAACACGTTATGCAGTCTATTTAAGAAACAGATTCCAGGGGGGCCCCTGACAGATTCGTATTTAGCATGCTTATGTTTAGTTATAGATCACAGATGGTGTCAAAATGTGGTAATAAAAAAAATGGCCGACGGACTCGGCTAGCCGGGCCCTTGGGTCGGCCCGTAACTTATTCTGGGATTGTTGAATACAGTCGGGTATCGATGTCAAAAGTTTCAATGATAGGCTGCTATCCCTCGTAACAGTTTTCAAGACAACATATTTTTATTACTTTATTGCTCCGTGAATTAAAATGTTGTTACCAAAAGAAATTACGGTTGCACGTTTGGTTACACCACGTGCACCCTAATTTAATATTTTCAACTGCTTGTCCCTAGACTGACGACCAATTCAATATATTTTAAGTTAAACTTTCATTAAAAACTTATTATTTGCACTACTCGTACTGTAAAGTTCAGACGCTGTTATTTATTCATTGTCCATGGATCGTTGGATGCCTCGTCTCTTCTTGTATGGATCCCACTCTAGAGCACAAATATCATTATGGTAACAGAACAGCTTCCTCCCATCGCAACTTCCTGGGCAATCGTCATGGCTTAAACAGGACCGGTCTAATCGGTCGCATGGGTTCATGGTTGGCTTTTGGAATAGAACATGCTATAGACAAAAAATGAAAAAAGGCAGTCATCTTAACGAACTGGTTAATCCCTAAGAAAGGCAAAATACATTTGAGCCTGCCAATTTAAGTTACGATATGTGCAGTTCAGTGTTGTCACTTAAAGTTCTTCTTATACGGCTGAGTTACGTAGTACGTGCAGCGAACATAGGTATTAAAAGTTAGTCAAATGGTCGTAAGAATTTAAAAAACTGGAAAATTCTAAGACCGTCACCTCAAAAAGCGGTCCTATTTTAAAACATTCGCTTGAAATTCTTGATAATTATTTTGACGTACTGCTATAGTGTTCGTAAATATCTTTGATGTCAATCGTTGCAGTTTGTATGTGGCAACTGCGATGATAAATCAATCCCAGACTGAACCAAAATTTCAATGTAATGTTGACATTGTTGGCATTAAAGCTAGTTTTGCGCGGTATAGCCAATTGTAACTTAGATGTTATACCAAGTTCACAAAAATGAAATTATCTATTATTTAGTACAAATCAGTAGTATTCCATT
This sequence comes from Porites divaricata, assembly GCA_038088405.1. NCBI lineage: Eukaryota > Metazoa > Cnidaria > Anthozoa > Scleractinia > Poritidae > Porites > Porites divaricata. The sequence goes on along the minus strand of JBBMOI010000001.1, from coordinate 22,174,388 downwards.
TTCTGATCGATGACTTACAAAATTGGTGATCGATACCAACTTAAAAGTGTTGAGAAAAAGGAGCAAACGGATTGTCAAATTCAGTGTACCTTATCTCCAGGTTAATTCCTTCGGGGGACAATTTTCAACAAATCTGGCTAAGGGACCGACCATTTGACGATTTTTTTTTTTGGGGGGGGGGGGGGTGCGGGGGGCGGTTATGTGTAGGAATCAGTCTGCAGGATACTTTTTTGTGAAATCACCCATACTCCCCCCCCCCCCCCCCCTCAAAAGTCAATTGATCGGCCCCTAATACTGAGATTACAGTAGAGTAAAGTGTTCTTTAGAAAAGGCAAAATTATGTAATCCTTGAAAACAGATATGTCATCCTCGGTTAGTACTTGGTTAATACTTAGTTAATACTTGGTTAATGCTAATTTTCACTATTGATTGGCCATGGTATTCGAAAGCCTTCAAAATCTTAAAGCAATTGCAGTAACTTGATTTGAGAGTGTGAAAGGATGATCATTGGCAGTATATTTTATTCGCCAAGCCTGGCCGGAATGCGGGAGCGGCAACATTTAACATGCCAAATGCGTTAGCTGGTGTCACCGTGGAGACTAGAACATGGTGTTTAGGTTGCAAACTTACCTTCTTCTTGTAGACTGTTTTAAGATTTCTGGCCATCATATCTTTAGTACAGATGAGCAATACGAGGCAAGTAATTAACAAAGCCTTCTTTTCCATGTCTTTGCCTCTGTATGGATCCTGGTTAAACGTTGGCTTCAGCTAGAGAGAAAAAAAAACGCTTACCGTTGGGACGCAAGTTTGAACTGATTCTCACTGAAGAAACTGTGGACTGTTTTATTCAGCATTTCATAGAGGTTCATTGTTCTTTAAGCGTGGGAATAAGAAAGGCCGTCACCTGGAGATGGGACAAGCTAGAGCGGCCAAACTGAAGGCGGCCTTTGAAAGAGTCTTCTCACTTACCTTTGTTCACAAGATTGATTTTATTTTATACAAATACAGTGTGCGCAAAATTTATCACCGCTATAATTCCAATCAGTGGAACGACAAGTTCCTGGTAACCATAGTTTTATTTCAAGTTTTTACTGACTTCGATCTTTTTTCTGACGCAGACAAAGTTTGCGCCCGCCATAAAACTGAAAAGTGATGAGAAAACTGACCACAGAAACCTCGCACAATTAATTCAATTTAAATGTTTTTATAACCCTGTGAAGCTGCCATTTGTGGAAATTGTTAAAAATACATCGACTTTAAAAATTGAGAAGGGCAGAAATAATATTTAAAACCACTTAATGAGCAGACTAATTGTTTTAAAGCGTGGGTCGCATCAGACAGTTAATTACGAATATTCGAATCATATTAGAAATATTGGGAAAAAGTGTTGCTTAATTAATATAACTGGGAATCGGAACACCTGATAACAAACATAACTATTATAATCACAAGAGGAGCTGACCAAGAATTTTTAACAATATAAATGAGTTTTTCGGAAACCGAATAAATCAAATTGGTACATATATGTTATTTGGATAATAATCAGCCGGGTACTCATCAAAAGATTTACAAGAAAGTTTGTTCGATGCCTATTTATTATTTTCAATTAAAAAAAACCATTAACTTCATTTATTTACGATTTATTTCAACTCAGAAAGCCTTTACCTGCCTTTCGTGTTCTGTTATTGTTTAAAGTGGGAAGTTATAAGCGTCAGTAATTTGACTAGAAAGAGATGAATTTTCGGCAGGTTATTGGTCCGGAGTGCACGAGACCACCTCTGCGGATTAGAAGCTATGTGCTTTTAATTTATCAAAATACGTGTATAAATTCAACGAAGAATGAGAAAATAGGCTGGAGTAAAATCAGGGAATTCTGGAACTGAAAGGAAAGGATTAGGTGGAGCAGTTGTCATCAATGACGTAATTCCTTTTCTGAACTACTTATTGTGTCAGCAGCGATTCAGCGGCTTTAAAACAAAAATTACAGTAATGCTAATAATATAGCAGGTCTGGAAATAAAAATAACTCTGAATATTTCGATTTAGTACGATAATTCCATACGGTGATATTCAGTCACAAGCCTTGTCAATTCTGACCAGCCGTACTCAAAATAAATTTGGAAGTTTCTCAGTGGGAGCAGCACGGGCATTAAATCTGAAATGTCGATATGATATTTTGTCAGTATTTTGCGTTCGTATTCTTTAGTCAGATTAATTCAGTCTGAAAGTAAAAAAATAGATATTTTTGATCAATTGTTTTGTTTTTTGACCAGACCTAGCCGGCACTAGAACAGAATCCATGAAATTCGCTATCTTGGATTTAAGTGACGCGTGAAGTCTTGGAAGATCTGTTTAGGGTTAAAGGTCAATTTCTTATTGTTTAGGCAAAGTTTTGGTTCCTGTCAATGATCTACAGGTATTCAAAGTTCATTATTACATTTGGAAGTATTTTTCCATGCAAAAACAATGTGACTGGGTTTTAAAACCATGCCCAGCGACTGTAAATATTGGCGAAAAGTCAACTTTTAGTCTCACGTGTCGTAGTAGCCACTACGTTACAAGGCAGGTCTTAACCAGACCGGTAAACGCTAGTTTCCATATCTCAAACCGCCCTTGGATACCTTGTGATGCCTACACAAACTAATTGCATTTATGTATACATATATGAGTGAGCCCTGACTATAATGATTAGGGTTAAGCACTGACAATACTGATTAGGGTTAAGCACTGAAAATACTGATTAGGGTTAAGCACTTAGAGTAGTGATTAGGGTTACCGGTTAACTTTATTTAGGGTTAGGGTTTTCGCTACAGTAGTTAAATTACTCCACTTCCTTGCAGCGAGCCCGCGGTTGTCTGGTGGTTAGGGCATGGGATAACAAAGTCAGTATTCCGAGATCGACTCCTGCTCGTAACTCGGAAATTTTTTTTCTTTAAAATTGAAGAGACTTGCACTTTGACGACATTTGTAGAGCAGAAACTAAGTCTCTGAATCGAGAAACTTAGAAATTTCATGTAAGTGTAAGTGAAAAGGGAGAGGGCGGTTTGAGATATGGAAACAAGTGCTTATCTTAACGTTGCAGGATTTGGCGCTACGGCGAAAGGTCATTTTCAAGCATGCGCACTGCGTCAATTGTTTTGGGCTTTTTTACTTCCGGTTGCCGAAGCAGAGGTCGCGAGTTGCTTCTTCACGAAACCGGCGCAAACAATTTCAATTGACTAGTGTACGTAATTACTTCTTTTGTCACGAAATGTAAAATTCTAAGCCTTACATGAACGTTATAGATCAACAAAGCAACATAACAATTATAATTTTCTAAAAAATACATTAATGCTAAGCCTACGGACGGAAACATACCTGGATATTTTATATGTGAGAGAGGGCGAACTTTCTTCAGTAAATCTCAAACTTTAGGCGACGTCGACAGCCGGGTTTAATGCTCGACAGCAGTTAAAGGGAGTTATTTATGCAATTCGAAAACCAAAACGGCAATAAAATACAACTGGTTTTTAATTACTATGCCGGAAAAATAAACCCCCGACGCTTCCGAATGCCTTTTTATTCAGTCCAAAAGTTTAACTTTCATACCTGAATTTTGCCGGCTTCCCTGTCATAGCAAATATAAAAACGAGAGCTAACTCATTCCTCACGGTATCTGTACAAAACTATCAAGGCCCACCTAGCCTTTTGTAAAAGCAAAGCATGTACTATACCCATTAAAAAAACTATATGATGTAAGATATGGGCAGTTTAGCTCAACAGAAAAGAAACCGTTTGGAACTTGTCAAATATTTTTTTTGGAGTGAGAAATTAATTTTAAGGCGGCCTCTTTATTGGTGACAACTTTCTTGAAATAAAAGACTTTTGCGTGGTTATCAGCGAAAATAATACAAAATGTTCATCAGTCGATGGTGTTAATCATCGACTAGAGGCAAATAAGGAATATAACGGAAAGAGCAAATTAAATAAGTAAAACAAGTTATTACAATTCTCAAACAGTAATCTGAGCTTGCCTCTGGCTTCCGTGTTATGAAAGGGAGATGGAAGCTACATTATATTGTAACATTTCATCTTTTTAATCAAAGTATACGACAATATTTCTTTTATTTCCTTTTTTTCATCATACAACTCAGTAAACAAAACGGTGATAAAGGTTACTAATAAATCATTACATTTCTCAGAGAGCAAAATTAATTTCACGCATTGTCTCACTCTTGTTGGAAAAGCCCAGGGGACTAGATAAAGAAAAGCCATGTTCAGACTTCTCTGTTTTTAGCTTCCAGAGCGGAGATGAGATTAATTTAAATGTAAAGATCCGTTAGTTCATTTCCTCTAATCAATTGTGAAAACTCAATGTTTTTTAGACTACAGCGAGTATTAAGGCGCCATTTCTGAACTACTTTCATTTGTAAAGCTGGAAAATTAATTACCTAATTAATTGCCATGTTTATGTTAAATCACTTTTACGAATGGCGTAAGGTGCTCAACCAGTCAAGAGAAGGACGCAGGGGAAAAGTAACAACAAAAGTATATCGTACTATTTGTCCTTTCTTTAATTCACCACTATCATATTGGCCATAATAAAAATTGTTTACCCACCCCCACCCCCCCAAAAAAGAAATACATAATAATTGTCCTTAAAGAAAGCAAAATACAATGCTTATGCAAAATTTGGGGCGAATAAGCAAGGTGTGTTAGTTGACTAAATTTATAGTATTTTTCAGTAATTGAAATCAGAAGAACGGCTCATTAATTTGAAATGGATCGAAAGGAGCACCTTACGTACAAATTTATAGAGCTTTTTCACTGACGTGACTAGCGTCTGTGCAAATTTATTGGAACAAAAGAGACCGTTTTACATCCGAAAAGAGTTCCACTACCCACACAGGATTGGATTGAAACACCAATATGACCGCCGTTTCGTTGTTTTGGAACACCAATATGATCGCCGTGACGTCATGTGAAAACCCTCTATACAGTCTCGTTCTTGTTGTTGTCCAGAGACCCTTTCTGCTTTTATATCTTATATACAGCAAAAGACTCAAATGCTGTTGGGTTTCTTTATTAAATTCATCTAATTCTAGATATAATGATAAAAGATAATAATTGAGTGATTATGTTTCATGTTCGCCCGGTTATTATCAAATATTCTATATTATAAACAAGTGCTCTCGTTACTGAGAAGTTGTACCGCTATACCGGAATTAATCAGTGCATGAGTGAATGAAAAACGATCATATCATAAATTCAAATAGAGTCCACACCGCCGGCAAACTCGATATCGAAATTGCAATGTTGGGTCTGTTGGATGTAAAAGGGAACCTCCACATGATGTTACAACAAATTGTCTTCAACTTGTCAAAAATATATTTTGACACTTCAACTTCTTTCATAGGAAGTAGGAGGAAAAATGTAAATGAACAGAAATTGGATTTGCATTTCTCTTTGAGTTCTGCTATTTTGGTTGATTGTGACGTCATTAGACAGTATTGTAAAAAGTAATTGTTCTATGAATTTCATTTATTTGAACTGCGAGATGAAGAAATAAATGAAAAGAAGATCATCGCAGTTAAATATACACAACTTATGAAGTTGCGAAAATGGTTATAATGCTGAGTGGAGGATTATGCAATTACATTGATATTATTTCTAAACTGTCAGGTTATTCTACGTTACTATGGTACTATGATTCAACAAAATATTAACTGAGCTGGGTAATAAATTTAGAGAACACTCCGTGGTGTTCTTGAAAATAAGGCACCGTTTCTCTGGTGGTGTGATATATTAAGAAAATGCCTCTTCTATTCTAGTCATTTTCAGGATCTTATCTGCAATATAACAAATAAAAGTAAGTATAATTTTGTTGGATGTAACCTTTACTTCAATAAAATGGTTTTATTCAAAAAATTTGATCTCGGATTAAATAAAGGCACCGATCGACTAGAAGATGGAAGATTCGTGACACATTATTCATCATTGAACAGAAAGAAGGACTTTATGACAATGCAATAAAAACCTTAAAATTCAAACTGTCCACTTATACTCTAGTTGGACTGGAGTTTTCAAAATTATCAATATGAGTTAAAATTCTGTTGTAAGGAAATGATGAAAGGCCGAAGAAATTATGAAAGAGTGGCAAGTCAAGAGGGCGAGGGTGGAGGTTCAGGGCGGAAAAACGTTCTGCGCAAGCTTCTGCGCATCCCTTATCGCAGGCTCACGGCGGGCTTTTCTTTGACTGTGTTCGACTGTTTGTTTGTTTGTCACTGAGAGAGTCACTGACTAAGACTGAATGAAATGCACAAGGTGTGAACGTTTGCTTCTCGAAAAGTCTTTATACTTTTGTGTGGTTTTTGTTTTTCGTCACTTGAAAATTACTTTGGACTCGGAACAACCAATGGTAAGGGAAAAACGGATCATCCCGTCAGTCTGAGGTCAGGAATAAAAAGTTTTGAACATTTCCAAAGAGGCGAGTATTTTGATTGTGCATTCGATTTATTTGTGAGTTTTTTTCGCCGTCTTTCGCCGGGCTGAATTAAAACCCGCTTGTATTCTGTTGTTAGTAAATACTTTTTCACATGCCCTGATTTATTCCCTTTGTAGAACCAGCTTTATCCATCTCTTCAGTCAAAGAACCATTTTTGCGCCGTAAAACTTTCTCGGAAATAGAAGGCCAGTAGGCTTACTCGAGAAGAAGACTACTTCGATCATTTTTCTGTTGCAAAAGTAATAGCAGTCAAAGTTTTCTTCACTTTTAATTAGTACATAGTTTTGTTTTCCAGTGCACTGTGAAAGTTTCTGTTCTTTATTGGAAATAACTTTCTGTACGCAAATTTTCCTTTTCACTCGCTGCGAAGTAGAGAACGTGACAAGTTACTGACGGCAGTTACTTTAAAACAATTGACTCTGCCCGTAAACAATTGCTGGAGCTGGATTTGTCTGAGGCGAGCAAAACAAATACCCTTATGTGCAGTTTTCTGTATTTTCTAACGATTGGCTGAGTTTAATTGCTTGAATGAAGACCCTCACGTGGACCAGTTATTCACTGAGTTATGAAAAATAGCTACATGGTGAATCATGGTTTAGCTGCGAAGCTCACTGAAACTGATCTTTTGCTTTTAAGATCTTTAGGTAGGTTGTTTTCTATCGTACAAAAAAATCATTTCTTCATTCTCAGCAAGAAGTTTTTTCAATGTAATTTTAACGTCGTTTGAAGGAAATCCTACTTACACGTAGGTTTTTGACAGATGTTATGCATGTTCAACTTGTCAACACAAAGCATAAATTTATATTTTTCTCTTAGTACTCGAAACGATCAAGTTTAAAAATAAGCTACAGTTGCTTTGAAACCGAATTTTGGGACGATTTTACTAGATAAAGATTGACCTTTTTTCTGCCCACATATCCACGCAATAACTTTTACATTGAGGATCTTGTTTTATATTTTAGTGATCTACAAAGCCACGAGTGTCCGATCGAGCGTGTTTTAAATATCAGCTCCAGTGCGACAAAGTTCAGTGACTTAAAACACATCGTGGGCAAGCGTTAATTTTTTGGGGCAAATCACTGTACAAAGATATGTTGTTTTTGTGTCCACAGTGGAGCTCCGGACATTATATATCCAGGAACTTCCTTATATGAACACATTTTGTGAATGCATCTTGAAAAAAATAGGACCTACGCATGCACATTTCCAGTACAAACTAAGGAAATTAATGTCGTTAAAGTCCGTTTTACTATGAGATATTCTTCGAGAAAATTAAGTAATGATAAGGTTATAACCACAGCATGCAACTTTTGAAGACAAATTGCTTGTTCTTTCCAGGTTATGAGTGGAAACATTATATTTTTAGGCAAAAAAGCAGTTGAAACCCCGCCATTTTTTCAGACCGGCCGGGGGATCTGGGCAAAAAAGTTGACGTATGCTCATTACGTTTTTCCGCCCTGAAGGGTGGAGGAGGCAAAAATGACTGTGGCACACTGATCTTGTTCTCGTGCGGCATATATTTTCATTTCACCCTCCTCTCAGGCTAGTATGATTTTAGGACAACATATATGGCCAAATAGAGAAAGTTTCCTTGCTGGACTAATGCTGAAAATCCAAAGCGCATACTGTTATATAGGCCCATCATGCCCCCACGGGTAGTCAATCAGAACACAGAATTCCTTTTATCTTGCCCGCTTCAAATTCAGCCACGTGATAAATTAGAATAACTTTTTCTGTAAATATTGTTCACACAGAGTTTTTCTGAGTTTTGGCATTGGTACGTAAGGTTAACCTTGAGCAGGAACCCTGGAATAAGGAGTATATCTTATATTTTGTTATGCGTTTTCTGCTTCTTACGTTACTCAGATGCTGTTTCTGGAGACAAACTGTGTAACCCGAAGATTCCGGATTACATTCACCTTAATCAACATGCTCACCTCGAAACAGAAATTCCCTTTTCAAACTTTTCTTCTACTCGAGCAACGTCCGGTTGTGAATTGAATGTCATCCACCGCCATGTCACTGGTGTAGCTTTTACCAATCACGCCGACGATACCGATCTAAATAGACAACCGTATTCGAAAGAGTCAGCCTTAAACAAGAAAGAGCTAAAAATAGAGACCTTTAGATTCTAAGAAGAGTACGATTTCGGATACGAGATTTTCTTAATATCAAGTAGTGTACGCCACGCGCATTAATCTACGTGCTCAGGGAGCTTAAGCAACAACGACGGCGACGGCTATGAAAACGCCACTTTAAAAAGTGAAGTCGCGCTGCTTCAAACTTTACCGCGCTTATTCCATCTCGTTTACTTCGTCAAATGTTGGCAAACGTTTTTGGAGTTGAATTCTAAAGGACGGCATCAAAGTTCAGGAAAAGAAAATATAGTTGTTGTCTTATGTTCCCGTCCTCGACAAAACGTGAATTTAGGTACTTTGACGCGACGACAAAGAAATGTACAAAAAAGAGTGATGCACATGCAAAGCTGTTGTTCTGCTGATCTAAACCTATTGCTTTTTTGCCGTTCTCGTTGCTGTCGTCCTTGCTTAAGCTCCCTATTTTAGCGAGAAAACGTGATAACCGTCGTTATTCTACCAAGGGTTTTAGCGAGAATGTTATAAGATGTTAGAAGTATTTATCATTTCATTTGGATCGGGAGAGGGTTTAGCCGTCTTCAATAGGGACCTTAAGATCCGACGACGGCGACGAAAACGGGAACGTCGCAAAAACAATAGGTTTAATTAGCAAAACAACAATTTTGCCCGTGCATCATGCTTTTTTGTACATTTCTTCGTCGTCACTGCATGACTACGACGTGAAAATGCCTAATTCCACGATGTACAGAGGAAGTACACAAGCGACGAAGAAATTTCCTCTCTATTTCTGAACTTGGATGTGGTTCTTAGGAATTCAACTTTTGGAGGGTTCACCTAAATTTGACAAAGTTAGTGACTTGGAGTAATTGCGATGAAGATTGAATGAACGCGAATTCACTTTTTCAGCGACGTTTTCTCTGCTGTCGCCGTCCTCGGATCTTAAGGTCCCTAATGAAAAACAGAATTCGCAACATTTCTGGCGGAAAAAAAGTACAATGAACCTTTCTGGGGTATAGTATTTTTTTGGAATACACGAGAAACCTTTGAGTAAAATTCCGTCCTCTTAGTTGTCCTCTTCCTCGAATTTCGTGGTCTATAATGAGAAACACGAAGCAAACGAAGCGAAGTGAACGTTGCCAAATCTAATGTTTAACTTACTGTTTAAAAGTGACAATGTCATTTTATGCCCAAAATGCTGTTTCAGTGCATCGATATTCCTATTTATAACCTAACCGTGTTTCACATACAAAGAAGAACCAATTTTCAGACCGCACCTTGCCAAGAATGAAAGAGAGTTTAAGCCTTATGCTCACTCTACTGTTTGCATTATTCTGCGTTTTTCCATTCTTCCTCCTCTATACGTAATCAAAGATAGCATCCTCACAAATCTAGACTCTCTTTCGTTACCTGCGCTACAGACTAAATTAAAAGTCTTTTTTAATTGCTTGGGCAAGGGTAAAGATTAAATCACCGGGAGCCAAGGGGACCCTCAAGGCTTGAGTGATCTTGAGCAATATAGCATAACCTTCGTTGCATTAACGAAAAAACGGAGGAGAAAAAGGTATACGGAGAGAAAAGGAGAAATCGGAAGCGCACGAAGTTCTCCTCGTTGCGGGAGAAGTATTCATTGGTGGAGTTGATTTTGCGATGGACTAACAACCCACTTTTTGTTGACTTTTGCGGTTCACACTGTACCTCTGCTTTTCCTTTTCCATGATTTGTACTTGTGCGTGAAATTTTCAAAGCAACATTACAAAAAAACTTCGGAAATCGTGTGCTTAATTATGCTACTCGAAGAAAGCGTTTTAAGCCGCACTAGAACGGTGGGCTTATATTAACAATAGAATGGTAAAGTGTCCTGCAATGATCAGTTGAGGGAACATTTACAAATCAATTACTCGTTGTTTCTCAGTGTATATATAGCACAATATTACTTTAATTTTAAGTAAAATATGCTTCCATCTCGTTAAAACTCACCCAGTGAACAGCAGACTTTCCGTGCTTAAGGTCCAATTCAGCTTGGTGCCATTTGTTTCTATGATTTCCCGATTTCTGCCACACAATCTTCCTAGTACCTCGGCTTTCTCTTAAGCCTTGTGTGAAGTCAATCGTTTTAGGCTGGTCGTCATTCGCAGGTTCGTCTTTTATTGTACCTTGCTTTATAATATGCACAATTTTGAGAGAGCCCATACTACTGCCATACATGTGATACCAGAAACGCATGCAAAAGGAACTGCCCTCAAGCTTGAGGAGAAGAAGAGCTGTGTCTCCCCTTCTGCGTGGATTAGAAGCTTCTAAGTAGATGTAATGGCCTGGTTTGTATGTTAAAGAAAAAGAAATATCAATTGAGATGTTATTCAGTTTAAAAAGAAGCTGGTTTATTTGAGAGATGGCTTGGTAACATAACTTCTTGGTCCCCGAGAAATGAGTCGCAAGATCAGGCGCAGTCGAGCTTTTCATAAAAAGACCGCTTTCGAGGTGTCTGGTTCTCTGATGACTCACTGGGTGGAGTGTTTAATATGATTCTTGAAGAATTTTGCAGCTAATGCAAAGAGGTTTGAATTTTCATAATTTCATGGACATTTAGAAGGGATATCCAAATCCCCGTCACCGTATTGATCCAGTCCCTTGCTCGTCTTCTCATCGAAGATTAGAGGCTGGGGAATTAAGGTTACTTAATATGTAGCCTGCGTAGCAAGCGTTTCCGTTAGGTTTCGGAGCAAAGAAAGACCGAGTAACGAGATTTTCGGTTTTGACCGCGCGAGAAATAAAACGAAAGCCTTTTACTTGCGCCATTTGTCGCGCGTTGTCCCTCGTTCTTTGCTCCTAAACCGCACAGAAACGCTTGCTACGCAGGCTACTTAATATGAAAATTTCCTGTCATTTTCGTTACGTAACATTACAGAACAATTGTTTCTGTATATCGTATTTTCAGACATGTCCTAACCTCTCTGTTAAAACAAATTTGCCCCCACCTTAATAAGTTTTTAACTATACTTGTTGAGGTTGGAAAATTTCCACTTAATCATCAAACCAAATTGTTATGTTTTACTTTTGCACACGTTCAAGAAATATTGTCTTTAAAAGCTGACAACTTTTTTCCTTTTTCGTCCAATGTCTATCCTTCATGGATCGTAAAAATTATGGAAAAGGGAGGACAAATTCTACACGGCCTATCAGAACCGTTCATGTCCATCCCCATTGGAGAGGTCTGCACCCATAAAGCTGAAGTTAAAAGTTGTTTAATAGTCAAACTTCTTTTCTAGAACCCTACAATCATTAAAAGATTACCTTTTGGACCTGTTCGACCTTTTGTATGGTCAAAACTTGGTCCAGTTGAAGAAGAGGGTGTTCTTCCTGACTTCCTGGTCCAATCAAACACGTTATCCTTAACGTTTTTCCATTTGCAGAAGCCTTTGTCAAAGTCACAATTCCCTTGAGGCAACATGAAAAAATACTTTCATTCATCTCTTATTCTATGAGGAAAAACTCTGTATCTTAAAACAGCTAGTAGAAAACAACCGAAACTTTTCCGTATTGGCTACATATACAAGCTGTCACCCCTGATTGGTTCCAAACTAAGATACCCGCTTCTGATTGGCTCATTGGACGCCTACCTCTAATTGGCGTGCTCTATCTGCCTCTAACTCTTACGCACAGAACAGAGCTCAGTTGAAATTCCCTCCAATAGTGGATGTCAGAGTCCGGTTGGCTATTCAGCCCCCCCCCCCCCCTCCTCGGGGGTACTCCCTTATACGGCCTATACGGGAATGTGCCGCTGGAAAGAGTATAGTTTTTGACCTCTCTGTCCTAAAGTGGGTAATACAATTTCGCCCGAGTCTGTCCTAAACAGGGCATATAATTTTGTGCGAGTCTGTCCTAATTGTAAACAGCATAAAATTTGTTTGTACTCCAAGTATACAAAAGCAACGACTGTAATGTGAATTTATTCTATTGCAATTGATAAGGTGTAATTTCTAGAAAATTCGTGACTATCTCGGCTGCGCTGAGAGTGTGGGATAGATTAGATTCGGTCAATTCCTCGATGATAAAACGACATTGTACTTCAGGCAGTCAAAATGCATTCATATCATGAGTCGGGAGTGAAAACGTTTTATTATTAAATTTTGATACCGACTCGAAATCCGATTACTCACCATCCTTTGGATTCGGTTGTTTTCCAGCCTTCCCGCTCAAACTTTTGCATTCATTTACATCGAGGATGGATACTTCATCAATAGCAATGTCGCTAAGATAAGATTTGCCTCGGACTGCTACAAAAGATATCTACAGAAAAAAAAGGCAATTAAAAGAATGTCAAGTCCTCTTCGAAGTCCATTTAAGACAAATTCCGACAAGGAAAGAGAAAAAAGCGATCTAAATTTATGAATTTTTTTTGTTAGTGGTAACACTCGAGGGGTTGGGAGAATTCTCGACAGTTATACAAACCCTCGACTTCGTTTCGGGTTTACATGACTGTCTCGACTCCTCCCAACCCCTCACGGAAACTTTTGCTCAAATAATTACCGTGTATAGCTCTCCTTTTAATTCTTGCAACTGAAAGTTCCAGTAATCCCCCTGTTCGCTCTTCTTTGTCCACACAACTTTCGTTTCGTTATTCATTAAGTTTCGCTGCTCCAGTCGCAGTTCTTTGACATCCTTACCATACATATAGTAAGAAAAACTTAAACAAACTGGAATTCTTAATGTTTCGCTCTCCAGTCGGACTTCTTGCCCTTCTAGTAGGTCTGAAGCTTCCATATAGATATAGAAACCTACATGCATTTGAAAAAAATAGCATCAACATCAACAAAATGGGTCACATTTTATTTGTTTCTATATCACTGTATTATTTCATTTGATGAATTGGTTTTGATCACGTTGAATCGAATATGTTTCCCAGGATGATTAACGCAATGGATGCATGTACATTAATGCTATTATCTTATTTTTGCGATCTTTGGGAGGTTAAGCAACGACGACGGCAACAGCAACGAGAATGGCAAAAAGGCAATAGGTTTAGATTAGCAAAACAACAACTTTTCACGTGCATCACGCTCTTTTTCTACATTTCTTTACCGTCACTGCACGACCACGACGTAAAAATGCCTAATTTCACGTTTTGTGAGAATCTGAACAGGAGAAAACGAAATTCCCATTCTTTTCCTGTACTTTAACACAGTCCTGGAATAAGTTCCATAAATTTTTGAAACAGCGCGAATTCACTTTTAAGTGACGTTTGCGTAGCCGTCGCCGTCATAGTTGCTTACACTTCCTCTTAAAACCCTGACAACCACTTCGAGGCGGTGTCCATAAATGTGACTGCGCTCTTGACCCGAGCTCAACAATTTTGACCACCTACCATTTCCGTCAAAATCATAATGAGGTCCCGTGTCGAAGGAGGGCGTGTCATCGGCGTATATTTTCCAGTCCCCACTGTCCTTGAGTGAATTTGTCCAGCCACACAAACTTTGCGAAAAAGTGCAAGTCCCTATGATAACGTTAAAGACAAGTTAAGCAACGCACAAGCCTTGGGCAACACTCCTACAAACGTAAGAGTTCTAAACATGTCCTAACTAGTGAATTCAAAGTAGTTCGTTTGGAATTATTATTTTTAGAAAGTAAAGGAGCGTTATATTCTCTACTAAAGTTATAAATTTCTCTTTGTGAGGTCATGATCGTGGGAGGCTCAAAAAAATTGTTAGCCTATTTAGCAAAAGTGAGAAGGTGGTCGCGTAAAGGGGATATTTTTTAAGCTGGCTTCAATTTTCCTTCTTTTAAAGAAAAATATTTGACATGTTAATAACTTACGGTGCAAACTGGATTTGATGCGCTGTTTTTAATCCGTGCCGACTGAAATAAACAAACCTAAGTTCAGGGAACAGACGGGTTGAGAAATGCCACTACTTCCAAAATTATTACACGGCAAGTTTGTCAGTTTCGCTGAACGATTTCTGCCTGCAAAAAATAATCTCGATCACTTGACCCTGTGTCTTGTCAAGGTTGGAGGAAGCGAGGAGGGTTTAAAAATAATTTAAGATGGAAATCCTGACAAATCAACAGGATGCAGGTGGAACGGAAAAGTTTTGCCTTCGCTCATAAGTCTTTGAACTGCACTTACGGTATGGTGGAGGAGGTGTTGGCAATATAACTGATCTATTGGCAGGCGATACAGCACTAACATTGGTCTTATTAGGACAGAGCCCTGGAGTGAATTGTAATTCGTCTAAAGCAATATCTCCACGCCATCCTTCAACGGACGCCTCAATTTCAATCTGCGCATAAACAGAAGAAGTTATTAGTTACAACTAGCTTGAAAAGTAACGTTGAAATTTTATTTGACCAAAAGAACGAAGATATTTAATGACTAGGGGTACCTTCCGGCAAGTGCCAACGAGGCGAATTCGTTTATCTTTTGTGAAATGTGCCTATTCAGATCTTCGCGATATTTTTTTTTTCATAATTTTAGAGGTTTAAAATGGATTCCACTATAGAAAAGGATGGCACCCAACTTCAAAACAACAACTTTTGGCACATTGTAGGCTTTCACTTTTTAATTATTAAGCAATAACAACATGACTTTAAGCTTTGTTGAGCAAGTTATATTAATTAGTACTTATGTTTCATGGAAAATTCAATTTTATCAAAACTATAAACGTTGGAAAGAAAAAGATAGTTCAAATGAGGCCTTTGACTGCTGATATTATAAACAATAATTAAATCCCGAGCAACAGCGTCATCAGGGATAAGAAAATTAATGTTAAAATGTTTCGCGTGGTAATATGCGTAAGAAAAAATTGGTGTAAAGTAAAATGTGTGAAAAGCGCAAGAATGGGGCGGAATGTATCAGAGGTATAAAAATATAAACTTGAATAAAATACAAAGATCTAATGAGCGACTGTTACAGGACAAAGAGTCTCTTGAAAGGCACAATAATAGTCTTCAAAACAAAAAGGTCCGAAAATTCGTTGCGTTCCTCACGGGAGTTTTGGGCTGTCTCAATGCGAATCGAGCGGCAATAAAACATGCTGGTTGACAAAATCTCTCGCATAAATTCTAAAATAAAAGGTCCGCAAATACGTTGCATTCCTCACGGGAGGTGAGGACTGGCTCAATGTAAATCGACCGGCAAAGAACACGCTGGTTCTGATAAAAGTTTTGAGAATATAACCCTATGCCTTGATCAACTACCGCTTAAAATTCAATTCATAAAGGAAAAGAGAACACTGAAAACCCTGGTTCTGAGTCGAGAAGCGAACACGCTACCTCAATGTAAATCGAGCTGCCGGCAAAGAACAAGCTGGTTCTGACAAAAATTTGAGCGTAAAACCCTGTTCCTTGACCAGCTGCTGCTTCAAACGCAATTTATAAAGCACACCAAACCACTAATAGCCTTTTCAAACTGGAAATCGTATTAAAACTTTTCATCTGTTAGGTCATCGATCTTCTCCCATGGACAACGAACAGCTGCAAACTGGATCACGGAATGTCGAACCACGAGTTATAAATACAAGACCATGACGTCATTGCCCAAATATGGGGTCTTACTTGCACCCAAATATGGTCAAAAATGCAAATTTTAGAGGGTTACGCAGAATTTGAGAGTTTTTGCCCACATTGCGCGGCGCTATAATCTGCCGCCGAGTCAACCTCGCTTCTTAGCTCGGTTGCCTCGTTGGCAATAACTACATCAGCTTCTGTCCTTGTATTTCTAGAACGTATAACCTAGAAATCAGTGACCCTTTTACTCCCCATTCAAACTTAAATGCTTAGAGCTGACTAAGACGACTTTCAGATGGATGATCTCGCTTGGGAGTTTTGACGACAGATTTAAATTATTTTATAAGAAGACCTTATAAAATGAGTGCATCTTGATACAGAGAAAGAAAACTTTCTCCTCTCTACTCTCCCTCCCCTTCCCTTCTGCTCCAACAGTTATTTAGAACATACATGGTACTCCTCAATGCTGCAGTCAAGGTCGACCTGTCCCTCAAACCACTGATCTCCATGGTTACCACTTTCTTTCCACTGAAGAATTCCCCGCCTATAAACTAACAGTGAACCAACGTCTTCTCCGTGCAAGTGATACTTGAATTGCATGCACTGTTGTCCAGACAAAAGATCACTAATCATCACGGCTTTATCTCCCTTCATACGAGGCTCAGACGATTCTATATAAGCATATTGGCCTAAAAATGGAAAGACGAAGTTACTACACTTTCAAAATGCAGAGAAGTACATCCCAGTACAATGAACTAGGAGTAAGTCATGTAAGGGATCCTTCTACAAAGAGTGATGCTTTTGTGTTTGTACGTGTGTTTGTGTGTGTGTGTGTGTTTTTTTTTTTCAAAAAAGTGTCACTTTTTAGAGTTCCTTTAATCCTCTGTAACCCTTCCTGTAGTAACGTTATCCACTGATAAGAATATTTTCAGTAGGGCCCTTTTGAGGGTTACTATGAGGAAACATCAGATCCACCTAATATTAGAGAGGACATAGATTACATTAGTTACATTTAAAGGGCTTCACTTAACTCTAAGATGTTTTTATTGCCACTAATGCGTAATACGCTTCAGTAAAAATTGCCATGAAATACCTTTGCCCGAAGCGTCCGTAGTAGGCCCCGTCATCCCTCCGCTTTCTTCTCCACTCTTAGTCTGTCCACTTCCTAAGCTCCAAGCGAAACTCGACTTCACAGAGTGCCCCCAGTTACAGAACGTGCCTTTATCGAAATCGCAGTTTGCTAAATTAAAAAAATATAGTACAGAGAATATCAACATGACATTGATAAATAGGTTGCTAATTTAATATTATAGACGGTTCTGCTTAAAGTTAGGAAAAGAATAACACATATTAGTTAGTCGATCTGCTGGCGCAGTTTCCTATTCTCCAACGCATAAGGCTAGGCTGGCTCTTTTGTGTTGAAATTGTGACTCAGGAGACGGGCGGTCGGGAACGAACGATTGATTCTGTTTTGAAAGAGTAACTAAAAAACCTTATTTCAAATTAAAATTTATATCTAGCAAAAAGCTGAAATGAAAAGGGGGCATTTTAAAGGCATCAAGAAATTACCCATACCCAGGAATTTTTGGTTTAAGGTGGCTCGACTGGATGTTTTTGTGGGGATACCTCCCAAGTTTGGGCATTAACTACGTCGCCATGAGTAAAGATATGGAAAAAAGATTACCACAACTGTATTATATAAAGATGTAAATTTCTTATGATCTGGGTTTTATTGCAATCGGAGTCGTCATGGTAACGTAACGACGCCATTACGTTTTTTATTTATCTTTGTGTTTCTCTGTACCAGGAGTTTTTTTTAAAAAATCGCTTAAGGGAGTTTGTACCCGACATAATTGCCTCAATTATGGCAAAGTTTGAACAAATTCGATGAGAGCGTTTTCGAAATATATATTGAAACAAAGTTTTAGGCATCATAAAAACAGCGAAATAGCATGCTATCCACACAATTAGCTAATTTTTTAAGAAAATGATAAGCTTTGGAAACGCGGTTTCATCTCATAGTGGTTTGATTCCATTGAAAACCTCCCACAAAAAAAGAGGTGATTTGCTCTGGGCGATCGTGAGTAAGAAGAATTTTATTAACTTCCATTCAGCTGCTTTTGTTACAGTTTTTGCGCGTAATTTGGTCCATGCCTACAAATTTCGCATTTTTCAAAAAACCGCAAATATACCCCGCAAGTTTCAAGAACATTGAAAACAGGGAAGGCTTTTAAATAGGGCCTCAAATATAACCAATTTTCCTCCCAGATTTTGTGTTTACAAGTGAGCGTCCACATTATTCACTGGTATTGTCTTCAATTTTCATATGCACGTGCAAATTTAGCAAAAAGATAGAATTTGCATCAAAAAGGACCCTCGGTTAAATCTCCAGAATATGCTAATAACCTGGTAAAGAAATTAGTGATCTATTATAACATCACAGCAACTCTTTGTAAGAGTTTCTCTGATGTTATAACCCGAGTAAGACAATTAAGTGTTGCATCCTAAAAGATCAGCCGTGACGTTCACCGTCTCGGCCCCCACTGCTATCTGTGACACAAGCCAAGTATTAGCATATTCCGGACATTTCTTCCGAAAGTAATCGAGAGTTCTTTTTTATGCAAATTTGCTACTTTTTGCTAAATGTGCACGTGCATATGAAACTTGAAAACAATGCCAGTGAATAATGAGGACGCTCGCTTGTAAACACAATAGGGCCAAACTATGGTCGTTGCTTATGTCTACAGATTTTACCTTAACTTTCTCTTTTAACCGCCTAACTGTTGGAGTTAGGGTGCAGATATCAAATATCTAAAAATTATATCTATAAATGTATTAATTACCTTTCGCTGTTTCCTCTGGAGTGTTCCGTATTGGGCAGCAACTACCATTTGTTATAAAAACATCGTCGAGGCCCACGACTGATTCTCGAGCTCCACTAAGGCGAGACTCAAAAACAAGCTAATAGCGGAGGAAAAACATTGTATCAATGTGACGATCACGAATGTTTTCAGGAAATGCTGACCCTCTTTTCTCTCCATATAAGGTAATCCGGGAAATTTTTGCTTGTGGAATCCGGAATCAAGGGCTTTGGAATCTGGAATTCAACTCAGGGAATCCGGAGTCCAAGTTCCACATATATGGAATCAGCAATCAAGTACATGCAATCCGGAATCCACAGCGTGGAATTAATCCAGAATCCAAGACTGTCGTGGATTGGCTTACATGGAGCTACTCCTTAATCAAGGTCAACGAACTAGGTCAACCTTTCGTTGCTAAATTACATCAAAGCTGATTAATTATTGTACA